>LPNX010811565.1:351012-415807 GCA_001517045.1 Pseudotsuga menziesii
GAAATTCGAGGCCAGGGACGTAAAGGTGGTGTGGGTTCCGTGAGGTTGCTCGATATACCATTTGGCAGCTGAGCCAGTGAAAGTGCGCTGTAATAAACGAAGGCGGATGGAGTCATCTACTATGGAATTGGAGGACCACCATAGGTGGAAAGACATGATATGATTCTGGGGGTCTTCACCTGCCTTCCCTTCAAACTTAGGGATGTCGGAGGGGAGTTTGGTGGGCATGTGGGGCCACGCAGGGTCGTGCCGGATGGGGTCGTTGGTTAACCTGGCTAGGTCAGGTAGGTTGAGGCTAGCCATATAAGGTAAACTGGATGTAGGGTGTGATGCGGGAGTGGGTTGGACCACATTGGGGCCCATGCCCCCAGGTGGAGGGGTGATGTGAGGGATGTTACCCCCAAGTGGGGGAACTATGGTGGCATGAGAAGGTCCTGCGCCACCAAGGGTGGTGGGAGTTACTAATGGAGTGGGTATGGGTATTCCTGTCGTGGGAATAGGTACGGTGATCGGAATGGTAGGCGTGCCTCCTGTGGAGGGCATACCCATGGTAGGTGTAGTAACTGGTATAGTGGCGGATGTACCACTGGTGGTCCCGATAGTGGAGGGATTGGGATTCACGCCAGCCATGGGGCTAGTGGGGGCAGTGTGAAGAGTGTTCTCGGAATCGGGTGACGGAGCCCTATGCCATTGACGAGTGGAGTCAAGTGACAAGGCTCTAGGTCTACGGTAATGACGGGAGGTGTCAAGTGAACCGTGTTGTGGGGGCTCGCCTCTGAGGCGACGAGAATGTCTCGAAGAGTCAATGGTGACAAGTAGTTTTTAAGTATGTGGGTTGTGGTGTCGAAAAAAGAACTCAAAAATCCTAATGCAACCGTGTGTGCAGAAGGAGAGCTCGAAAAACAAGGCGCTCAGTCCAAAAAGCAACTCAAAACACCTACTGTAACTGCGTGCAACAATAGGCGGAGTGACAACAAAGTGGTCAGAATACCAATAAGCAGTCGGTTTCCTAAAAAAGAAAAATCGGTGGACTCACTAGACCAAGAGGAGGTAAAGGAGCATGCAAACACCTAGCTAATGGTATTATGACTTAACTAAGTATATCCTCTGCAAGGTGATGAAATCCAAGTCAGACAATATAAGTAGAAAATTCAAATGGCTAAAGTATCCCCCTACCGGGAGGGACACCGGGTACGCAAACCTAGAAGAATGGCAACTAAGCTACCCCGTTCATGACACGTCCAGAAAGGTGAATCTGCCGCTTGGTCCTTTAACCACAATATTCCCTATACAGGGATATTCCGAGAACTGCGAAAGGTAGCCCTTCAGTTACTGAATGGATTGCGGTATTCCACTCAGACTTCCGGAACCAATCTCACGACTTCAACCCTCCTAAGGGAGAGGCCCTGTGACAAACTGGTGGTGACCGTGTCAAAAATACTAGGGGATTTTGGTTCCCTAAAGGACAACAACTATGTCTCACGTGAAAATGACCGAGGGGTGTTATTGGAAGCCTATCCCCTCGACCCTACCTAACTACAAAATTTTTTTGTGTTCCTCAAATGAGGTTATTATGTTGGTTGAGTTAAGGTAGATTTTAAGTCTCACTTGAATTTAGGGGATAGATTGTCTGCATGTGAGATGATGAATCTATAACAGCTACTCAATAACAATAATGTGTGAAAAACTGTAAGAAACTTTAACCATGCAAACTTTTTGCTGAAATAAATAATGCTAAAAAATTTTAAAACAATGCTGTAAAACAAGAAGCAGGAGTGGCTGTAGGGCTGCAAATGGAACAGGTGGCTGTGCAAGTGCAGGAAAAACGGAGGTAAATCGACTAGGTTTCTGCGCGGTAACAAATGCAAAAAACTGGGCGCGGACCGCGGGTTTCTAAATGGCAGCGGCGGTCGAAACCGCGGGTTAGGGCCAAACAGGCGCGGTCGAGGCCGCGGGTGGGGAGATGGCAGTGGCGGTCGAAACCACGGGTTCTGGGTGAATAGGCGCGGTTGAGGCCGCGGGTTCGGGGCGAACAGGCGCGGTCGAGGCCGCGGGTGGGTAGATGGCAGTGGCGGTCGAAACCGCGGGTTCTGGGCGAACAGGCGCGGTCGAGGCCGCGGGTTCGGGGCGAACAGGCGCGGTCTAGGCCGCGGGTTTCGGGCTGGCAGCGGCGGTCGGAGCGCGCCTATGTAATGAACAGGTGCGGTCGGATCGCGACTGTGGTCAGAAAAAACGCGGTCAGGACGCAGGCAAAAAAGGCTGATAGCGGCGGGCTGGTCGCGGATTAAGGCCTGAAATGCGTGGTCGGGCCGCGGCTGCCGAAGAAAACGGCGCGGTTTCCGGCGGCCGAAAACGGCAAACTGAAAGTGCAGTACGAAAAGAAAAACTAACAATAAAAAGAGACAGCGGAGTCGCCAAAACTGTAGCTAGGGTTTTCACCCTAGCTTGTGCTAATGAGAACCTACTAAGGAATCTGGATTCCTTAGTAGCAGTTCGATAATGTAAATAAAAATGAACTAAACTAAAACAGAATAACGTAAAGCAAAACAGTAAGGAAATGTATAATTGTATTTTATTTATGTTACCTCTGATGAAGAGGTTGGTGGAGTCCGTTGCGCTGGTCCGATGTCGGTGGCTCCGAGCTCCGAGCTGCTCCTTCTCCTTCTCCGATGGTGGAAAATAGGCCAAAAGGGGTCTCAATGGTGAAAATAGCTTGATGGTAAGCTAGGGTTTCACGAGATGTTTCGGCAGAGTAAGGGTGCTTATGACTGTGGATGTGAAATGAGGGGTCTCCATCACTTATTTATAGTTTTTTAGTGGTGGAGTGCTTGCCCATGGTTTTTGGAAACCATGTGGCTTAGGGCAGCTTGTTTAGGGTTTTTGCTGTTTTTAGGGTTTTCCTCCTTTTTTCTCATTATTTTTATTCCTTTTCCTCCCTTTTGGGGATTTTTGCTATTTTTAGAGGAATTTTGGTTATTTTTTGGAGGAAAAAAGGGGTTTTTTGACCTTTTGGAGGCATTTTAGGCCTTTTGGAGCCTTTTTAGATGGTTTTATGGCCTTTTGAAGGCATTTTAGGCCTTTTGGAGGCTTTTTAATGGGATTTTCAGAGAAATATGGTAGGCAAATGGACAAATGAGCCATGTAATGGGGTAGATGAGGTAGTTAACCATTTTTGGGTGTTAACATGATCTTACTGTTATTTTTACTTTTAATACTCAAGTATACTTCTCTTTTAATATGAACATATTCTTATGTTTTTCGTTGGTAAATTTTACAATGAGTGATTATCTTCTTATGAGAAACTCTTTCAATAAGGTTAGTCTTCAGTCTTATTGGAGACTCCCTCATTTATTAGCATCAAGTTTTTATGTGGAGAAGTTTAAGGATTTTCCAGTTTATAAAAATAAATCATAATTAACATCATATCTATACTCTATTTTTCTTTTACTGGTCCTGAAACAATACCAAACTTGTTTGATTTGTTTGCAACTATGAATATCTTCTTGGAACAGCTAGTAGAGAAGCTGTGTACATAGTATTGAGTTTATAACCATGATACCATTATTATTCCAAGGTTATAATACTATGTTGATTATAATTTATCAATATTAAGCTATAACCATCATCCTAAATTATAAACTACCGTAGTTTTATCTACATATCAACTACTATAATGTAGTCGAATTGATAACAACAAACCTTATAAGTTTTGAATCCGACACTATACTAGTTTCCAAGGCATAATATTATCGATGGCATGATTTTCATTATTGGCAATCATATGAACTAGTATAATATAGTTGATAGCATGATTTTTATTATTGGTAATGATAGGTTTTTAAAAATCGAATGTGCAGCGCTGACATTAGAATTCGACCCACATTTGTGGTGATTTTTGGATGGCATGTGGACAAGACCTCCTCCATACATTGGTCGACTTATAACATTGTAACCCTACTCCTTTGGGTTTTGGTTTGAGAGTTTTTCCTCTGCAAGTTGCATTGTGAGTCTTTGCTGCCATGAGAGGCCTGCAAATTCCTTATTCATTGGCACCATAGTCTGCATTACTTGCAAAGTGATTTTTGGTATTGTGGTTTGTGTTTCAGTTTCTCTTATGAGTAAGGAAAACACTGTGTGAGTGGTTAAAGGTTTCTTCAAGTGGCTCATAGCCTGTAAATGGTCTTACCATTGTGACTGCTCGTTCCTTTCTTTGGCATCGTAAAAATTGAGAGTGCCTCTTTGCTATCTCTATCTTAGAGTTGGATTAAGGGTTTTCTTTCTTCTTAGTTTAGTGCATTCGAGTTGGGTGACCATTTCTTCTCGACTTCGATTCTTCTTGTTCACAGGTATACATTTTACCCTACTCAAATTCCTGTTGTCAAATGATTTACCAAGTTAGGGTTTTATTAAATTATGAATAGAGTTTAATTATTGTTTGAATTTATGTTCTTGTAGGCTCCTGCTATTAGCTTCAGGCTAAGGATGGAAAGCAAGCTTGTGCACCAGTTAAGTTCATGGAATTCCAACTGGTAAGCCCCAGTCTCATTGAGGGTTCTCCCTGCTTGTGCTTTGGGTTGTTGGATGAAGGTTCCTGTGGTTGGATACAGGGCTTCAGTTCTCTGTTGGTTATGATTTTTAGTTTGTTTATTAATACACATGTTTTATTTAAAAACCCTTGTGATACTTCGCTGTGTAACACAGGCTCTTGAAGTCATGATGTATATGTGGTTTTTGGTTATGCAGTTTCAGCCTTATGGATTAAGTGATGTAAATGCTTTTGTTTAAGATTCATAAAGAACCTCCTCCGAGCTCAGAGATGCTAAGTGACCTCTGTCTTGTGTTGCTTTAGTGTTCCTTTTTACATTTGAACTTAAAGAAGTGAATACTATGGAACAGTCGAGTTATAGAATGAACTTGGTTTTACTTTTCCTGTCAGTAATGTATCTTGTTACAGCTTAATATAAAATATTTTTGTGCATATTTGGTTTAATAGTAGGTTTGGGTTTTGACCCTTCAACTCTACAGGCTATAAGCCTATCCTTAAATAAGGATTTATATATACTAATGGTTAACTATTATTAGTTTATTTTGTTCATGATTTACATATATATTGTATTTATTAATACTCCACATTATCATAAATTTTAAAGCCCCGTTTATGAGATATTGTTTAATTTCTAGAACTTGGCTTTTTAAGGGTTAAAAAGAATTGTTGTAAAACCCTACAGTTGATGAAATCCTTGTTTCTACTTATAGCATTATTGACTCTATTTTTTTTTTAAATAGAATAATGAATGATGAAATGAATTATAGTTATAAGTTTGATACTAGCTCTGTTAAAATAAGAAATCCTAAATAATCCTTCTTTTAAATCTTAGTTAAAAAATACTTAGGGTTTAGTGTAGCATACTCGAAACTAGGGTATTGTTAACTTTCAGTAATTTTTATAATATAGAAAGGATTGTAAAAGAATCCTTTGGTCCTGGATAAAAACACACACTGGTCTAGAATGTTAAATTTTATAAACTATTTTACAATTTCCTTTTCACTTGGCTTTTAAATGTTAATTTCCCTACTTTACTTCTGTTAACTATAATTTCTATTTATCGACATACTAATGCTCAAATAATATTTATTGTTCTCTTCCATGCCTATTTTTCTATTTAGTTAACTGAAGTAAATCAATGCATAAAATACACAGCACTGCTATTTAGCGAAATTCATAAACAATGAAATAAAATCTATCCACTGTTTCCATTCAAAATAAAAGAATCATTTCATTCACCTAAGAAATCCAGCTATGCTAGAGTACGACCTGAGTTCAGGTGTGGAAAAACACGGCTTGGAAATTTTAATTCCATCTGTTTACATAATCATTTCTATTTCTACTATAATCTATAATTTTATTGAATTCAACATTACTTAGTTACTTTTCATTCATAAACCCTAAAATACTAACAAGCCTATAGTAGATAAACTAAGAATTATTTAACTGAAGACAATAAAATAAAATGGAACCTGTTGAGGTCAAGACAACAACAGCTTAAGGAGGTTGTTCCTCCCAACCAAACTCCCGGAGAGCGCTCAAACAACGCTTCCTCAGGACCCCCGAGATTGTTCCTGGTCTTCTTGGCTGAGAAATGGGTGGAGAATGCAACTGTAAGACCTCTGTCACCTGACTGGTCCAATTACCTCAGTAATCAAATTCTACTCTCAAAAGTATGAACCTCGGCTTAGAAGTTGCAACTAGTTCAATCTCAGCAGTTAACCCCCTCAAACACACTCCAGACTCCCCTCCATTGAATTTCTCTTGAGTAAATTCATTCACCCTGAATGATCACCTCTCTAGAATGAGAAACCTCAGCTCTCTTCAATGGGAGATTTTATAGAGATGGCTGGGTCTTCTGGGTCAGTTTTCATTAAATGAGCCACCTGCTCTGATTCCACTTTCTTGGGGAATCATGACCACAAATATGGTGAAGTTGCAACCTGCAATAGTCGGAAGTGGTTTGAGGATGCTGCCACTTGTCAGTTTGCTCTCCACCCAGTCTCCTCCACCAATTAACCAGTAAACACTCTTTTAAGAGCTTCCCTAAGCTGTTATCTCCTCATTTATTTATTTATAAATCAAATATTCTGAATTTACATTAAATATTCTTGACCCCACTAGGTCATTAATTACAACTTAGCATAAAATTTAACACAATGTTCCTCAAATATTATAAAATTGTTTTTGCAAATTGGGGCATGTGACATAGACACCCCCTTAAATTATAACATCGTCCTCGATGTTATTTATTCCTTGCCCTTAGAGTTCCCTAGAAATAGAATTGGATATGCATCCCGCATATGAATTTCCAATTCCCAGGTGGCTTCCTCTAGACTAAGGTACTTCTAATGCAGCTTCACTTGACCAATGGTGCGGTTTCGAAGTGAGATCTCCCTCCACTCGAGGATATAGGCTCGTTCCACCAAAAAATCTCCTTCAAGTTTCACCTGCACATCATTCCAGTTAATAACATGAGTAGCATCATGCACATATTTCTTTAATACATAAATGTGAAAAACATTGTGAACTCTTAAATTCGGTGATAAAGCTAACTTATAGGCTACTTGCCCGATCCTGGACAGTATTTCAAAATGACCACAATAACGAGGTGCTAGTTTGGCACAACTACCCAACCTCAGAGAACTCTTTTTGGGTCTCACCTTAATGAAAACATGTTCACCTACCTGGAACTCCTTTGGAGTTCATTTAAGGTTTGCTTGACTTTTCTGTCAATCTTGCACAATTTTCAGATTACCTTGTACCTGCTTTACAATTACTTCCATTTCTTTCAATAATTCAGGTCATAATACTAACCTATCCACCAGATTACTCCAAGAGATGGGAGTTTTACATTTCCTTCCATACAGAATTTTGAAAGGACTATATCTAGCTGAAGCTTGATAATTATTATTGTAAGCAAATTCTACCAGGTGTAAATAATCTTCCCATTTACCTAGCTACTCCTTTACATACATTCTTAGTAGATCTTCCAATACCTAATTTACTCTTTCAGTCTATCCATCAGTTTGAGAATGGAAGGAGGTACTAAAATTTAGCATGGTATTTAATCCTTTGAACACATATCTCCAAAAGTTACCTGTAAATTTAGGGTCTTGATCTGAAAATATGACCTTCGGTATTCCATGCAGTCAAAAAATTTGTTTTAAGAAAATATGAGCTATATTTGCATCTTTATAAGTGGTTTTTACAGGCATAAAATTTGCTTCTTTACTCAATTTGTCAACCACTACCATTATGGAGTCATTTAAGTTCTAATTTTTAGGCAGTCCATTAACAAAATCAAGACTAATTATCTCCCATTTCCAGCTAGGGATAGGCAAAGGATGAAGTAGCCCAGCTGGATGCTGATGTTCAGTTTTTACTTGCTGACATTCAAATCATATAGCAATAAATTATCCCAGTTGAGTCTTCATGTTTGGCCAGAAATAATATTTTCTTAGCATAGTTATAGTTTTCTGATAACCCAATCCCCTGAATAAGGAGTTTTATGTATTTCATTTAAAATTAAAACTTAATCTTTGGTACACTAGGTACATATATTTTGTCTTTATGCAGTAATAATCATTTTTCATTCAAGATGTACCCTGTACTTAAACTTTCTATTAGATTTTCTTTTGATTTTGCTTGTAACTTTAAGTAAGTTTCTTCTTGTTCTATTCTTGCTTTAAGTTGTTCTTCCAAATTTGTTGTAAAATCCAGTTTTTCATTTCTACTTAATGCATCAGCAACTTTATTCTCTTTCCCTTTGATGTGTTGAATTTCGAAATCATATTCACTTAGAAAAGCTAGCCACCTAGTTTTCCTAGCGTTCAGGTTAGGTTGATCTAACAGATATTTTAATCCCTTATTATATGCAATTAAGATAAACTTTCTTCCAATTAGATGATGACGCCACATCTTTAAAACATGTATGACAACCGCTAATTCCAAGTCATAGGTTGCATAATTCTTTTCATGATTCTTTCATTTCCTAGACTCATAAGCAATGACATGTCCTTCCTAAGTCAACACTCCACCTAAACCGTCATTGCAGACATCAGTACATACTATAAAATCCTTATTTGGATCAACAATTATTAAAATTGGTGTGCTAGTTAATAAGGTTTTTAACTTTTTAAAACTATCTTCGCACTTCTAATTTCAATCAAATTTCTATCCCTTTTTCTGCAAAGAGGTTATCAAATTTGTGATTCTTGAAAACCCTTCGACGAACCTCCGGTAATAACCGGTAATCCCCATGAATGATTAGACATCAGTTACATCTTTTGGAACTGACCAATCTTCGATTGCCTTTATCTCTTCGGGATCCACCGAAATTCCTTCTTTAGTCACCACATGACCTAAGTACTGTATTTTATCTTTAAAGAAGTCGCATTTACTAAATTTCGCAAAGATTTGATGTTCTCATAACTCTTGCAAGACAATTTTTAAATGTTCTTTATGTTCTTCTTCAGATTTTGAATATTTTAATATGTCGTCAATAAATACGACAACAAATTTATCCAAATATTTGTGCATTACATTATTCATTCGACACAAAAAAACAGCTGGAGCGTTAGTAAGCCCGGATGGCATAATGAAAAACTCGTAATGCCCATATCGAGTTCTAAAATTTGTTTTAAAGATGTCTTCATCTTTAATTTTGACTTGGTGATATCCAGATGGTAAGTCAATCTTTGAAAATACCATGGCTCCACGTAGTTGATCAAACAGATCGTCAATGCGAGGTAGTGGGTATCTATTTTTGATAGTCATCTTATTTAATTGGTGATAATCTATGCATAGTTGTAGAGTTTCATCCTTTTTCTTAACAAAGATGATAGGTTCCCCCAAGGGAGACACACTGGGTCTAATATAATTCTTGTCAATAGGTTCTTTTAACTCTGACTTAAGTTCATTTAATTCGAGTATATTCATCCGATAAGGGGCTTTTGAGTTGGGCATTGCACTAGGTACCAGCTCAATGGTAAAATCTAATTCCCTCTTTGGAGGAAGTCCCAGAATTTCTTTCGAAAATACATCTGAATATTCATTTAGAACTAGTATATCCTCTAATTTTAATTTATCTATGTTGTTTAGATTTTCTTCATTGGTTACTATTACTGCATTAGCCTTACAACCCTTCCTAACATCTCTCTTAAGTTGCAAAGCATAAATCTGCCTTACAGCTATTTTCCTAGGGATTCCCTTTACATTTATTAATTTTTCATCATTATTTATACAAGTGAAGGTTTTATCAAAGCAATTCAAGACCACCCTATGCTGCTCTAACCAATCCATACCAATTAATATGTCATATGAACCTAAAGGTAGTACATTGAGCTTAATAAAAGTTTCAAATTGATCCATAGTTACTGCACAATTCTTTACAAAGCTAATTACCTTCCTCTTTGCATCAATAGATAACTGAACTAACCAAGAACTTGCAAAATTTTCAACTAGAAGTTTACACTTTTCTACCAAGTTAGGAGAAATATAGCTTAAACCAGCTCCTAGATCAATTAAAATAGATATGGGTGTTTGATTTATCTTACCTTCCACTTCCACCATCGAAGTTTGATAGTCTGCTTGTCAATTCTCCAAAGCTGCATTGATCTTGGGCATTGTCCTCACTAAATCACCAATAGTCATCTCCTCCTGTATTGTGTGGATATTGCTGATAGTCTTTTTTTGATTGGGACAAATTGAGGCATAATGTGGACCATTGCATTCCCAACACTTTATGGGTTCTTTTCGTTCAAATTTCTTTGTGTAATTACTGTGATTAATAGCAGACTCTTTATTCTTTTGATTGTTCTGATTGGTCTGTGAAATATTCTTATTCCCATGGAAATTATTATTAGAATAATTTCTGGTGTTATTATTTTTAGAATTTCAATTAGGCACAAAATATTTCTTCTTTTGATCAAAATTATTATTTCTTTTGGCCTTCCAATTGGCCATACTCTCCTTTTTACAATTCTGTTCATAACAGAAGTTCACTTTTCTCATGGCTTCTTCTAAGGTTTTCGGATTTTCATACTCAATCCTGTCCTTTATATGATAAGGTAAACAACTGAGAAACCATTGTACCTTAGGTTTCTCGTCTAAAATGTAGGGCACATACCTAAGCAGACTTAGAAACTTACTATTCAGTTCCTTCATATTCATTGTACCTAGTTTTAACTCATAGAATTATTTAACCCTTTCTTCATAGTATTGTTGAGATAAAAATTTATTTTTGAAGTATTTCTTGAATGTACTCCCATTTATGTTTTTCTCTCTTATACCTTTCACTCTTTTTAAGTCTTGCCATCATATATCAACTTTCCCTATAATATTATAAATAGCCATCCTAGCCTTTAGTTGATTAGAATAGTTATAAATCTGGAAGTACTTCTTCATCCCGAATAACCAAGATTCCGCTTCTTCCCCCTTTTTAGTTTCTCCATTAAATGTTGGCGGCTTGATCTTCTTAAAATCCTCAGAGATTTCTTCATAAGGTTTATATTTTATTTTCCTAGTATGGTGGTTACCCTCACTACTGTCACTAGTATATGAGAGTTACGTTGATCACCATATACTTCGGAAGATGAGCTACTTTCATTTTTAATCTATTTAGTCTTGTTATACTTATGTTGATAACTTATATCTTTAGAATCAACTCATTTACCCTTTCCCTCAGTATGAAATTTTTCTATTAAGATCTGATTCAGTGCCTCCTAAGCTCTCAAAATCCTCTCATTTTCTTTCTTAATAGATTCCATTTCTGATTTTAATTCTTTAACTGTTTGTAGTAGTTCGGAATAATTATTGGTTATATCTTCTTGTATAGGTTCTCTTTGTAGATTATCTTGTTCAGTGTAAGAAAAATCTTCTTCCGCATATTCTTCCAATCTTTCCATACCTGTCATTAACTCAGAAACAAATTTCTCTATGTATATCATTCAAAGAAAACAACATCAACATAATGATTTAAATTTACTTTTCCATATAAGCAAGTTGAGCTTCATTAAGGCCTAGTGTTTGAACCTTGTGCTCTGATACCACATGTAATGACCCAAAATTTTGTAAAAATTTAAAATTTTTAAATTGACATAAAATGTCTTAAATTGCAGTTTAGTAACTTATAGTGGTTAGCGGAAAACGAAACAGTTTAACCAATTTAGGGGTTAGTTTCAACTAATAGAAAAACTAATACAACTTTAATTTTCATAAGTGATAGAAAGAAGACTTGCATTTAGTTGCTGCTAGCTATACTGATGATTTACTTTTGTCAAGTAGGTGATAATCCTTGATTGAAATCAAGGCTTACTTAGTGTTCTGCTAACTCAAATGGACTGCCGGTTCTTATAGGTTCAGCAAGTAAGTGTAAGATCATGTAGGTGTTTATTTTAAATTATGTCAAGAAAATACTTCCCTAACATGTTAAGATGCTAGTATATAAACCGATTATTAAGCTGCAAGTCTCTGAAGAGGTAAAGTAACTTTGCTTCATTGTTTTGATTCTATGGCAGTATTTATATCTAAAGCTATATTGATATTTTAACTTGACATAATCAATTCCTTTAAAGAGTAAGTTATTCCAAGGTTTTCTTTAGTCATAAAATGATTATCTTTAATAAATTAAATTACATAGTCAACTATAGATTCCCACAGTGAGCATAGAGCTCATGGTCTTGGAACATAATCACTCGGACTGTTTCGTGATCTTACTGTTATTTTTACTTTTAATACTCAAGTGTACTTCTCTTTTAATATGAACATATTCTTATGTTTTTCGTTGGTAAATTCTACAATGAGTGATTATCTTCTTATGAGAAACTCTTTCAATAAGGTTAGCCTTCAATCTTCTTGAAGACTCCCTCATTTATCAACATCAAGTTTTTATGTGGAGAAGTTTAAGGCTATTGTAGTTTATAAAAATAAATCATAATTAACATCATATCTATGCTCTATTTTTCTTTTACTAGTCCCGAAACAATACCAAACTTGTTTGATTTGTTTGCAACTATGAATATCTTCTTGGAACAGCTAGTGGACAAGATGTGTACATAGTATTGAGTTTATAACCATGATACCATTATTATTCCAAGGTTATAATACTATGTTGATTATAATTTATCAATATTAAGCTATAACCATCATCCTAACTTATAAACTACGGTAGTTTTATGTACCTATCAACTACTATAATGTTATTGGTGATGTAATCGGAGAAACCACAATATCGAAAAGACCAAGTCGACGTTTCGAATCCATATCAGGATCCATCATCAGGACAAAGTTGAATGTGGAGAGAGTGAGAACCAATGTTAAATACTGGACCCGGTTAGAAAGTCTAAGGTCGGCCGCCGAGACTAGGGTTTGCTAGGTCGAAAAATTTTAATTTTATTTGATTTCAAAGTACGCGGAAAAATTATTCTCTAACCCTATTTTTTGGAAAAAGAATTGTTTATATTATTAAATTTTTACAATGGCTAAATTGAGACAGTATGATTTTTTTTTTTTATTAAGGAGAAATGTTGATTTTAACTACTTTTAGCCATTGATAGCAACAAACCTTATAAGTTTTGAATCCGACACTATACTAGTTTCCAAGGCATAATATTATCGATGGCATGATTTTCATTATTGGCAATCATATGAACTAGTATAATATAGTTGATATCATGATTTTGATTATTGGCAATAATAGGTTTTTAAAAATTGAATGTGCAGCGCTGACATTAGAATTTGACCCACATTTGTGGAGATTTTTGGATGGCACCTGGACAAGGCCTCCTCCATACATTGGTTGAATTATAATGTTGTAACCCTACTCCTTTTTGTTTTGGTTTGAGGGTTTTTCCTCCTGCAGGCTGCGCTGTGAGTCTTTGTGGCCATGAGAGGCCTGCAACTTCCTTATTCGTTGGCACCGTAGTATGCATTACTTGCAAAGTGATATTTGGTATCATGGTTTTTGTTTCGATTTCTCTTGTGAGTAAGAAAAACATTGTGTGAGTGGTTGAAGGTTTCTTCAAGTGGCTCATAGCCTATAAATGGTCTTACCCTTGTGATTGCTCGTTCCTTTCTTTGGCATCGTAAAACTTGAGACTACCTCTTTGTTGTCTCCATTACAGAGTTGGCTTAAGCGTTTTCTTTCTTCTCGGTTTAGTGCATTCGAGTTGGGTGGTCATTTCGTCTCAGCTCTGATTCTTCTTGTTCACAGGTATACATTTTACCCTACTCAATTTCATGTTGTAAAATGATTTACCAAGTTAGGGTTTTATTAAATTATGAACAGAGTTGAATTATTGTTTGAATTTATGTTCTTGTAGGCTCTTGCTATCAGCTCCAGGCTAAGGGAGGAAAGCAATCCGTGCAACAGTTAAATTCATGGGATTCCAAACAGTAAGCCCTGGTCTCGTCGAGGGTTCTCCTTGCTTGCAGTTTGGGTTGTTGGATGAAGGTTCCTATGGTTGGATACAAGGCTTCAGTTCTCTGTTGGTTATGATTTTTAGTTTGTTGATTAATACCCATGTTTCATTTAAAAACCCTTGCGATACTTCGTTGGCTAACACAGGCTCTTGAAGCCGTGATGTATAAGTGGTTTTTTGTTATGCAGTTTCAGCGTTACGGCTTAAGTGATGTAAATGATTTTGTTTAATATTTATAAAGAACCTCCTTCGTGCTCAGAGATGCTAAGTGACCTCTGTCTCGTGTTGCTTCAGTTTTCCTTTTTACATTTGAACTTAAAGTAGTGAAGACCGTGGAACAGTCGAGTTACAAAATGAACTTGGTTTTACTTTTCCTGTCAGTAATGTATCTTGTTACAGTTTAATATAAAATATTTTTGTGCATATTTGGTTTAATAGTAGGTTTGAGTTTTGACCCTTCAACTCTACAGGATATAAGCCTATCCTTAAATAAGGATTTATATATACGAATGGTTAACTATGATTGGTTTATTTTGTTCATGATTTACATATATATTGTATTTATTAATACTCTGCATTATAATAAATTTTAAAGAACTGTTTATGAGATATCGTTTAATTTCTAGAACTCGGCTTTTTAAGGGTTAAAAAGAATTATTGTAAAACCCTACAATTTATGAAATCCTTGTTTCTACTTGTAGCGTTCTTGACTTTGTTTCTTTAAAAAAAAAATAGAATAATGAATGATGAAATGACTTATAGTTATAAGTTTGATACTAGCTCTGTTAAAATAAGAAATCTTAAATAATCCTGCTTCTAAATCTTAGTTAAGAAATACTTAGGGTTTAGTGCAACATACTTGAAAATAGGGTATTGTTAACTTTCAGTAATTTTTGTAATATAAAAAGGATTGTAAAAGAATCCTTTGGTCCTAGATAAAAACACACACTGGTCTGGAATGTTAAATTTTATAAACTATTTTACAATTTCCTTTTCACTTGGTTTTTAAATGTTAATTTCACTACTTTACTTCTGTTAACTATTATTTCTATTTATTAGCATACTAATACTAAAATAATATTTAATGTTCTCTTCCATACCTATTTTTCTATTTAGTTAACTGAAGTAAATTAATGCAGACAATACATAGCACTGTTATTTAGTGAAATTCATAAACAATGAAATAAAATCCATCTACTATTTCCATTGAAAATAAAAGAATAATTTCATTCACCTAAGCAATCCAGTTGTGCTATAGTACGACCTGAGTTTATGTGTGGAAAAACAGAGCTTGGGAATTTTAATTTCATTTGTTTACATAATCATTTCTATTGCTACTATAATCTATAATTTTACTAAATTCAACATTACTCAGTTACTTTTCATTCATAAACCTTAAAATACTAACATACCTGTAGTAGACACACTAAGAATTATTTAAGTGAAGACAATTAAATAAAATAGAACCTATTGAGGACAAGATGACAACAGCTTAAGGAGGCTGTTCCTCCCAACCAAACTCCTGGAGAGCGCTCAAACAACGCTTCCTCAAGATCCCTGAGCTTGTCCCTGGTCTTCTTGGCTAAGAAATGGGTGGATAATGCAACTGTAAGACCTTTGTCACCTGACTGGTCCAATTACCTCAGTAATCAAAATATGCTCTCAGCAGTATGAACCTTAGATTAGAAGCTGCAACTAGTTCAATCTCAGCAGTTAATCCCCTCAAACACATTCTAGACTCTCCTCCATTGAATTTCTCTTGAGTAAATTCATTCACCATGAATGATCACCTCTCTAGAATGAGCAGCCTCAACTCTCTTAAATGGGAAATTTTATAGAGATACCTAGGTCTTCTGGGTCAGTTTTCATTATATGAGCCACCTGCTCTGATTCCAATTTCTTGGGGAATCATGACCACAAATATAGGGAAGTTTCCACCTGCAACAGTTGGAAGTGGTTTGAGGATGTTGCCACTTGTCAGTTTGCTCTCCACCCAGTCACCTCCACCAATTAACCAGTAAAGACTCTTTTAACAACTTCCCTAAGCTATTGTCTCCTCATTTATTTATTTATAAATAAACTATTCTAAATTTACATTAAATATTCTTGACCCCACTAGGTCATTAATTACAACTTAGCATAAAATTTAGCATAATGTTCATCAAATATTATAAAATTATTTTTGCAAATTGGGGCATGTGACAAGTACGGTTCTGTACATACACCGTTGTTATGGAAACTTCTACCCATAGATGCATAGCTAGATCTTGATCATGAAGCATAGCTCTTGCAACTTCCATGATAGTTCTATTCTTCCTTTCTGCAATCCCATTCTGTTGTGGATTATATGGAGTGGATAACTCCCTCTTAATCCCTAAGTCTTTGCATAACTCTTTGAATTCATTCGATGTGAATTATTCACCATTATCTAATCGAAAGGTCTTGATCTTGTTTTCAGTGTGGTTCTTGATCAAGGCTTCGAATTCTTTGAACTTGCTGAAAAACTTCATCTTTGTTCTTTATGAAGTAAATCCATGTCTTCCTAAAAAAGTCATCAAGGAAAGAAACATAGTATACGTACCCACTTAGTGAACTAGATGACATTGGACCGCATACATCGGAGCGGATGATTTCCAAGATTCCTTTTGCCTTGCTTTTGCTACTTGGAAATGTCTTCTTTGTATTCTTCCCTTTCGCACATCCTTTGCATACACCTTCATGTTTTGTCTGCATTTCTGGGAGACCTTCAACAACTTTGCTTGCAAGTGGTAGTGCTTTGTAATGCACATGTGCAAGCCTTCTATGCCAAAGCTCATTTGGTTCTACCGAGTCATGAACCAAATCTTGTTCTGGATGGCCCTTCAATTTCTATAAACCTCCTTATTCTTCCCCAATCACTACTGCATCATCAATAGTCTTTCCTTTTGGCCACATGATAACTTGACCATCTATAAATGAAACCCTCATTCCTTTTGCATCTAATGTAGATATGGAGAGGAGATTCTTCTTTACTCCTAGTACAAACAATACTTCCTTCATTGTCATAGACTTTCCAAAGTCTAGCTTATAGGAGGATTCCCCACTACCTTTTATTGGATACTGGTAGTCATATCCAAGTTTCACCTTGTGAGGTGATTCATATTCAGATAATTTCACAAAAGATTCCTTGAATCCTATCATATGTTTGGAAGCATCACTGTCTATAAGCCAATCATTGCTTCCATGTGTGATAGTTCCTATGAGAGAGAAAATCAAAACATATTCTTCATCACTTGAAGAATCATCACTGACCTGTCTACTTCTCTTTGTGGAAGGTTCATCATCCTCTGTAGCATGAGCATGATGTATTCTCTTGTTTCTCTTCTTCTTGTGAGAGCTACTTTTGTTTCTAGGACAATATCTAGCAAAGTGTCCTCTTTCATCACATTTATAGAAAATGTACTTAGACATATCTCTAGGATTTCTAGGGTTATTCCTTTGATGAGAGTACTTACTTTTGTGGTGGCTAGATCTAGATTTCTTGGATTGTACTGTGAGAGCTTGATCTTCACTTCCCATCTTTTCTTCTCAAGCCGTTATCCGATCTTCTTCTTGTGATCATTCTTCCCAAAGTTTGTTGAACTTGACTAACTTCTTTCTAGCACAAATTCCTTGAATAAAGGAGTCCCATGATATAGGGAGACCATTCAAGGTGGTCATTACAATATTTGCATTTTATACTTCTTCATCTACTGCTTCCAGTTGTTCCTTGATCTGAGAAACCCTTGTAAAGTAAGATTGGATGGTCTCTGCATTATGGATCTTTACATTCTTCAGTTGGTTTCTCAGAGTCATCTTCCAATTTATGTTCTTCCCTTCAAACAATTTGGTCAGGGAATCAAACATAGCTTTAGGCGTCTTTAGGGAGGTCACCTATGGTATGAGGTGATCCTTGATTTAATCAGCAATAATCCTCTTTTCCATAGCCAAATTCTTCTTATGTAAGGCCTTAGCCTCATCTCCTTATGGAACTGGAACCTTCTCACTGATATAAGAGTCGAACTCATTTTCTTTCAGGACGAGGGAGATCCTATACTTCCAGGATCGGAAGTTATCAGCTCCCTCAAGATTTTCATCAAGCTTAGTATGATGAGACATAACTGAGAACCTCAAATGGAAATACAAAATATTTAGATCTTACCAGGTCAAGATGTTGGATCTGGATTTGGAGCTGAAATTCTGTAGTGCTGGTTCAGGAGCATATTAGGGTTTTGCTTTTCCGAAGTTTTGTCCAACCAAATGCTTTGATCTTGATCTCTAAACTTTGATTTTGAGGAGGATATCAATCTACACCTAGGCTCACTGAAAAATTCCACTTCTGTGGAAAGCCCTAATTTTCGGCAATAGTGTCGGGTCCAAAACTGAAAAAGCTCAGAATTGGATTCTACTTAGACAGAAAGATGTGCCCTAGGGAGGAGAATTAATACAATGCTATTTTTCTGAAAATATATGAAGGAAGATCCACAAAGTAGGAAGCCCTATTTCCCGCAGCTGCATAGTGTCTTTTTCTTAGGTTACCTCCGATACCATGCTAGATTTTTAACATTAAGCTAACATTATATTAGGATCTTTAACTGAGAGAATAACAAGAACAACAATCAAACAAAAGAGACGATGAACATAGTGTTTTTCCTCAGGGAAACCATAAATGGAGAAAACCCCGCAACTTCCTTAGAGATAGAAATAGCACCAAATAGAAAATCCCCAAAAAACAGTAAGATGATCTCTCGACTGCAGTAACCTCTTTCTTTCTATCCCCAGTGTCTTCTTCTTCCTCAACTATGCGTTACAACTAAGTGTGAGTGAGTGTGTGATAAATAGAGATGTTAGATCTCTATTTATTTTAATTCCCAACTTGACTAAACCCTACTAGGGTCGACTTCTCTAGGAGAGTCTAATAACCCTAATGCTACAGAACTGCGGGGACTTTAACCCTTGAACAATAGGAGGGTTATGCACAATGACTTGACATGACTTGTTTGCATTATATAACCTCCCGATCAAAACATTGGGGCATGACATGACTCAAATACATTATACACACTTCCTAGAATAAACATTGGGGTACAAGACATAAGATATATAGGTAAATACATTCTGAAGTTACAAATACATCAATACCATGTGTGATAGTTCCCGTGAGAGAAGAAATCAAAACATATTCTTCATCACTTGAAGAATCATCACTTTCTTGTCTGATTCTCTTTGTGGAAGGTTCATCATCCTCTGCAGCATGAGCATGATGTCTTCTTTTGTTTCCTTTCATCTTGTGTGAGCTATTATTATTCTTGGGACAATCTATTGCAAAGTGTCCTCTTTCATCACATGTAAAGCATATGTATTTAGATATATCCTTGTTAGATTTTCTAGAGTTAAAATGAATACCTTTGGAATGATGATAGTCCCTTCTACTTTTGTTGGAGTGCACTGTGAGAGCTTGATCTTCACTTTCCATATTTTCTTCTCGGGCTACTATCTGAGCTTCTTCTTGTGAGCATTCTTCCCACGGTATACTAAAGGTGACTAGCTTTCTTCTAGCACAAATCCCTTTAATGAAGGAGTCCCATGATCTAGGGAGACCATTCAAGGTGGTCATCACAATCTCTGCATTATTCACTTCTTCATCCATTGCTTCAAGTTGTTCTTTGATTTGGGAGACCCTTGTGAAGTATGACTGTATATTCTCCACATTCTGGGTCTTCACATTCTTCAACTGGTTCCTCAAAGTCATCTTCCAATTTATGTTCTTTCCTTCAAACAGTTTGGTCAAGGCATCAAACATTACTTTAGGTGTCTTTAGGGAGGACACCTATGGTATGAAGCGATCCTTGATTGAATCAACAATAATATTCTTATCCATGACCAATTTATTTTTGTGTAAGCCATTAGCCTCATCTCCCTCTAGAACTGGTACCTCTTCATTGATGTAAGAGTCCAACTCATTTTCTTCCAGAACCAGGGAGATCCTATACTTCCAAGCTCGCAAGTTATCAGCTCCCTCAAGCTTTTCATCAAGCTTGGTGTGATGAGACATCTTAACTAAGAACCTCAAATGGAAATACAAAATATATATATCTTACTAATTTGAGAAGCCGAAAACTGGATCTCGAGCTGATCTTCTGTAGTGCTGGTTTTATGGTTCAATGGAAAATTAGGGTTTGACTTTTCCAGAGTTCTACCCTACCAAAAAACTTGATTCTTGTCTCTAAACTTTGATTTTGAGGAGGAGAGCAATCCTAGCTTGGGCTCACTAAAAAATTCCTCTTTAGTGAAAAGCCCTAATTTCTCGATACAGTAGTAGGTCAAAAACTGAAAATTCTCAGAGTCAAATTCTTCTTTGAAAGAAAGATGCACCCTTCAATGGAGGTTTAACCCAGCCTCCTTTTTGCTGATGGATTGTGGAGAGAGACCCAAAAAGTAAGAATCCCTAGCTTCTGCAGCTGCAAAGTGTCTTCTTCTTAGGTTAGCTCTAATTCCATGTTAGATTTTTATCAATTTAGACAATATTATCTTAGGATCTTATCTTAGAGAATAACATACACAACAGTCAAACACAAGAGACATTAGACACAAATATTTTCCTCGGGGAAACCATAAACAAGAAAACCCTGCAACTTCCTCAGAGATAGAATAGGCACCAATAGCAGTAGTAAAACCCAAAGACAACAATATGATCTCCGACAACTGTTCTCTCTCTTATCCTAGCTCCTTCTCTCTCACTCATGCACTACAACTGAGTGTGAGTGACTGCGTGATAAATAGAGAGGCTCACTCTCTATTTATACTAATTCTTGACTTGACAATAACTTACCAGGGATGACTTCTCTAGGAGAGTCTAATAATCCTAGTGCCCTGAAACTATGGGGACTTAACCCTTGAACAATAAGGAGGGTTACCCTCTATGACTCTACATGGATTTTTTACATTATTGATTCTCTGGATAGTAACATCGGGGTACAATACATAAAATATACAAGTTAATACATTCCAAAGTTACAAATACATCAATAGTCGGCCCAGGGACCCCAGTCCTGAAGGAAAATTTGATCCTAAGATCCTTTATCCTATGTCTCTCGACGTAGTTAATGATTTGAAGAATCACAAGGTCGTATGCAAAGAAGATTAGAGGATTGTCAAACATCCCTGAATTACCTATAAGACAAGCTCGCAAGAAGGAATGCCCTTTTATAGAAGATTCAATGTTAGTTAGATATTTTGAAGAGCTGATAGATTTAACCTTACAGGAAATTGTCCAACCTCTTGATCGGTTGGGACCTGATTCCCTGTCTTGCTCACCTTTTCGACCCTTATTCAATCTCCACTTCAGTCTCCACCTCGAATCATGGATGGAAATGTAGCTAGAAATGCACTTGTAAATCCAAATGCTAATCAACTACCTCCACCACAAGCTTGGAGGACTAGAACCCCTCTTAACCTGACTGCTCCATTGCTCAATCTACCTACACATCCTGAGAAGTCATTACCCAAGTTTGACCCCATAGAAGGCATTGATCTAGATTATCATTTACAAAAAAAATTCTCAGCCCTTGAGGTTTTATCAGCAAAAGAACATGAAGATGTAGTATGCAGACTGTTTCCACATACCCTTAAAGGAAAAGCAACGTCGTGGTATTTTGGTCTGCAGGCGAGTTCCATCACAAACTGGAATGTGTTTGAAATATTGTTTAAGAACAGGTTTGGATGCCAAAGAACCACGACCACTTTGATGAAAGAGTTATTTTCTCTAAAGATGGATAAAAATGAGAAAGTTCTTGATTTTAATCATAGGTTCGCTCACCATTTGAATAATTTTAGTGTTGCTATAATTCCTACTGAAGAGACATTAATGGAATATTGTTCTTCAGCACTTTCACCTGAGATAGCAATGTTCATGAAGAGGTCAGTAAAACCCTCATTATTAGAAACTTATGAAGAGGCTAAGAAGGTGGAAGAATAACTCTAAAGTATAAATAAACACTGTGTAGATTCAGATGTAAACTTTTAATAAGAATCCTTTCCTACTAACTAAGCCCAAAGAAGAACGCTTGAACGAATTGGACAATGTGGTTAAAATGGTACAAAAAATCTCAAACAAGGTTGTTGAATTAGAAAAGGATAAAGAAGCGAGTTCTTCCAAAAAACCATTTAAACAATTTGTTAAGAAGAAAGAAGAAAATAGTTCACTCCAACCACCCACCAATAACTCTTCTGTGTTGAATCTCACCGAAGTTGGTATGGATAATTTGTGTACCGTTCACCAACAACCACACTCTGAAAAAAACTGCCTTCAATGGATTAATTCAATGAATCTAGTCATGAATCAACTAATAGAACCTGAGAGTAAAGAAGAAAAGGAAGTTGAAACAGAAAAAACCTTGGAAGAAACAACTATGGTTTTATGAGACTGTATGACCATGCTAGGGTTATAAGAAGAAGAAACCACTGATGAAATACAAATTTTGGAAGTAAACATCACAACGAGAAGTCAGGGACCGATAACCAATGAGATCTTATTACCCAAGATTCAGAATTTCCAGGAAAGCATGAAAAATCTCACCAATAAGACTCAAAGCCCACCCGTACCTGAAAAAGGTCATAGCAAAGCAAAAAACTCCAGTAGAAAGTAAACCAGCAAAGACTGTGGACAATAACTTAGAGAATAATAAGAAATGCTCTATGGAACCAGAAATGGGATATGATATAGTAGAATATATTAAGAAAACCAAGGCAAATATTTTGTTGTTTGAAATGTGCAATTTACCACAAAAGAAGAATAAACTTTTGGAAGCCTTGGATCCTCAACCTGAAAAATCTCAAGAAAATGTCCCATTGGATAAGGAAATAAATGAAGGAAGCATTGGAGGAAAGTCTAAATCCCAAACTAAACCTTTCTTGCTGACCTTTGAAATTTGTAATTTGAATGTACACAATTTTCTGGTTGACTCTGGAGAATCTTCGAATGTCATGCCTTTGTTAGTTTGTAAAAAGATTAATGGGCAACCCACCCCTTATGCGAGTCAAATTATTTAGTTGGACAGAACTGCATTTAAAATGTATTGATTCGATTAGCAGCTAATGAAAGAGTTTGTTAATACATCGATATTATGGTAGTTGACATCCCTCCAGCTTATGGTTTAATTCTAAGTAGGGATTGGTCTGAAAAACTTAATGGGTATTTTGCAACAAATTGGTCACACTTATGGTTACCTTACAAAGGGTGTCAAAATCAAATTAAAGTAATAAGAGAACCACACATGAAATATAATGTGACACAACTTGAAGGAAAAAATGAACCTATGAATTTTGCACATTCAGTTTTGGGAAATTGTTTTTTAGAACTTGAACCAGGAAATTATCAGGTGGAAGAGGCTAGTAGTGAGTCAGATGAACAGTACGATATCCTCCAGTTTTCACATATTGATGATACTGATTGTAATATAGTTAATTTAGTTTCTATTTCAGATAATATAACTAGTGCTTTAGAAGTAGAGAATCGATTTTGGTTATTGTAGTTTGATGGTTCGAAAACTCAAGAAGGGTCAAGGGCCAGTTGTGTCCTAATCAATCTAGGAAAAAATATAGATTTTTTATCTTGTAGATTAGAATTTGAATGCACAAATAACACGGTTGAATACGAAGCTTTAATTCAAGGACTGAAAAAAGAAATTGAGTTTGAAGTTAGAAATTTAAATGTTTTGGGAGACTCTAAAATTATTGTAAAACAAGTCCGCAATACAATCCATTTCTTATCTCCTCATTTAAAAGGATACCAAAATGAAGTATGGGAGCTCATAACAAATTTTGAGGCTTTTAATATTAATTCTATTCCTAGACTAAAAAATGCAGCAACTGATTTATTAGCTACTTCTGCTGCGAGGTTGGTGCCCATGAATAACAAATGTTCCATTGAATTGATTTTCAGGTCACCGGTACCTGATATTGTCACTAATATGAGAGTGTTTGATGATGACCAACAAATCCAGGAATTCTTAAAAAATGAGGAAACTTTTAAAGATGCATTTATTGATGATGAGGAATACCAAGCAAATCTCCAGAATAGTAATTTCATACCAAAAGGCGTGAGGACATTAGACGGTATGTTTGATTTAAATAACAAGTTCCAAAGTCTCGTAAACACTAAAACTTATAGCTCATCAATGCAATATGAGTTTATCAATATGGGAACAGAGGTGGAAACCAAGTATGTCAACTTGGGGAAATGTTGTTCTCCAGGGGAAAGAAGTAAGTTCATCAATTTATTCCAGTAGTATAAGGATGTTTTTGCCTGGACTTATGATGATCTGAAGACATATGACACTCACATAATCCAACACATCATTCCTATTAAACCAGGTGTAAAACCTTTCCAGCAGCAACTTCGTAAGATGCGTCCTAAGTTGGAACCCCTAATTCAAAGTGAAGTAAAGAAATTATTGGATGCCAAGATTATTTTCAAGGTTAGACATTCATAATGGGTACTGAACTTGGTACCAATTCGGAATAAGCATGGAGAAATAAGACTCTATGTATATTTTAGAAATCTAAATCGTGCATCAGACAAAGACAATTATCCAATCCCTCCCATGGAGTAGATTTTGCAAATGGTAACTCGCTCCAAGTTATTCTCCTTGTTGGATGGGTTTTCGAGCTACAATCAAGTATTGGTATCCGATCAAGATAGACTAAAAACCATGTTCCGTACATAGTAGGGAACCTTTGACTATAGGAGAATGCCCTTTGGGTTAATTAATGTTGGAGCCACTTTCCAAAGAGCCATGAACATAGCGTTCTGGGGATTGATAGGCCGCAGCATGGTGGTCTACTTGGATGATGTTATAGTGTATTCAAAGAAAAGAGAAGAACATCGTTATCATTTAAAACAGATTTTTGAGCGTTGTCATAAATACAGTATCTCACTAAATCCTAAAAAATGTGTTTTCACGGTACTGGAAGGAAAGCTATTGGGTCATGTCATTTCTAAAAAGGGAATCTCCATAGACCCAGAAAGGATTGAAGTGATAGCGTAGATTCCCTTGCCCCATAATAAGAAAGGTATGCAATATTTTATGGGGACCATTGATTTCGTGCGAAGGTTTATGCCTGGTTTTGCAAAAATAGTCAAACCTTTGCAGCAAATGGCTAAGCAGAATGTACAGTTTAAATGGACTGAGGTAGAGAAGGATGCATTTACTAATATCAAAACAACAATAGCACATGCACCTTCACTTAGAAGTCCTGATTTCAATAAATATTTCATATTGTACACTTTTGGTGTATGATAACTCACTTGCAGCGGTGTTGACGCAAAAGGAAGAAGGGGGAGATGAATTACCCATTCCATTTATGAGCACTGGTCTGCAAGGTGATGAATTTAACCGCCCCACCATCAATAAGCAAGATTACGTAATGTTTAAAGTGGTAAAACAATTTAGGCCATATATACTTAAGAATCAAACTAAAGTGTTTGTTCCTCACCCAGTAGTCCGAAGCCTTTTTGTACAAAAGGAGTTGGGCGAGAGAATAGGAAATTGAGTTACGACTCTACAAGAATATGATTTAGATTTTAAACCATTAGCCATTATTAAAGGACAAAGACTTTGCAAACTAATAACTGAAGGTCAAGATGGTGAGGAAGGTGACTGGGATAATGAAGTCGAAGTTCATATGATTGATGTGTGTCCCATTTTTACAGCTCCAGAATCATGGTATAGAGACTAACTACATTCTCTTCAGCAAGGTCATTTATTGAAACATTGGAGTTAAAATAAAAGAAGAGCACTACGGTTGAAATCATCCTCATATCAAGTCATTGAGGGCGTTCTTTTTAGGAAGAACTACGATGGAGTTCTTCTGATATGTTTAGAACAGGAAGATGCGGATAAAGTGGTTAAAGAATTACATGATGGTCCTGCTAGAGGGCATTATTCAGGAGATACCACTTCCCATAGTATCTTAAGGGAAGGATACTATTGGACAACCTTGTTCAAATACACGCATGTGTATGTAAGGAAATGTGATGTTTTCCAGCAAAGTGGAGGAAGACTTGTCAGAGAAGCTGGTCCATTACAACCAGTCTTGGTTTCGGAACCATTTGAACAATGGGGAATTAATATTATCAGAGATATCAATCCTAACTCCTTGCTACAGCACAAATACATTCTTACAGCTACTGACTACTTCACCAGATGGGTGGAAGCTATTCTACTATGGAAACTAAATGAAGATGCAGTGATAGACTTCCTACATGAACATATTATGACCAGGTTTGGGGTTCCAATTTCCCTGGTTTTTGACAATGCATCTTATTTCTCATCAATTAAACTTACAGAATTTCCCAATGATAAAGGAATGAAGTTACATTATTCTGCAAATTATTATCCCCAGGGTAATGGATTAGCTGACTCTACCAATAAAAATATTATTAGGATTTTGAAGAATATTGTCATAGAAAACCAAAGGAGTTGGTACATAGCTCTCCCAAATAACTCTGGGATGATAAAGTCACATCAAAGAACTCATTATGTGTATCACCTTGCACTCTAGTCTATGGAAAGGAATCCATTTTACCATCAAACATTTTTCTCCCGGGCACCTCCCAGTTATCCCAATCTTTCAAGAGGATCCAACAGTGAAGTATTACAAGTTAGAATAAATACCTTGCTTAAGCTAGAAGAGTCTAGGTCTAAAGCAAAAGAAATATTAAAGCACCAGAAAGAAATTGTAAAGAGATGGTTTGATAAACGTAAGTCTGGAAATAAGGGTTTTGAAGTTGGAGATTTAGTCCTAAAATGGGATCACCCTCATGATGAAAAAGGTAAGCACACTAAGTTTCAACATCTCTGGGTCGGACCATTTCTGATTGCCACCAAGCTAGGGTCCTCGACGTATAAACTTCAGGATTTGCAAGGATGGGAAGTGAATCTACCTGTAAATGGCTTGGTTCTCAAACCTTACTTCACCTAGTCTGTTGAGAGAAATTGTCTGTACATAAATAAATCTTTGTTTGGTTTCTTTATTTGTTTTTTGTTTTTCTTTTGATTTCTGATTTTCTTTCTGTCATACATTGTTGTTTTGTTTATATGCTTTAGTTTATTTTAAATAAACCAGCTCAACATTTGGTGCTGGAATACATTGGGTTTTGAACAAATTGTGGATATTTTAGAGCCAGGATCTTCTTATTGAATGTGTCTATTTAAGAATTTATTATTATAGGATTCTTTAATCTAATAGACCTTGGAAAGAAAGTTATTTATTTTGAACACATTTAAGTCCTGCTTTAAATCCTGTTAAATAACTGAGGCTAAAGAGGTCTTGCATAGTATTCTAAGGCTCTGTCCACTTCACCTTAATATCTTCCCCAATAATTTTGCATCTTAGGATCCATGGAAAGGAAGCGGTACGGACAAGTGTATGGTATTCAAAATAATCCCATGCTACGAATTAATAGCCAAAATACTCAATAGTCAATATTTCCCAGGAAGGGGATACCTCAGAAAGTGCAAAAGCATAAATCAACAAATCAAAGAACTACTAAAAGGTTCTTCTCCATCCGTGAGATGAATGAAATATCACTCACATAAAAGGACACCATGGATGGAAGAACCTAAATCAAATCTCAAATATAAGATAGAGCAATCCAGGAAGACTCATCAGACAAAACTCTGGAAGCATCAAAAGAATGCAAAAGGCATGGGAATGAGGAACAAACGAATATACTTGTCCTAATCCTGTTACGATCATGTGGTGCCCTGGCTAAAAGTAACCAAATGCAGAGGTAAATGAATCTCTAGTATATTGGCCTCTAAAGAGTTATCGAGACTTTGAAACCTTGGTTTCCTTATCCATTGGGACATAAATCAATGACAAGTTCTGGATATTACATTTCTTGAAGGTCTAGACGATTAAAGAATTATTGAAAGAAAAGAGGTAAAAGTTCTTAAAGCAGTTTGTGTTTCAAAAGTCAGTTGTTCAGATATCTGTGTCCACTAGTTAGTCGTTAATTGTTGTTGCTGCAACCACCATCCCCAAAAAAATTACTTTTTAGGGCCCCGTACTCTTTCTAGTTTTTAGAAAGCCTTGAAAGTCTACCTTTATCTTGCAAATTTGTTTTCATAACTTAGTTTTTTACAAAAATAGAAACTTCTTTTTTCCACCCGATGCATCGGATGAACTCCTGAAGATTATCCGATGTATCGGAGGAGTTGTTCGAAAGCCTACTGAATCTTTGTTTCTTACGCTTCTAAAAGACTTACAAAAGCTTCCCGATACATTGGATGTAATTTGGTCTATGGTATCGATGATATTGGAAAACATTTTTCAATGCTTCCCGGTTGATTATCAGCAATCTTTCCAACGCATCAGGCCGTCTTGTTGTTTCATTTTTTGATGTCCACGAAAGAGTTTATTTTTTCCATTCGTCGTTTCGATTATGTGTCTCTGAGTTTTTTACGACGCTTCGGATGCATAGTTGGATGCATAACCAATATCTTCCCGAAGATTTTTCCGATGCTGGTGTGGGGTGTTAGTTGTTTGTTTTATCGATTGATCTTCAAACCTTTTGTCCTGTTTTGACAGATTATTGTGTAGCCATCCGATTAGCATCGGGACCGTTCCTTTCTTCCATCGGAAGCTCTTGTGGGAGCTCACAGGATTAGTCCCGATGCAAACTTTGGTGCCAACAGGGTTTCCTGTGCGAGGCCCATTTATCACATGCTTGTTATTGTTCATAAGGCCTATTTAAGCATGTAAGGAGATATTTTACAGTTATTGTTGGCCGTTTGAAGTCTGCGGAGCTGTCAGTCAATTGAGCAAGTCTAGCCATCGAGGATCACGCTTCTTCCAGCTCGTTTCAGCATCCAGGTAGGATCTTACTCACTACTTGTCCTATTGCTTTGCAGTTCATGTTGTACTGACTTGGTAGGGTTAGGTTTTCTCATTTTTGTGGAGGGAATTTAGTCTTTGAGGTCATTATTGTTTTTATGAAGCTTTGTTTTTAGGTTAACCAGGGCCTCCATTTTTCTTTCCTGCCCGATCCATTATTGCCCAGCTCCTTCCATGAGAACTTCTCTGACAGTTGTTTCTCGAAGGAAGGCTATGGGAAGACGAGCATTTTGTCTTCTGCACCACTCCTCCATTTCTCCAAAGTAGGGGTGACAGGATTTCAACCATTGGACAGATTGAATGGGCATTTTTTGGGAGTGTCGTGGGGAAAATTTTTCCTTTAGGGTGAAAACCTTGGCTATGCATATATGTTTTCCTCCTGGGAAACTTGGGATGTTTTCTCTTACGCGTTGAAGGTGTTGAGGTTATTATGCTCATAAAGTTGCATTGTTATGATGACATCCTTAGTGCTATGCAATAGAGTATACTAGCCCATGACCCATGTTTAGTCCACCTCTCGAAAACCTTAAGCCTATTGTGTATTGTTTCAAAGAGAACGCAGTTTAGGGTGGAAACAAAAGATTGGTTAATATGTACTAAGATAACTCGGTAAAGTTTGTGGTTAAAATTGGTTATGTTTATTGTAGAATTTATCTTTTGCAGTTATATGTTTAGGATAGATTGAATCTAACATGATGTCATATGATTTAAACAACCTCGTCATTCATATAGAAATATGCCTCGGAAGGGGAAGAAGAAGGTGCAAGCCGAGGGCGAGGATCCAGAGATAGAGATTATAACGCGAGTTGAAGTTGTATATGAAGATACCAAGGGTGTCATGGGCATCGAACCTGAGTACAAGTGGGGGGAGATCTACCAAATGATCACCAATCAAAGCATTCCAGATACATGGTTAGAGGACTTACCAATTATGCCAATATAGAGAGATCAGCGATCATGAAGGTTGCCACACAACTGCAACTGTTTCCATGTGCAGAAGTGATAGGTTGGATCCTCCCGAAGGCTTATGTACCAAAATTATTTTGTCAAATACTGAAGGACAAGGTTATGCTGCTTATAGCCCATCTTATGTAACTCAAGCCTGCAAGCTACCTACCCCTCAGAAGTATCTAACAAAAGAATGGTTAAAAGGTCTTAACCTGGATGTTTTGGACAGTGTCCAAAGAATGATGGTTCCCGAGAAACATTTTTGTACAAGGCCTTCCACGGAATATGAAACTACGCACCTACGCACTCCTTATAGGTTGATAGCATTAATGTTGAACAGGATCTTCGGACGAACAAATGGAAAGAACTACAAACTGAGCTGGGTACCAGTGATTTTCTTCGTGGCCACTTAGGGCGCCATTTTCAACTGGGCCAATATAGTATCCAATAGCTTGTCCTCATGCATAAGTGCAGCACTTGGAGGAGTCTCACAAAATAAGTCATAGTACTATATCAGCTCTTTTCTAATCGATTGTATTCTATGCACACAGTCGTTCCAAGCCTTGAAGTGCCAGTGGGATAAGACCAAAACTCCGATCTATTCTGCATATCAATTGTTTTGGGCATATAAATATTTCAACCATTATAAGAGTATTTGTGAGGATTTCATAATGCCACTATATAGATTAATCTTTCTTGCCGAGTGTGACTGCATGTTTGAAGAAGCCTTGAAGATTGTATAGGATAATGGTCATTATTACCTGACAGAAGAAGGCCTATACCTAAGGATGTTTGGCTGAACAAGGACCCCTTTTCTGTTACCAAGATACACGACAGACTATGTTGTTCACAAGAAAGTAATGAGACAACTTTACATTGATGGGATTGGGAACTTCCTTTTTTATCAGAAGAAGACCGTATACACCCCACTCCCGTTCTATGTGGGTGTTTATAAGTTATCCAAGGTGAAGAGTGCACAAAAATTTATAAAGGAGTTAGAATACTTTCACTTCAGGGAGATGAGCTTTCATCAAAATGATTATGAAGATAAGGTTGCTAACTATTGTGTAGTCGTAGGGGTACATTTTGAGTATGCAAACTATTGGGATAAAAATGAGGAAATATTCTAGAATGCCTGAAATATGACAACCATCAGGAAAAGATTCAAGCAAAAGATAACAACCATATGCGGCAAGGGAAAAGTTGTTGAACAACAAAAGAAACAGAAAGAGGAGGCACTCAAACTATCGCAAGGATCCGACCAATGGTTAGCAGAAGAAGAATCCAAGAAAAGGAATCAAGAAGAAGAGCTCAGAAAAGGTAGGAAGAAGAAGAGAGGTTAAGACGGGAAGCATTTGACAGAGAAAGAGAACATGCAGAGAAAGCAACTGAAGAGCTACAAAAAAAAGAGCAGGAGGAACAAGACCGTGTAACTCTGGAGCAGACTCAATTTCATGACAATCTGACATAATCATTTGTCCCATCCAGTAGCACAGCCATAAAATATCCAGATCCGACATTAAGGATTGAACTAATCCCTTTCATCCCATCCAAAAAGCAGGAGGTAGCTGATTTAAATACTATTTTTTATGACAAGAGTAAGAAAAGAATTTTCATGAGAACTGAGAAGAAGGTGGACATTGGGGAAACGCAAGGAGTCATGGTCCTTGAGAAAACAATCGTCCATGGTACTAACAAGGACCCAAGACTTCTTGCAAAAACAGGTGTATCTTTGACCCTTGCAAATGAAGACAATATGGATAAGATAATGACTGATTTGGAACAATATAAGCAGAAGATTGTTCAAATGAAGGAAACTCTGAAAAAGGAAAGAGGTGAGGGGAAAATCCTGAAGAGGAAGCATGAAGATATTCTCAGTGAGGTTGAGAAGTCAAAATAGGCATGCCAAATTTTATAATCTAACAAGGATGCTCTAGTATTATCGGTAAATATGATTGAAGGAGAGAAGAAAAACCTCGAGAAGCAGGTTGTAGAAGCAAAACAGAAAGGAGATGCAACAAGCAAGAGAGTAGAGGAGCTGGAAGCTCAGAACCTTTTACTGAGAGAACAACTTCAAGTGGCAAAGGAGAAACAAATGGATATCCGACCCTTTCTAGAATTAAGCATTGATGCTGCAAAAGGAGATAAATTAGGTTTTGTTGAGTCTTGCAGGGGAGATGTATAAAGTTAAACAAAGTGAGGTTAGATTGAAAAAACTAGCACTCAACTCTTCGGAATTCTGGAAAAGACTATCAGAAGTGGTTGAACTTGTAAAAAACCAATTGACATGGATAAGAACCCATCCAAATTTTCCAGCAAATATGCCTCAAAAGTCTACAGGAAGTCTTAAGATGGAGGTGGCCATATTGAACTTCGGGTGTAGAATAGCAGTCACACTAAACACAACCATTGAAAAAACTATTGAAGAGTGTGTTGAATTCTACAAAGGCATACATTTTGTTCACAATTAGTGTATGGTTTTAACAGGTGCCCCAGACGAAGATTTCCTAATCAGGGAGGAACATTTGAAGAACCTGCAAGAGAAGCTGCTAAAAGGAGAAGAAAGCATATCCAAGCTCGAAGTTGTTAGTGAGGAAGACATCAAAATCAAGATTATACAAGCTTTAGGCCACAAGCTTCTGTTAGAGGAATATTTGAGTCAATATGTAGCCAAAGTGAAGGAAATCGAGTCTCAGCTGTCAAAGCATGAGCTGGCAATACGTGTAATGGAACCTGCCGAATATCGGGTCATTAGTGAAGAGGCACAAGCATGGGGTGTTTTTATTAAGACACCAACTCGGCCCATTTAAATTTGTCTAATTCACAAGCTGAAGATTATAAAAATTTGTATTTATTATTTTTCTAGTAATGCACTAAAAGACAAAATTTTGTAAAGGAACAGTTGAGAAAGGCCAAAGGTTGGGGCAACTCAAGAGTCATTTTTGTTATTTGTATAAATATAGGTAAAGTAGATGTAGAAAGGACTTTTCACTAGCATAGTTGTTGAAGCTTATTGTAAGAAAAACTATTTCCTTTTATAATGAAAAAGATGGAATTTTGCTGGAGAGGGTGTTGCGTAAGTCTCAAAGCATGTTCTGTAAAGCTGAATAGAGCACTATTTCTTGTTTAGCAGTATATACAATCTGTGAGATCGTTCATAACCTTCTAAACTACTTCTGAGTTATCATTGATTTTGCGTTATGTGAATAATCTTATGTAACAATGAATTATGAATGTTTTAATATCATGGAGCTATCTCTTTGTTAGCTTTCTGCTGTATGTATGTATCCTGGATTTATCAGCTATCTGTATAATACTTTATGCAAACCATACAGTACATTATTCATTCTTCTGTTATATCAATCTTGTTCCTCGGGGATAGGTTAGAATAGATTAGTTGTTGTTTTCTGTTACTTGCATTTAATATTAGGCGCTTGCATTCCATACCTAAAAGATAAAATATATAAACGGTGGATCGGGCCACAACCGGTAAAAGAAATTTAAAACTTTACCTTAACTCTACGGTAGTCGAACCACAAACCAGACGGATTCCCCATATAAAAAAAAACAAGCTATTTGGGAACGATTATTGGGGAGAATCCCTACTGTTGGTAGCTAAGATTTTTCTAGGCATCAACACAAAGGTACGAGGAAAGAGAACTCCACATGCATTGATAAAGCTAGTGGTTCCAACTTGAGTACTGAATTCCCGGAGGGCAGTGGACATCAATCAATAGCCATTAATATCTAGCTTGGTGCAGGCCAATTAATGTGGCTGCACGGTGCCGGATGGATCTCAAGCATCTTGATATCGAGATCACCCGGTGTGGCCTCATTAATTGGCGTGTAGTAGGCTAAATAATTCTCCCCTCAATTAAACCTCCAATCCACTCCCAAGAGGGTAGATAAAAAAAATTCAGAAAAATCAGCCTTCCCTAACCAGCAGTATAAGTGCTAACCAAAACGCCCCCTACTTGTTGCAATTCCGCATAGCAATTCGTTCTAAAATAACAATTTAGAAATTTCACATCATGATTTTGGTTATCTAAATTGTTTTAAAAATAGTCATTTAGTTTATAATAACAAAATCTGATTGCACAAATTAAGAAAAATGCGAACATAACCATTTTTATGAACAATTTTAACCTATTTATATCCAAATTTCGCGGGAAAAGCCAGGCGTTTTAGTGTCTTTTATCCTACTCGCTCGGGGAGGGCAGCCTAACACTTATATGCCCCGCACAATCAGGAGATCACGGAAGCAAAAGAAACAATAGTAATAAGTTGACCTTAAACCAAAACCAAATGGGATGACTTTGACTCCGCCAACGCAGAGTTCAACGATTCCCAGAGTTCACCCAAACACTTCTGAGAATTACCCTACGGACCTGTTCGCAGATGTGTTTGGGAGGACTCTAATCACAATATCCGACATTGTGTTGTCTTCGGCGCAGCTTATATTACAGTTAATTGAATAAGCAATATCGACGGTACAAGCTGGTTTTATAATGTTAAATGCAGACCAAGGAATCGAATTGAAGTTGAAAGAAAGCTCTCCAAATGAGGGTCGCTTCCGTCATATTCTACTTTTATGCTCGGCAAATCCAAATTTATGCTCGGCAAATTCAAAGATCTGAAACGAAATCAGGACCGCATGTTTTTTGTTTTCTTTTCCATTTAATGAATTGTCCGCACCCTCTAGCGATTGACCTTATCTTCAAACGGACAATAGATAATAACTGGCAGATGCGCTGCTTACTCTTTCCCCGAAGATGCTCTTATTTAGGTCTAGTGCATTTAGCCCAAACATATTAAAATATATCATGTTTTAAAGAATGTTGTACAAATCACGTCAGAGCTTAAAATCAATAGAATATTGTGAGTGTGAGTTGAAGTACTGAAAACGAAACTGAGGTTGAAAAACTTGATGGCTTACTATATATATATATATATATATTGCGGTAGAATCAAATTATCAATAATTTGTATGGATAGTTTACTTTCTCAATGCATAGTGAATTCTATTAGCAAAACAAATAAATAGATTACAGGAGATATGAAGAACCTCAGCAAATCAATATCTTATTTCATGAATGAATGTAACATATAAAAGAGATCAAAACCATTATCTACAGTTAAATAACATAGATAACAAGATTATTAACTAGATTTTACTAACTAATAACTATAATAACATAATACGGCTGAATTGAAGTTTAGCATACAGAATTTTTGAACGAATTCAGAGTTAATCGAATATTTGGCCATGTATGGATACTGCCCAACCTACTTGTTATGTTTGAAAATATTTTTTGCTTGAGAATCGGCTGTCTGGCGTTTGAGAGTTGGCTGTCGGGCGTTAGCAGGTCAGATCAGTTCAAAACTTCAAAAGTTATTATGAAATTATGAATAATGATAGGGTTTTACTTTTGTAATTTTTTTGATATTAAGGTTATTTATTTTTTATATAAGGGTTAAGTTATAAACTTTTATATATTTTGATATTTTTTTTCTATATATTTGATATATTTTTTAAAAGTTTTTAAATATATTTTGAAAAGTTATTTGATAACTATTTATATTTTTATAGTATTTGATTTTAATTAAAAAATTATTTGATATTTCTATTTAGGATGAGCATGGAAATTTGACTTAGGATTTAAAATTTATATGTTAGAGCAGTCATTCATTTGTTTTGTATTTTGAACAAGCAACTCTTATTATGATGGAATTAAAATGATGACATGGTATATCTGGTATTGGTAAATGATATGTTGTGTTTTAAATGTAAAATATGTTTCAAGTTTATTTTAATGAATGTTCAATGTGACATGAACATCTTCAAATGCATATTTTTAATTTCTTGGAATTTGAAAAATACGTGTTTTTAAATTTATAAGTAACCTACTTCCATATTTTATCCGTACTAGATTTTTTCGTACTAGATTTTTTCGTTACGTTATTTTTCTGTATCGAATCGAATTCGTATCCATATTCGTACTCGAATTATGCTACTATGCTAATAACTAAAATAGTATTTACAATGTAATTCCGAAGAATTACTCAACATTCCCCCCTTAATCCGAAGGGACATCTGACATGCCAAGCTGCATTCTAAAATTTTCAAATTTTTCATGGCCCAATACTTTAGTAAAGATATCTGCAATTTGCTCAGAAGTAGGACAATGTGTCAAATGAATGGTTTTGGCCTCAACATGATATCGAATCAAGTGATATTTGGTGTTGATATGTTTGGTTCGATCATGGAATTTTGGATTCTTGGCCAATTGAATTGCAGAAGTGTTGTCAACAAAGAGAGACGTTGAATTCATTTTTTTCTCCTGCAAGTCTTCAAGTATTTTACGAAGCCAAATGATTTCTTTTGTAGCTTGAACTGCTGCAACATATTCGGCTTCAGTTGTATAATCAGCGGGAACAAATTGCTTTCATGATCTCCATGTGATAGCTGTTGATCCAAGGTTCATCAAATAACTTGAAGTAGAGACCCCATGCTCTTTATCTCCATCAAAATCAGAATCTGAATAACCAGTGAGATGAAAGTATGAAAATTTTGAATATTTGATGCCATAAGATTGAGTGCCTTTTAAATATTTGAGCACTCGCTTTGCTGCATTCCAATGACCTTCACAGGGATGATGCATAAACCTGGAAAGTATTCCTACAACAAAAGTTATGTCAGGACGAATAGTAGTAACATAAATTAAACTTCCAACAAGCTCTCTGTACTTTGTTGGATCTTCAAATGTGCTACCTTCATTTGAAGTAAGCTTTAGATTTTGCTCCATTGGTGTTGAAACAGGATTACAATCCTGCATACCAAATTTGTTTAATAACTCTCCCACATATTTTTTCTGAGAAATGAAAATATGCTTTGGTTTTTGATCTACTTCAATTCCTAAATAATAATGTAATAATCTCAAATCTGTCATATCAAAAACCTTTTTCAACTCTCTTTTGATAGATACTATATAATCGTCATTATTTCCTATGATAAGCAAATCATCCACATAGACAACTAGATATACAGTCGATCTTCCAACTTTCTTGACAAATAAAGTTGCATCATCTAGATTGAAGTGCTTATAATTCAATTTGAGAAGATGCTCAATTAACTTTTCATACGAAGCTCGGGGTGCTTGCTTTAAACCATATAAAGATTTGACTAATTTGCATACCTTGTGTTCTTGACCTTTGATAGCAAAGTCTTCAGGCTGATCCATATACACATCTTCTTTTAAGTCTCCATTCAAAAATGCGGTTTTAACATCCATATGATGTATCTTCCATCCTTTTTATGCCGCTAATGAAAATAAAGTTTGAATGGTGCCCCATTTAGCTGTAGGAGCAAATGTTTATGTGTAATCAACACCTTCTTTCTGTGCAACCCTTTTGCTACAAGTCTCACTTTGTATTTGTCAAGTGACCCATCTGCTTTATATTTATTCTTATATATCCACTTGCATCCAATCGGTTTGGTTCCAATTGGAGGATTCACCAACCTCCAAGTTCCATTTTTTATGAGAGCATCATACTCTCTTTGCATTGCACTTTTCCATACATCACTATTTACTACTTCTTGAGAAGATGCAGGTTCATCAAACGCATGAAATTTTAAGTCACAATCTAATGTTACAAAATCATCATACCTTTTAGGAAATGTCTTAGTCTGTATTGATCTACGAACTTCTTCTTGTTGTGGTGTTTGCTCTGTTTCTTCTTTAAGAGTAGGTTCTGCATTATCCATGATACTTAGTTTATCCATTCCATTAACAATATCATCAACTGTCTCATCTTCTGTTTCATCAACTTCTGCATTAGAATCATCAACTTGTGCATTAGAAGGAAATTCCAAAACTTGACCTTCGCTTAGAATAGGAATCCCCTCTTTAAGATTTGGAAGTTCATTATCCATTTCATGATGGATTTTTTTAGAATGAAATCTATCAAGCTGAGCAAGTTGTTTATCAATAATGAGTGCATATTTCTCAAAATCAAGAAATATAACATCTCTAAAAACAATAAACTTCATGTTATTTTCATCATACAACCCATAAGCTTTAGAAGTATTATAATATCCCCAAAAAATACACTTTCGACTTCTTTCTCCCAATTTATGTCTTTGTTGCTCAGGAATCAAAGCATAACATGTGGAATAGAAAATTCTAAAATGCTTGACAGTTGGAAAATGATCATGCCACATTTCATAAGGTGTTTTGTTTTGTAGTGCAATAGAAGGATGTCATCTATTCTTAATGTAGACAGCACAAAGAACTGCCTCTCCCCAAAAAATCAACTTGACATTTTTAAAAAACATCATCGATCTTACCATATTCAAGAGTGTCCTATTCATACGTTCTGCCACACCATTTTGCTGTGGATTATAAGGAACAGTTGTTTGATGTTTAATTCCATTCTCCTGCAAATATTTTTCAAACTCTTGAGATTTATATTCACCACCATTATTAGTTCGAAGGGTTCTAATATTGAGTTGAGCTTCATTTTTAATCCACAAGAGAAATTTTTTGAATGTATCAAAATATTGAGATTTTTCTTTTAATAAATAAACCCAGCACATCCTCATAAAGTCATCAACGAAAGTCATGATATATTTGTTACCATTTGTTGATGGAACGGGCATGGGCCCACATAAATCTGAGTGAATAAGACCAAGCTTTCTTGAATCTCGAAACATAGAATCATTAAAAGGTTGTTTGCTGTGTTTTCCTAAGATATAAGCATCACATGGGGAAAGTTGTCTTGGAATAGTAGGAAGCCCTTGAAACCCTTTCTGTTTCATAATCCTAAGATTGTCATAACTAATATGACCAAATCTAGCATGCCACAATAAGCTGGAAGATAAATTACTATTATGCTGAACCAAATTTGTAGAATTCTGTGAATTGGATGATGTACCATTCAACTTTAAAAGTTTGTTATCTTCCACTCCATTCATTACAACCACATTATCATAAGCTCTTCTAATTTCAATGATACCATCAAACATATGTATCGAGTGATTTTGTTGTCTAATTTGCACAAGAGATATTAGATTTCTTTTCAATTGTGGAACATAAAGAACGTCACAAAGTATATAATCAGCAAGTCCTGATAATTTCAATCTAACAGAACCAATTCCTGAAGGTTTTAACTGAGACTTATCTACCAAATGTACTACCCCATAAATTTGATCACTAAATGTTTCAAAGAAGTCTTTTCTAAATGTCATATGACATGTGGCTCCATTATCCAATAACCAAGTATCATTCCATGAAAATGAAGTACTGAAAGCTTCTTCAATTCCTAGATTACAATGTGCAGATTCAAGAGGGTTATCTTTATCATTTCCTTTATCTTGTACTTGCTCTTTCTTGCTAACAATTTTATCCCAAGAAGTTCTACAATAACTGGCAGTATAACCAGTTTTTCCACATTTATAACATTGTTTCTCTCCTTGATTAAATATCCCCCCCTTCCTCTGTAGTGTCCTCTTTGTCCTCTACCTCGACATCTGCTTCTATTTTCATCCTTTGCAAATTCTTCTTTTGATTTGTGTCATTTCTTTGCAAGACACAAAGTTTCTTCATTGGGTTTAGACTCCTTCTTCCCAAATGATTTCTCTCTTTCTGCAATTTTCTTAACAAGTGTTTCAAAGGTCGTAGATTTCATTTGGCCACTAGCTTGAAGTGATTCTAAATAATGAGTATGGGTAGGATATAGAGCTTTAATAAATGCAGTAAGTTGAATGTCAACTTTTACACCATTTGCATCAATATCATGGAAAATGACTCTAATTTTAGAAGCAAGTTTCATTGGATCATTACTTTTAATTCTAAGTTAAATAATTTCATCAACAGTTGTATCATTTCAAGCTTAGAATGTCAATCATACAAATCTTTTAGTTTCTTTAATACTTCCCAAGCACTTTTGCTAGAAACTAAATGTATACTTACTTCTTTAGTTACAGAGGCAATAATTAAGGCATAAGCTTGCTTGTCCTTGCTTTTCCATAATGCTAAATCTTTGACATTAGTAGGTGGTACTGGTGCACTTTTATCCACTTCATCTATTGCTTATCCATCTTTCTTATCTTCTAAATTCTCATTTTCACAAATTCCATCCCACATATCATTAAAAATAAGGGTATTTTTAACTTTACGAAACCATTCTTGATCATTTTCTTTTCGAGACAAAATAACTCCAACAATTGAAATTAAAGAATTCATCGAAATTTACTGTGTAGTAAATTTTTGTCTACAAAATACTGTCTGAAATATTCTTTTTCTCTTAGCCAATGTTCTTTAAAATAGTTTTTATCTTCTAAAAATATTTCCCGAAAGGTTTAATATTTCAATTTAAAAAAACCTTGCACTCAAATATAAATGGTTGTTTAAAAACTTTTATTTTCTGAAAAGAACTCCCCAAATATTTGATAATTAATTTAAAGAAATCATTGCACAAAAATATAAATGGCGGCTCTCTTCCTTTTTCTTTCTCTTTAAAAAAAAAGAAAATAATTCTTCAAAATAATTACCGAAACAATTTACGTGCAGTTAATGTGCAGTCTTTGTCTTTCTTCAACAATCTTTACTAAGCTGCTCTCCTTTCTTCCTTTCTTGGTGATAGCTCCTTTGCTGGCTCCTCCTTCACGGGCTCCTTCTTTCTCACCAAGTCTTTCTCACCAATGCTTCGTTGTCTCAAGGCCGTGAAGAACCTCAACAAATCAATATCTTATTACGTGAATGAGTGTTACATATAAAGGAGATCAAAACCGTTATCTACAGTTAGATAACAAGATTATTAACTAGATTTTATTAACTAATAACTGAAATAGTATTTACAATGTAATCACCAAGGATTACTCAACAAGATATGCAAAAGGAATAAATATATTACAAAGCTAGCTATTAGGAATCATTAATTAAGATGATGGAATCAGATAATTATCAGCAATTATATTGATGGATAAAACCATAAATGCTTATAATCGAATAATAAAAATTAATAAAAATTTATGGAATAATATAAATTGAAAGGGTATTGAATTACAAGAAATTGCCATGTGGAATATGTTGAGGCCTAGAAATTCGTAGGAAACAACAGAAAGGGATTCTCCCCAGTCAATGTTCCCAACTAGCCCGTGACTCTTTGGTGTGGGGAATCAGTCCGGTTTGCTGTCCGGCTACCGTAGGTCAAAGTAACAAAAACAAAGGTTTTACCGGTTGTGGCTCGGTCCACCATGTATATTTTTGTATTTTTTGACTTAATTATGATATGCATATGCTTAATTAACCATGCAGGGTGATAAGGATGCAAGGAGCATTCACAATGTGATGCGCAGGTTCTTACCTCTCGTCTTTGGCTCACAAGCATCTAAATCACATGTGCAGCAGTGAAATAAACTATCTATCTATCTATCTATCTATCCCTGGGGAGCGAGATTGTAACTTATTTATGAGTAATATGTATTGCACATGCAACATAAAGAGAAACTACAGTTAGGTGATATTTCTTTCCACAATGCATGGACGATCAAAGATATTTCAACAATTAGATAGCCAATTGTTTTATGAACAACATACATTACTCATGGTGGTAATTCCACAAAAATAAACCAGAAATCATTTAAACAAGAACATAGGTTCTGGGAGTTGGAACGATCTCATGGTTAATGGACGAAAACTAGAAAAACAAAATAGTTCATCTTTCATCCATCCACAACATAACATTTGAAAGTGCCACCAATCTTTCTCCAACAGGAAAACAATACTTCTTTATTGCAAAGAGAAATAGTTCTTCTTACAATATCGCTTTTCATGTCTAACTGGGAAAAAGCGCCTCTCTCCCTTCTAAACTTTCTACATTTATACAAAAGGGTGAGATGGTTGGGCTTCCCAAAGTAACCTTTGGGCTTCCCAACTCTTCGTTTCCCAATGCTTGACTTTTCTGAATTTTTTTTTACAAAATGTTACACATTACAAAAAGTGACCAATCCTTTACGAGGAGGGTCCCACTTGGGCATCTAGATATTTCTTCCATGTCGAAGCTTCAGAGGCAATTCCCTCAAACGCACAAGGCTCTAAAAACTGAATATTGATCTCAAACTTAGCAGCCTGTTTCTTTATAGCCTCAATCTTGGCTGCACTCAATCGAAGCTGATCCTCTAGAAGCTGTACGTTGATAGTTGAATGATCTAATTCGTTCCTCAAGATCTGATCATCCAGAGCTTTGATATGCTGTACTTTAGCTTCCTCCTCCTGGTATCTTTTCTGCAACAGATCCACAAAGGCATTGTGATCTGGGAAAGCCTCAAGCCTCTGCTCAGCCTCTATCTAGCACCAGTTGTAGGTAATGAGAAGCCTTATGAAAAACTCGGTGCATGCTCCTTTCGTCTTCTTAACTGATTTTTTGAAATCCTCCGCGTTATTTATAGCAAATTCCAGCAAGTCATAATCCCGCTTGAGGGCCTATGTATCCTTTGATGGTAGTTCTGCTGGAGTTTCTTCATTGTTTTCCAGCCTTGCCATTCTTGCAGTCAGGACTTCAAGGACGTCCTAAGATCTATCTACAAAGTAAGAAGAGGTCTCCAGGATTTCCTCCAATCGGCTATCTACCTGCTGCACCTTGCACCTTTCTCCTTCTATAGCAGTCTGTAGCTGCAACATCTTAGCCTTCTTAGCCAAGATATGCTCTTTGAATGGTTAGAGGTTAACTTTCTACTCCCTTGCTTCCTCTAGAGCAGTTGTCAGAGAAGAAATCTACTCTTAATGTTTCTTTTTCTGTTCTTGGGAGTCCATCTCACTAGCCTGCAAGATAATCTTTTGCTGCTCTTCTAGCTCTTCTACCTTTCCCTGCAGCCATTCCTTTTCCATCTTCAGCTCTTGATATTATTTCTGCACTTTTTCCAGGCATTCTTGCGTGGTTTCACTAGCTTGTTTCTCTTCCTGGAGGAGCTGCAACTCATCCTTAGAAGACTTCATTTCCATTTGCATGCCTTCATATTTCCATTTCAGCCTATTGCTTTCTTCTCTTTCTCTTCTCAATGTGTCTTTAAATTGAGCAGAAGACTTTTTGGATAGCTCTAAGTCTGTCATAATCCTGCCCACATTATCCTCTGAAGCTTGAATCAGTGCTACTCCGTCTCTAATGGTGAATCTCAGATCTTGGTATGTTCCCAACATAACAGGCGTATCCGATATCATTTTCCCTGGCATATCTCCCATTTGAATTTTCCTTTCTGTTCTCTTCACTATCCTCTTTGTTGCCCTGTCATAGAAAACAATATTGAAATCAGGGATTTCTTCCCCTTTTTTCTGCACAAAAGGGACCAGCTTGAGAGTGGGGACCATGGGTGTGCTGGCAGCAGGTACTTGTGGGTCCTGAACCTCGGGGTTCTCCATGTCCTGGGTCTGCCCTACAGCTGTTTCAGAAGTTGATTGCTCTATCTGTGTCAGCTTTAGCCTTTCAACTTCTTGTTTTTGGAGCTCTTCATCTAGCTTCTTTTTCTTTTCTTGTTCTTCTTTCTTTGCATCTTCTTCTGCCTTCCTAGCTGCTTCTTGCACAGCTTTCCTTTTTTCTTCTTCTTCTGTGTGTAGCCATCCTGCAGCTTCCTGTGCCAACCTCTGGGCTTCCTCATTTTTTCTCTTTGCTTCTTCCTCAGCCTTTGCTTGTTCATCTCCCTTCCCACCTTTGGTGGTGATATTCTTCCTGAACCTTCTTCTCAAGGCTGTCATGTTTACTGCATTTCGGAAGATGGATTCTTCCCAATCCCAATGGTGGGCATACTCAGAATGCACGTTGTTTGTTTTGCAATGTTCAGCTACTTTACCGTGAGTATTATTTCTACAGAAGGGCATCTCTCCAAAATGGAACTTTTTTAGCTCTTCTACAAATTCATCAGCCTTTTTCACTATGGTAAACTTGTAGCTTCCTAACCTGAAGTGCAAAGGAGGATAGGCGGTATTCTTGTGCTCAAACAGAAAGCTGCATATTCCATCCAGGAACACTTGTCTGACTGCCTCCTTGTGAATAATGTAATCAGTTGCGTATTTGGGCAGTAGGGAAGGTGCTCTCGAACCTCCAAACATCCTGAAGTACAGGCCATTTTCAGTCAGATAGTAGTATGCATACTCCTTTATTACTTGCAGTGCCTCCTCTGACATACGATCACACTCCTTTAGGAAAATGAGTGTGTATAAGGGCATGATAAAGTGTTCGCATACTTCTCGATAATGGCTATGATATTTGTGTGCCCATAGTGGTTTATAAGCAGAATAGACATGCATTCTTTCCCTATCCCAGATGCACCTGAGGCCGAGGAAAGGTTGATTGCATAATATATAGTCTACCAGTATGGAACTCATATAGAATGCAGACCTCTTTTGGGCCACTCCTCCCAAAGCTAAGGCCAAGAAAGCAGAAATACTATTTGATATGAGGCTGGCCCAGTTGAAAATTGTCCCCTTGGTTGCAACACAAAAAATGACTGGGATCCATTCTAACTTGAAGAACCTACCATGTGCTGTTCCAAAAATCATGTTCAGCATTAAAGCTATGAACCTATAGGGGGCCCTTAAGCTTGCCGTATCATAATCACCCATCGGTCTGTATCTGTAATGCTTTCCCTACAACAGCATCTTTTTAAGAGTCTCTACCAGGTCCATTCTAATGTTGTTCAGCCAGTCATCAGATAAAAATACTTGGGCTTCTGGCAGGTGGTAAGCCAACGCTACATATCCAAGGCTATATGCATCATATCCCTGTCTTTCAACATTTTCTAGAATCATTGTTGTGACATCTTCCAGGGGCAGAATCCAACCGATTACTTCAGAGCATGGGAACAACTCCGGTCTGGTGGCGATATTCATCAGTGAAGATCTTTCTATGTTGGCATATATGGACTCTTCTTCTAAGCCCATGTCAGGAACCTCTCTGCGTGTGATCAGTCTATATATTTCCCCCCACTGGTATTCAGGTTCAATACCAGAAATACACTTAGTGTCCTCATATATATATTCAGTTTTGGTGACAATTTCTACTTCGGGCTCTTCCTCGACCACCGAGGCCTTCTTCTTTTGCCTCTTTGACATTGTGGATTCGAAATCTTCCTACCACACACAACATTGTAAACATTAAGCCATTTTGGTTGAGTGACAAACTTATATACATTAGTGTGCAGTGTGTCATTTATTCTATGTTTAACATGATAGCAATCAGTCAATGAAGCAAATATATGCATGTATATAAGCAGAAATGGCATAACTAACAGAACCATTGAAACACAATATGCAGTGTTCAGTGACTTAGTCTCTATCTAGCATGATGGAAAATAGTTATATGTAGTAAACTGTGCAAGCTACCACTACTTTCCAATACCAACAATTCTAACAATATAATCGAACAGGACAACATCTACATTAACGTGAAGAAAACTCTCGCTCTCTGTGGGTGATATTATCATTGCACTGCGCGGGAAGGACAAGGGGAAAACCATACAATCCTTTTCAATGGCACCCTACAAACAAAACTGCCTATGAAATATAATGTTCATTCAAAACGCTGCGCGTTGCTATATAATGAAAAACCCCCACCACCGGTTTCGGTTCAAAACCCGCGCGGAAAAAAAAACGCAGTGAATTACGGCTGAGTCTGCGGGATACGCGGGACAGCGCAAGACGAATGGGGAAGGTGACCACCCAAAACCACAGGGATTCCCTAAAACCTCCCCTAATAAACCTCATCGTACTGGACCGCTTGGTGTAGACGGCGTAACGGTCGTCTACACCAAACCCCCAAATTTCTAAATGCAGGGTTACAAAAGAAACGGCGGTGGGGGGAAAAACTACTCTGAGGGTTAAACCGCCCTCCCACGACAAAATAAGATGAAAATCCCCAATTTATATAGGTGCGCAACTAATGGGGTGAAGAGAAACATCCACGACAGAACCTAACCGTAGCAAACATCAACCAAAATCTCAACGAAACGAGGAAAGGGTAACAACGAGCCTACCTGGCAATGGTGCGTAACCAGAGTGGGGAGGCCTATAAAAATTTGTGGTGGTGACACCTAGACTGCGTGTACCGAAAATGAGGGACCAGGCGAGCACAATAGCATGTGATAACGACAGACGGAGCAGCAACAGTCAACAAGGATTACGGAACATATCCCGACCCCGTATATAGAGTCCACCACAAAAGATCGGACGGTGGAGAGAAAAGAATCGGAAAGTGGACAACTTTGGATTGGAGGTTGAAAACAAAATTCCTTCCACAACGGTGGACGGCCAAAGCGCTAAGCCATCCGCGGAGACATACACAGCGGAACCTCGAAAAACCAATCGTCGGGTCAGTAATGAAACGAGAGCCGCAACGGCGGAGTCGCAAAGGGTAAATCGATCCGCAATGGGGGAAAAAAGACTACGCATCGGCAAGGTTAGCGCTTCTTTCATCCGCAACGGTGGAACCATAAAGCATACCACCGTCCGCAACAGTTGGGAATAACTGGGTGAAAAATAACCGCGTGTCGGACTTCTAACATAGGAACAAAAGCAAAACCGCAGCCGCAACGGCGGAATAACAAAGGATAAACCTCTCCGCAAAATGAGTTCCAAATCAGAAGCGAAAAAATTATAGGATCGAAAAAGCTAACGCTTTCGGCAGCCACAACGGCGGAAGCAGAAAGGGCGTGACCTTCCACAACGGTGAATTTTAAACGACTTAGACGGCTGGAAGGAAAAGGATTCCCGCAACTGCAAGGGCGGAAGCCCATGACTTACGGAATCGATGGAAATAACAAAGGGGTCCGAAACGTTAAAGAAATGGTCGGAAGAGGAAGCAGTTTTCATCCCGCAACGGTGGAGAAAGAAATGATAAATAGTTCCGATGCAAAACCAAACAACATCCGATGCGAAAACCAACGGTTCAGAAATAAAATCAAAGACCAAACCGATTATCCATCCACAACGGCGGGGCACTTAACCAAATAACTTCCGATCCATGCATGCTTCAAATGCATTCAAAGGCAGTGATAAAGCTTGATTAAACAGTGGATTATTTCAAGTGCTAGAGGGAGAATCCAACAAGTGGTAAATCAATTCAAGCATTAAAAAATCATTCGTAGAAATCATTATTAGACCAACTCAAAGAAGAAAATCGAACTAATCCAAACAAAGGAGGGTCCTAAATTTTTTTCGAAATTTGGGAAAATGTTGCAGCTGCAACAATTGGCAACTACCTGGTGAACCCCATATTTCTGAATTAACTCCTTCCCAGTGCAAGACCGTCTAAATAAAAATTGAAATCTTCTAGATGTTTGTATCCCTAGGCTGGCCAACTTAAGCATTTAAATCATTGAGAAGTAGTCCATTCTTTGGGAAATGGTAACATCAGAAATATTGCAAGTCTGAATGACTCTTTTGAGGCCTAATAAATGAGGTTTATTTTACCCATCCTTAGGTAGTTTCATGCTTGGACACCACAGGATTGTAACAAATAGTAAACAGCATTATTCTTTTGTTCTTCATTCCCATGCCAATTTCACTTTTGTGCCATTAGAACTTTAGTTCTTGTGAGTCCTCCATTTGCCTTTCTTTCTGAATTTTATTTAGGCTCCTCTATCCCATAGTGCCCTTTTGTGTGAGAGAAGAATTGGCGTTTCATCTCACGGACGGAGAGGAAATTTCGGCAATTTGAAATTCATGCTTTTGATACTTTGCTTTGATATGTCTTGTTTCTTTAAGGATTTTTGACTCTTGATAGCTTTTAGCTTTTCTAAAATTATGGCATGGGATCATTTATATATGATATACTATTTATCTTGCTTCCTTTCTGTGGGTATTTTGCTGTCACCCCCTTAGATATTTAAGATGTGAAATGGATGGAGCCTCAAAATAGTATTCCAGACTTTTTTTACTTATGAGTTACTTACAGGGGTTAAGTAAGACTTCAATTAATGCATGGCCAGTTATGGACACTGCTACTAGAAGACATTCTATGTTCCAAAGAACAGTCTTTTGCTCAAGATTTCAGTTAATAAAAAACCCTGATGTTTCCATTGCAACCAAAAGTTTGCCTCTTTATTCAAAAACAGAGTAGTAAAGAAAACAACATCAAATCAAATAATTGAAGGAAAACAACATCAAAGCATCAAAGAAAAATAACATCAATTTATTTATGTACAAAGCAAAAGAAAAGAAAAAAAATTTCCCACTCCTGAATATCTTTAATCTTAGGGAGTTAGAGGGTGGGATGGATTATAGACATGAGACATCTAACCATGGTCTAGCTCTTCTATTTTTGAAATCGAACACATGTCTACTATCTTATAGTCATCCGTCTCAGCCTGAGGAAGTTGAAGGAGATCAGGCTGAGTGTCAATTCTAGAACTGGCCTTTCTTGAGGTAGGATGTCTTAGCTTAAGCTCAGTCAGATAGTTTCCCAGGATAGAATCAACAGATTCATTTCCCTCTCCTAGCCCAGTAACATTGTGCTTCATGTAGGGATCTCTTAAAATCTTAATCAGGTTTGGGCTCCCCTTCTGAGGAAGCCACAAGTGTGACTAGTCGGAAGCAAAGTACCCATCTAGTCATGCTGACCAATCTCGATTCAAGATCAATCCATAGCCATCAGGTATGTATGCTACTACAATATCAAGGTATTGACATATCTTTTTATTCCCAGACAATCGAATCAAAATATTCTTCATCTCCCCCACTAACTTGACACTAGTCTTGTCTAGTTGAGTGACATCCCAATTAGTAGGTTTTTGTTTCCCATTAATTCTTTTGCAGACTGTAAGAAGCATAACATTCACCGATGATCCAGAGTCCACCAGATAATTATGCACCTTATGGTTCAAAATTTCCAGAGTTAAAAGGAAAGGTGGGGTGCTAGTTTTCCTTTCCCTGGTTGATTCGACCTTTTCTTCCATAGGTTGGTTTTCGGTGGGTATCTCCTCTTTAACTTCCTTAACTTTTTTAGTGCTTCCTTCCTCAACATCTTCCACAGGTTTGACGGTCTCATTGCTCGGTTGTGCCTCCTGGTTGAGGGTAGTGGCTTTAGGTGGTTTATCTTCATTACTGACATCTACCTGTCTCTTGACATTCTTTTGCAATCTTTTGATCTTCGAAATTGTTAAATCCATGTCCTTTGTTTCTGTAGGTGTGCATTCAATTTTGAGAGCGCTCTCTTCAGTGTCAAACAGCGAGACACCATCCCATGAAAACATGGTGTCATTATCTTGTTTCTCCATAGTCTGGCTTTTCATTTCCTCTTTATCACTGTCCTTGGTCAATTTAGAATCTAGCAGCTGATTCATAACCAATGTCATCGAATTCAACCATTGAGGGCACTTCTTCTCCGAATGAGGTTGTTGGTGAAAAGTGCAGAAATTGTCTCCCCCCACCTCTGTTATGTTCAAAGATGCTAAATTTGGGGGAGGGATTTTCCATTGGTTTCTATCCTCTCTTTTTGGATAGTATGGTTTGTAAGTTTTCCGCATTTCTCTTTCTTTTTCCAGATCTATTATTCGGTTGGATAGTTTCTGCATCATCTTCAGCATACCCTGATAATCATGTGCTTGTTCCTCTTTAGGTTTAGACAGCAATAACATTCTTCTCTCGATAGTCTTTTCTCTCAGTTCCTCAGGATAGTCTTCTATGCTTTCCTTTTCAGCTTCTACCCTTTCTGCCTCTTCGTAAGTCTCTACCAACGTAGGTTTCGGTTTCATCTTAGCAAACATGGCTAGCTCAGGTCCTAAGGCTGAGATATAATACTCAATTAAGACTTTTTCTGAGGGTCTGTCAGTTTTAGAAAAATTCTTTAGGTACATTGAAAATCTTTGAGTAAAATGAGACACCTTCTCATCCTTATCTTTTCTTAACAAACCAAGAGCTTTCATCAATGAGGCATGTGTATTCTGGGTTGTATATTTATTTCTGAATATTCTTTCAAAAGTATTCCAGTATGGGATTGAATTTGCAGGCAGGGCAAAGTACCATGAAGCAGCTAGGCCTTTCAAGGTATGAGGGAAGAGTCTACAGACAACATCTTCATACTCCCCAACCCTTAACCCTTCTATCGCCAAATAGAAACTTTGTAAGTGGTCATCTACAGCAATCCTTTCCTCGGGGTCTAACTTAGGCAACAGCTTGTCAAAGGTTTGAGGTAGGTTATGCAAAGGAGGCGCGAGGTTCAAAGGGGATCTAGCTCTCCAAGCATGTAATGGGTTGGGCTGATTCACAATTACACCAGCCATAAGCACAGGTAAAGCAACAAAGTTTGAGTTAAGAGCAATTTAGGGTGAGGACAGGATTTCTTATTTCAAAGGTATAACCGAAACCTGTAAGTACTTGGGTCAGGTTACAAGCTTCAAAACATCTGCTGGTAAGGTAATCTTGGGAAAATAAGTTTCCATGGCTAGCCATGCACTGGCGGCTCTCCTTCTAGCGCCAGAACTGTTGAGGCCTAAAAATTCCCAGGCATCAACAGAAAGAGATTATCCCCAGTCAATGTTCCCAACTAGCCCGTGACTGTTTGGTATGGGGAATCCATCCGGTTTGCGGTCCGGCTACCGTAGGTCAAAGTAACAAAAACAAAGGTTTTATCGGTTGCGGCCCAGTCCACCGTGTATATTTTTGTATTTTTTGACTTAAGTATGATATGCATATGCCTAATTAACCATGTAGGGTGATAAGGATGCAAGGAGTATTCACAATGTGATGCGCAAGTTCTTACCTCTCGTCTTAGGCTCACAAGCATCTAAATCACATGTCCAACAGTGAAATAAACTAACTATCTATCTATCTATCTATCTATCCCCGGGGAGCCATATTGTAACTTATTTATGAGTAATGTGTATTGCACATGCAACATAAAGAGAAACTATAGTTAGCTGATATTTCTTTCCATAATGCATGGACGATCAAAGATATTTGAACAACCAGATAGCCAATTGTTTTATGAACAACATACATTACTCATGGTGGTAATTCCACAAAAATAAACCAGAAATCATTTAAACAAGAACATAGGTTCTGGGAGTTAGAAACATCTCGTGGTTAATGGACGAAAACTGGAAAAACAAAATAGTTCATCTTTCAGCCATCCACAGCATAACATTTGAAAGTGCCACCAATCTTTCTCCAACAGGAAAACAATACTTCTTTATTACAAAGAGAAATAGTTCTTCTTACAATATCGCTTTTCATGTCTAACTAGGAAAAAGCCCCTCTCTCCCTTCTAAACTTTCTACATTTATACAAAAGGGTGAGACGGTTGGGCTTCCCAAAGTAACCTTTGGGCTTCCCAACTCTTCGTTTCCCAACGCTTGACTTTTCTCAAATGTTTTTTACAAAAAGTGACCAATCCTTTATGAGGAGGGTCCCACTTGGGCATCTAGAAATTTCTTCCATGCCGAAGCTTCAGAGGAAATTCCCTCAAACGCACAAGGCTCTAAAAACTAAATATTGATCTCAAACTTAGCAGCCTGGTTATTTATAGCCTCAATCCTGTCTGCACTCAATCGAAGCTGATCCTCCAGAAGCTGCACGCTGATAGCTGAATGATCTACTTCACTCCTCAAGATCTGATCATCCAGAGCTTTGATATGCTGTACTTTAGCTTCCTCCTCCTGGTATCTTCTCTGCAACAGCTCCACAAAGGCATTGTGACCTGGGAAAGCCTCAAGCCTCTGCTCGACATCTATCTGGCACCGGTTGTAGGTAATGAGAAGCCTTCTGAAAAACTCGGTGCATGCTCCTTTCGTCTTCTTAACTGATTTTTTGAAATCCTCCATGGTATTTATAGAAAATTCCAGCAAGTCATAATCCCGCTTGAGGGCCTGTGTATCCTTTGATGGCAGTTCTGCTGGAGTTTCTTCATTGTTTTCTAGCCTTGCCATTCTTGCAGTCAAGACTTCAAGGACATCCTGAGATCTATCTACAAAGTAAGAGGAGGTCTCCAGGATTTCCTCCAATCAGCTATCTACCTGCAGCACCTTGCACCTTTCTCCTTCTATAGTAGTCTGTAGCTGCAACATCTTAGCCTTCTTATCCAAGATATGCTCTTTGAACGGTTGGAGGTTAACCTGCTGCTCCCTTGCTTCCTCCAGAGCAGTTTTCAAAGAAGAAATCTGCTCTTGATATTTCTTTTTCTATTCTTGGGAGTGCATATAACTGGCCTGCAAGATAATCTTTTGCTGCTCTTCTAGGTCTTCTATCTTTCCCTGCAGCCATTCCTTTTCCATCTTCAGCTCTTGATATTCGTTCTGCTCTTTTTCCAGGCATTCTTGCATGGTTTCACTAGCTTGTTTCTCTTCCTGGAGGAGCTGCAACTCAACCTTAGAAGACTTCATTTCCATCTGCATGCCTTCATATTTCTGTTTCATCCTATTGCTTTCTTCTCTTTCTCTTCTCAATGTGTCTTTCAATTGAGCAGAAGACTTTTTGGATAGCTCTAAGTCTGTCATAATCCTGCCCACATTATCCTCCGAAGCTTGAATCAGTGCTGCTCCGGCTCTAATGGTGAATCTCAGATCTTGGTCTCTTCCCAACATAACAGGTGTATCCGATATCATTTTCCTTGGCATATCTCCCGTTTCAATTTTCCTTTATGTTCTCTTCACTATCCTCTTTGTTGCCCTGTCATAGAAAACAGTATTGAACTCAGGGATTTCTTCTCCTTTTCTCTGCACAAAAGGGACGAGCTTGAGAGTGGGGACCTTGGGTGTGCTACCAGCAAGTACTTGTGGGTCCTGAACCTTGGTGTTCTCCATGCCCTGGGTCTACCCTGCAGCTATTTCAAAAGCTGACTTCTCTGTCTGTGTCATCTTTAGCCTTTCAGCTTCTTGTTTTTGGAGCTCTTCATCCAGCTTCTTTTTCTTTTCTTCTTCTTCTTTCTTTGCATCTTCTTCTTCCTCCCTAGCTACTTCTTGCGCAACTTTCCTTTTTTCTTCTTCTTCTGTGTGTAGCCATCCTGCAGCTTCCTGTGCCAACCTCTAGGTTTCCTCATTTCTTCTCTTTGCTTCTTCCTCAGCCTTTGCTTGTTCATCTCCTTTCCCACCTTTGGTGGTGATCTTCTTCTTGAACCTTCTTCTCAAGGCTGTCATGTTTACTGCATTTCAGAAGATGGATTCTTCCGAATCCCAATGGTGGGCATACTCAAAATGCACGTTGTTTGTTTTGCAATGTTCAGCTACTTTACCGTGAGTATTATTTCTATGGAAGGGCATCTCTCCAAAATGGAACTTTTTCAACTCTTCTACAAATTCATCATCCTTTTTCACTCTGGTAAACTTGTAGCTTCCTAACCTAAAGGGAAAAGGAGGATAGGCGGTCTTCTTGTGCTCAAACAGAAAGCTACCTATTCCATCCAGGAACACTTGTCTAACTGCCTCCTTGTGAATAATGTAATCAGTTGCGTATTTGGGCAACAGGGAATGTTCTCTCGAACCTCCAAACGTCCTGAAGCACAGGCCATTTTCAGTCAAATAGTAGTCTGCATACTTCTCTATTACTTGTAGTGCCTCCTCTGACATACAATCACACTCCTTTAGGAAAATGAGTGTGTATAAGGGCATGATAAAGTGTTCACATACTTCTCGATAATGGCTGTGATATTTGTGTGCCCATAGTGGCTTATAAGCAGAATAGACAGGCATTCTTTCCCTATCCCAAACGCACCTGAGGCCGAGGAAAGGATGATTGCATAATATACAGTATACCAGTATGGAACTCATATAGAATTCAGACCTCTTTTGGGCCACTCGTCCCAAAGCTGAGGCCAAGCAAGCTGAAAGACTATTTGATACGAGGCTGGCCCAGTTGAAAATTGTCCCGTGGGTTGCAACACAAAAAATGATTGGCATCCATTCTAACTTGAAGAACCTACCATGTCCTCTTCCAAAAATCATCTTCAGCATTAAAGCTATGAACCTATAGGGGGCCCTTAAGCTTACCGTATCGTAATCACCCGTCGGTCTATATCTGTAATGCTTTCCCTACAACAGCATCTTTTTAAGAGTCTCTACCAGGTCCATTCTAATGTTGTTCATCCAGTCATCAAATAAAAATACTTGGGCTTCTGGCAGGTGGTAAGCCAACGCTACATATCTAGGGCTATATGCAACATAGCCCTGTGTTTCAACATTTTCCAGAATCATTGTTGTGACATCTTCCCGGGGTAGAATCCAATCGATTACTTTAGAGCATGGGAACAACTCCGGTCTGGTGGCGATCTTCATCAGTGAAGATCTTTCTAAGTTGGCGTATATGGACTCTTCTTCTAAGCCCATGTCAGGAACCTCTCTGCGTGTGATCATTCTATATATTTCCCCCCACTGGTATTCAAGTTCAATACCAGAAATACACTTAGTGTCCTCATATATATATTCAGTTTTGGTGACAGTTTCTACTTCGGGCTCTTCCTCGACCATCGGGGCCTTCTTCTTTTGCCTCTTTGACATTGTGGATTCGAAATCTTCCTACCACACACAACATTGTAAACATTAAGCCATTTTGGCTGAGTGACAAACTTATATATATCAGTGTAAAGTGTGTCATTTCTTCTATGTTTAACATGATAGCAATCAATCAATGAAGCAAATATATGCATGTATATAAGCAGAAATGGCCTAACTAACAGAACCATTGAAACACAATGTGCAGTGTTCAGTGACTTAGTCTATATATAGCATTATCGAAAATAGTTATATGCAATAAACTATGCAAAGCTACCACTACTTTCCAATACCAACAATTCTAACAATATAATCGGACGGGAAAACATCTAGATTAACGCGAAGAAAACTCCCGCTCTCTACTGGTGATATTATCATTGCGCCGCGTGGGAAGGACAAGGGGAAAACCATACAATCCTTTTCAACAGCACCCTACAAACAAAACTTCCTATGAAATCTAATGTTCATTCGAAACGCTGCGCGTTGCTATATAATGAAACCCCCCCCCCACCGGTTTAGGTTCAAAACCCGCGCGGAAAAAAAAAACACAGCGAATTACGGCTGAGTCTGCGGGATACGGACAGCGCAAAACGAACGGGGAAGGTGACCACCCAAAACAACAGGGATGCCCTGAAACCTCCCCTAATAAACCTCATTGTACCGGACCGCTTGGTGCAGACGCCGTAACGGCCGTCTGCACCAAACCCCCAAATTTCTAAACGCAGGGTTACAAAACAAATGGCGATGGGGGGAAAAAGTACTCTGAGGGTTAAATCGCCCTCCCACGGCCAAATAAGATGAAAATCCCCAATTTATATAGGTGCACAACTAACGGCGTGAAGAGAAATAGCCGCAACAGAACCTAACCGTAGCAAACATCAACCAAAAGCTCAATGAAACGAGGAAAGGGTAACAACAAGGCTACCTGGTAATAGTGCATAACCGTGGTGGGGAGGCCTATCAAACTTTGTGGTGGTGACACTGGACTGCGTGTACCGAAAACGAGGGACCAGGTGAGCGCGACAGCACGTGATAACGACAGACGGAGTAACAATCGTCGACAAGGATAACGCAACATATCTCGACCCCGTATATATAGTCCACCACAAAATATCGGATGGCGGAGAGAAAAGAATCGAAAAGCGAACAACTTTGGATCGGAGGTTGAAAACAAACTTCCTTCTGCAACGGCGGATGGCCAAAGTGCTAAGCCATCCGTGGAGACATACACGGCGGAACCTCGGAAAACCAATCGTCAGGTCAGTAATGAAACGAGAGCTGCAAAGGGTAAATCGATCCGCAATGGGAGAAAAAAGACTATGCATCGGCAAGGTTAGCGCTTCTTTCATCCGCAACGGTGGAACCGTAAAGCATACCACCATCCGCAACGGCGGGGAATAACCGGGTGAAAAATAACTGCGCATCGGACTTCTAACATCCGAACAAAACCAGAACCGCAGCCGCAACGGTGGAAGAACAAAGGATAAACCGCTCCGCAAAATGAGTTCCAAATCGGAAGCAGAAACATTAGAGGATCGGAAAAGCTAACGCTTTCAGCAGTCGCAACGGCGGAAGCAGAAAGGGCGCGACCTTCTGCAACGGCGAGTTTTAAATGACTTAGACGGCCGGAAGGAAAAGGCTTCCCGCAGTCGCAAGGGCGGAAACCCAGGACTTACGGAATCGATGGAAATAACAAACGAGTCTGAAACGTTAAAGCAATGATCGAAAGAGGAAGTAGTTTTCCTCCCGCAACGACGGAGAAAGAAATGATAAATAGTTCTGATGCAAAACCAAACAGCATCCGATGCGAAAACCAACGGGTCGGACAGAAAATCAAAGACCAAACCGATTATCCATCCGCAACAGCGAGGCACTTAACCAAATAACTTCCGATCCAGGCATGCTTTAAATGCATTCAAAGGCAGCAATAAAGCTTGATCAAACAGTGGATTATTTCAAGTGCTAGAGGGAGAATCCAACAAGTGGTAAATCAATTCAAGCATTAGAAAATCATTCGGAGAAATCATTATTACACCAACTCAAAGAAGAAAATCGAACTAATCCAAACAAAGGAGGGTCCTAAAATTTTTCGGAATTTTGGGAAAATGTTGCAGCTGCAACAGATAAATATAAATTAATTTGAAGTTGTGGAATTGAAAGGGTATTAGGTTACACATTTATGAAGAGAGAGTAATTATAGGCATGTTGAAATCAATGAATAACTAACCAACATAGATCCAAATCCTAGGCTCTATCAAACACCCAGGGGGATCAAATCTCCGAAGGTGCAAATCTCTTCTCAAGTATTGCACGCAAGGAGGTTTGCACGCCCGGAGATTAGGAATCAATTTCTTCAACCATGGCCTTCTTCTAGTGATCATTATCGTGTGAATCAACAACTTGCTTCACATTTATAAGATCATTAGTAGTTGACAAATATCCAGAGGTGGATAATTTCAATTCCAAGGTTCTTTCAATAATTTCATTTCCAAACTCAATTTCTTTCTATACAAACAATATTTCACAAATTATTAGATTCTAATTTATAAAAAAATTTAAAAATCCTAAAGTATAACTAACATCTCCAAACTCAATCTCTTTCAATGTAAACAATATTTTCGGAACTCAAATTCTTTAAATGTAAACAATATTTTACAAATTACTAAATTCTAAATTATTAAAAATTTATAAATCCTAAAAGATAACTAACAATATTATAAATTATAAATTATTAAAATTTTATAAATCCTAAAGTATTTAACTAACTCGCTGGGATGGTTGGCTCCAATTGGTAGCTTGCTTATTGATTGCGTGTGTTATTAAATTCTAAATTATTAAAAGTGACACATGCAAACCCAACCATATTTGTCAACATAACTAAGTTAAACCGCATGCCAGTAGGACGCGATAGAAGAAATATCAGGCCTACAAAAGTGACTGTACAGGGCTGAAGAAGGCCATTAAAAAACCTTTCAAACTATTGCTTTAAGAAAGATGCTTGCTAGCTTTATCTGATCAGCCCTGTTACTTTCATCCTCCCAAAACTACTTCTATATGGATAAATTAAGAAAAATTAAAAATATGAGAACAAAGAAAGTGAGAGATCCATTCTCACATAATCGTCATTCGTGACAAGGTATGAGGTTTTTATCGCGTCATAAAGAGATCATCAAATTGTTGGGCATAATGCCTCCATGGAATAATTAAATGTTCATGGGCATAATACTACATCATCAAATAATGAAGGACATCAAATACAGGCACAGGGTTATGCGAAAATACTCTAACATAGTTAAAGAAAGCACGGGAACTTATGATATGATTGATAAAAATTAGGAGCTCCTACATTATTGACCTCTTATTTTTCTTAATTATTAATGTTGAGGTTGGACAATGGACTGGGGATAATCTTAGAAAAAATGATCAGAAATATTGTATTCCCATGCATTTGAATAGGATGACCTACTTGTCGTTTGGAATTGAAAGAACCTTGGACTTACCAATAATATTGAATTGATTGCAGCTGCTCAGCTGAAGATCCAGGCACACTGTTGTAGATCAGAAAATGATGGCATATTAGATGTCGATCCCCCAGACTTGATCATGTGAAGATCAGAAAACGACGGCATATTAGATGTCGATCACCCATTCTTGATCATGTGATCATCTCGTTTCATCCATTAAAAATGGCTCCTAGATCTTTGCCTGCCAAATGCATGGCCGTTTGATGGCAGAAGAGGGCAGCCGCATCAGGGAGTAGGTGGAGATGGCTGTGTGAGGCTGGCGCCTGCTGGAGCAGGCTCAAAAGAGGGCAACCGCACCAGGGAGCAGGTAGAGATGGGTGCGTGAGGCTAGCACAAAGGTGGGGCTGCGCGTGTAGAGAAATGGAGCCAGAGTGTAAATGCAAGTGTAGAGGACGCGAGAGGATGGATCAGGTTATGGCAGCGGTGGGAGGAGGAGATCGCAGGGCGTGGAGATCAGAGGGTTATGGCTGCGCGGGAGGTGGGGTTGAGTAGATATTCGAATATAGCTGGCGAGTCTAAAAGCTTGCATTGCATTTGGGTTTTTTTTAAATATTGTTTATATTGCAGTTGAAAAGACAAACATTCTTCATCTTTCCAGCTCTGTGTTTGTTAGTCTGTCTTTCCACGGTGAACAATACTCTGCATGCAGCAGAGTAATTAATGCTAGGGCGGACACACTGTCCCCCGTCGGATCCCTTCCAAAGAGCGATCCGACGGACAGTGCGACCGTTGTCGCATTAAATACTCTGCTGCATGCAGAGTATTGCTCGCCGTCTTTCCACTGCTCGAGCATTTAGATTTGACCTGTAGTACCTCTTGGGTGTTTATATATTTATGGATGTTTATATAAACATATGGGTTTTTTTAAATTTTAATTTTCTATTATTTATTTATTATTTATAAACATAACCTTACATAACTTTACAAGATTTCTCCATAACATTACATAACTTTATTTAACTTTACAAGATCTACCCCATAGAATCAGATAATTATGAACAATTGTATTGATCAATAAACCCAGAAATGCTTATAATGGAATAATAAAAATTAACATAACTATTGAATTACAAGAAATTTGCCATGTGGAATAATATAAATTAATTTGAAGTTGTGGAATTGAAAGGGTATTAGGTTACACATTTATGAAGAGAGAGTAATTATAGATATGTGGGAATCAATGAATAACTAATTAAAATAAATAAATTAAATAAGAAAAAAATAAAATATTAATAAATTAATTAAAAATAAATAAAATAAAGATTTATTGAAAAGGAATTTAGGTTTAACTCAATAAATAGATTAGAAACAATTGTAATAATAAGACCTAATGGTAATGTCAATAAATGAATTAGAAAGAATTTTAGGTAATAATAAGAAAAGTTAAATTCTAACCTGTTAAAATAAAAAGAATTATCAAGATAAGAAGACAAAAATTAATTAAAATAAGGAATGATTATTAAAAAATATAAAAAGGTACCAATAATGTCATCAAAATATTGAAGAGAATTCAAAATATTAATGAAAGGAATAAAAAGTGATGTAGGAATAAAGAGACATGAGAACTTAGAGAGCTTATAAGAGAGTTTTCTACTAAAAACAATGGGTGATGGTATTCTACTAATTGTTTAGTTTGTAAATGTCTTCTTACTTAAGGGTGGTACAAGTTCTTTTTCAATTTCTAGGGTTATAAGTAGAAGTGGCTAACCCTCTTTAGACCTATCTTTACTGCTATATGATCACCCACATATATTTATACTTTTAGTCAACAAGATTTGACATTTTATAGGAAGTCTACTTTAAATATTATCTAGACTTCATCAATAAAATTCATGATCTATATCGAGGAGCATGGTGGCGGAAGCGTTGACGGTCATCGCGTGAAATATGGGACCATCCTTTAAATGAGAGTTCGTCACATTCTCAACTTATATAGAATAAGTTGACATAACATAGACAACAAGTGGATCTATATGGCAATGAAGAAGAACTCACGATTAGTTTTGATGCCGTGTCCCCTTTCAACAAAATTCTAGCCTTATTTCAAAATGTGTTGATCTCAGGGACTTATATCTTATCAAAATTTTCCTTACATCTACTTTCTTCAATTTTAAAGAAATTTCTTATGAACAAACACAAGAGAGAAAAATGAGATCATCCTTATAACCAAGCATGGTGAGCATCAAGTTATGGAACAAACTGAATCAATATCCCTTGAGAATTTCCATCTCAAACCAAAATGTTGGTTCTAATTCATGAATCATACCTTTTTTTATCTAACCCCATGGGTATTCTTCCCTTACATAATTCTTAAAACATCTTAGTAATGCATCCCCCTATATCAATTTTACTATGGATATCCAATTCTATAACTCACTTACATTGATTGATGTTCGTTTCACCTCAATTCCAAATCACTCTCTTTGAACGCAATTCTATGGGAGAAAGATGTATACCAATCAATATCTCTATTCCCAATGTGAACATTATCCGACTCAAAAGTCCACTGTTATGAAATTCCTCATTCCTATAGGCATTAAATTTTCTAAACCCAAACATATGAACAAGGAAATATATGGGTGTGTGCAAGAAGTTGAGGGACCTTTTAGATGCAATGGTGGAGTGAAGTTAATCACTCTTGATCCAAAAAAAGAAATCATCCCAAGCAATCCCGAACCTGCCAAGCCTGGTCCCAAGGCTTCCAACAGGCATGCCAATTAGGATAGTAAACCAAATTGTGCCTCTGTTTTATTTAAGCAAATTGCACCTCCGTTTTATTCAAGAAAATCACGCCTCCGTTTTAGTGAACAAAATCGCGCGCGCATTTTGGAAAGCCTGTTTTATTTTTAAATAGGACGTGCGTGTCTTTTTCGCCACATCGCACGGCTATTGGACTTCTTTGGAGCAAATATCGACTGGGAGAACGCGTTTTTGGGTGTGACAAAGCCATCCATCTCCACCTTTGGATAAAGCTCCTATTTGTGAGGTATTTTCCTCATTTCTTTTCATGTTTTTTTCTCTTTGTTCATCAATTTATTTTCCCTAAATTGAAAAATTAAACCAAAATAAATTAAATTATGGTCAATGGAAACAAAAACCCTAATGGAATTGGCTAATGGAAACAAGAACCCCACTGTAATTTGCCAATTGAAACCAATTCCCCAATTTAATCATAAAAATTAAATAATTTTGATTATTTACAAAAATTCATACCCAAAATTCCCATGCCCAATCGAAACCAAAACCCCAATTAACTCAAAAAACAAATGAATTTCACTATTTCCATATGCATATTCACAAGGATCCTTGTGAGTCCATACCAAAATCCACAAATATGCAAAGTTTGTCAAGCACATTGCAAGTTTGCATCAGTAATTTACATGCCCAATGTAAACCAAAACCCCAATTAACTCATAAAAAACAAACGAACTTCACTATTGCAAATCCAAAACAAAATTAACAAATATCCAAAGTTTGTCAGTTATGTTACAAGCTTACATACAACTAAAAAAAAATCAAGTGGAATTCATATATTCCCCTAAAATACATAAACAAACATGGTCAATCCGTTGCCTCTATCCGAAATATCAAAGTTGCTCCCCCAAGAACATCAATAAACACCTTATAGTTTTGATGAAACTTCCCAATCCAAGTGCTAGAATAAGGTATAGAAGCTTCCCATGCTTTTAACAAATATTTCGTCTTGAACGAAGGGTACTTTTTGGTTAAGGTGAAGACAACAAAGTTCAACAATAGACTCTATGAACGTGAAGATACATAGGTAGGTTGATGTATTTAATTAAACATGCCAATCACATACTATCATATATGATATAATCCAGTGGAACCCTTGCAACCCTAAAATCCATAAAGATCTGCTAAATAGACTTTGGAATCCAAAAAACATCACACTACAACAAATAATTACATATCTAACAAAATGGTTGTCTATACTAGGATTTTATTCATCAACAACACATTATGCCGCCTATTCTAGGGTCTAGTTGTTGCATCTACCCACAATCTAGGAGATGGTCCTGCAAAGGCAATAGTCAGCACCTCACAATTTTGACGAAACTTCATAATCCAAGCCTTAAAATAAGCTAGAGGAGCTTCACAATCAACATATGCACTCAAGACACTTTATGTACACATGCATACTTAAAAATTGGAATTAATACTTGAATTTAGGACATACATATGAGATGAAAAAATGTTAAATGTTTATTCTTTACTGTAAAATTAAAGATCAATTTTTAAATTTACATGATAGATTTAGTTTATATGTTGTTATTTTCCGTACATCAGTTATACTGTTTTTAGTGCTTAGATATGTCATTATATCATGTGCTTATATTTCTAGTGATATTTTATTTGTATTTATGATTGCAGTGGATAATATGGATAACAATGCAGAGATACTGAGGTTTATTGCTCATTTGAGAGAGATTGGTTATGCTTGGAGGGGTGGAGATGAGCTCTATCGCTACATGTCAGATTCTTTGTTGTCTATTGTTGATACGATCGCAAGATCGAATGATGCTTTGTATAGCATCGCATCTTACAGGGAGAGGAAAAGACAACAATATGTTGATGGGTTAAGTTACAACGAGGTAAAAAAGCTCAAAATAACAAAACAACACATCTATTCATTGTTTAGACTTCTTGACATGGATGACATTCCGGAGATCAACAAGCCACATATTTCTATTGAGTGGTGCACCTTTCCACCCATCAGAGACAATTGGATGGATAGGTGGTACATGGTTTTTGACATTGTCTAATATTTACAATTTTTGAAGTTGCAGGAACCCCACTTAGAACATGATGCTGGAGACGTTGATATCAACGACATAGTCCAAGGTGGAATTTATGATTACTTGAAGAATGTAAGTACATGGGTTATGACTGAATCTTGTTCGAATTATTTAAATTTCTTACTATACACTCATTTATAGATCGCTAATATTTTTAATTTTTAAACTTCCAGATGCTATTAGCATCTGAAGAGGGGCAAGAAATTGATGGAAGTGGTCACTCCCATGGGGGATATATGTCCCAGGAAGGGGTAACTATATTACAACATGTTAGTTTTCCAGTACATATTATTCCATCCATTCAAATCCATGTCTAACTATGGAAACACTTTATGACTGTAGACATCATTGCAAATCCCTGCACCGCCTCTTTGGTTTGGATCTCCCCATAGTCCAAACATAGATAACGGGGTTGTTTACACTAGACGACCCTCTTAATTTAATAGAGCGAGTGTGCATGAGGATCAACCTACTCATCCCACGGTAATGTACACACTTCAAATGGCAGTTGTTGGTTAGCTATGAATTCACTTCACAAGTGGTTTTTCTTAATGTTAATTTCGCATGTTTACAGCATCAGGATGTAGAGTCATCTGTGCCAGACCTTAGTGGGATTGTTGATGCTGCGGTCAATGCTGCATCTACAATAGGGATAAGTCACACTGAGGTACATCTACTTGAATATTTGTAATTGTACATTTCATTTGTATTGTTTATGGACATGCACGATGTCTAACTATTTAATCATTTGGTGAATGTAGCCACACCTTAGTCCATTAGTGCACACAACTGAGGTTGATGTTCAACCTATGGCTCCTCTTACTACTAAAGAGTACCACCATAATCCCCTAGAAATGGTTTTTTCAGTGAGATGTTCATTTTTTACATAATTGATTAGTACTTTCTCATTCATGCACATGTTGATAATTCTCGAGATAATTGACATATTTTTTTTTACTCATAGAGAAGCATTGCAAAGAGGCTCTCTGCAAAAAGGAGGACACCAGAGGAACCTATACCCTAAACACCAAAGGAACCTATACCCCAGACAGATGCAGTGAGTCTTTGTTTTATTTACAATTGAGTCATATTTTAAATTTTCAAACTTTGTTATAGATGGACAATACTAGTTCAGTTACCTGATCAAGAAATATTGTCATTGATTTGTAGTCGCCAGAGATGCACAGTGGTCGTAGACAGAGCCGAAAAGCATCAGGGTCCAAGAAAAACAAGAAAAAGTTATATTTTTGATGTGTTAGTCCAGGACAAATATGTATTTTTATGTACAATCTGGAGTTAGAGTATAGGGGCGTGGTCCAGGACATATGTACTTTTGTTTGCACATGTACATCAAATATGTTTTTGATACATGTACATTGACAAGCCATATATAGGCCTTCTATTTTTGTATTATAACTTTCATGATATAAAAAATATTGGCATATCAAGGCTCTTGAGATCTTCATTGTTCAGTCTTTCAACTGTGATTATACATGTGTGGCCAAGAATGTTTCTATATGTAATGTTACCAATTTTATATAGATTTTAAGATTTCATGGATATATCAGTTATAAATTTGAGAACAATGCACAATTACAATATTAGGTAATGACAAAAATGTACATTTTAATTGTTTTTTACCACGATCCAATTGCATATACAATGTTATATTAACAATGTCAAATTGTATTCACAAAGACAGAAAATACCTAATACACATAAGCACCCAGCATAGCTAAGTAACTGATCCAACTTGGTGGAATACAAAAGCACCTTACCCACATAACAACCTAACAAAATTTTAAAGGATGCACAAAGTTGACACACCTAAGTGATGCACCTGTGTGGTATACATAAATAAAATTAGTGTTTGGCATGATGTCTTTCATCTAACGAATACATGGGATACAAATCAAACCTAAAAGTATCCGAGTATTATATGGTTGATTCAAAATAATGGTTATGACTATATCCTGCACATTATAAATGTCCTGCACATTATTTTATCATTTTGTTAATGTACATGGCATTTGATAAATGACCTCGGGTAACAAATTTGAAAGAGATGAAAGTTATGTGTGATTTTATTATAGTTTAAATTGATTAGAGAAGTACTATTTTGAATCTTGTTTTATAAATTCATGTTT
>LPNX010811565.1:415974-456113 GCA_001517045.1 Pseudotsuga menziesii
GTAATGGAATTGTCTCCTCCTACATTTCATCGTACAAATGCTCACATCTCTTGGATGAGGGAAATATCTACAATCACCTTCAAGATGACCTTTATGTGCAAAAAATTCACATTCACTTACTGAGCAAAACCATAGTTTCCAAAATTGACAAAAAAAATGATCCCTTGTCCATGGACCCAAAGTAGAGGGCCACTCTAGCACTATCCTGATGTATTGAATCCAACGGAGCCGACGTGTGAAACCCTGGTTTTGATCCCATTTGCATTAAATATACGTGATATATATGTTGTAAATAATCATGGTGAGGAGCTAAGGGCAAAGGCCCCACCATAGATTTAGTTATGTTATGTTTCAGATTGGAATGGTCACCGATGGTATATCGAGACATACGACATATATTAAATTGTGGCATCATGTAAATGTGCATTTTTAATTAAATGACCCAACCAGCTATGTTCACTACAACCAAATTGAAAAGGGCATGATTCCAAAGGATATGGACGGGGAATGATCAACATTGAGCCATGGGGGAAAATCCATCTATCACTACGCTCTTTGCTCACCTTCCCTTGTCTCATCAAACCACCACCTTAGTTATTTCTGTTGTTAGTTGGGGCAGCTTTTGGCTGGCAGGAAAACCACTACTATGCCCATGTCTAATCTCACTCTCCACGACATGCCTTTTGGTAGCAGATGGTCTGTCCACTATGGGGATGGAGAGTCTGTTCGTTTTCCCTCACGCTGGGTGGAGTTAAAAGTTTCCACATTCCATTGTTTAGGGGTTCGCCTTCCCTCTCTCAGGGGATTTCTGGTCTATGGTTGTGTCCCTTCCATTCACACAGAGAACCGATTTTCCCTTGGCATGAATGGACTATGTATTGTCTCGCCCTTCCTCTGGAGATTGTGGCTGTGTTTTCATTATTGATCCCTTTTTCCTGCTTTGTGCTCCTAATTGGACGAGGTAATATCTTGGGTGTTCATTGCTGAACTGTGACTGTTGCCTGCATCTTTTCCCTCACGTACAGAGTGGGAGTCTATTCCTTCCCCATTCTTCTTCCTGTGAAACATTCTCCAGCGATTGCATTGAGGATCGGGTGTTGTGGGTTCATGGTTGTTTGTGGGATGTTGTTTGCGCATGATTGTGTGGCTATGTTTTCCCATTTTATGGTGGTATTAGTTGAATATTGTTGTGAGTTCCTACATTTTGGTCGACTGTGTTTTTCCCCTATAAAAGCTTTAATAGCTAATTGGTTGCTTGCATGCAATGGTTTTGTCCTCGGACTGCATTGGAGTGGTGAATGAGGGCCTGAGGTGCTTGATAAACCTGGTGGGTTGAGAACCACATAGATAGAGCTACTGAGATGGCTTTCTTCTCCACAACCCCTGAATAGTACTAGAAGGGAGATCAGGGTTTGAGGGACTGTGTTGCAGAGAAGGGATTGATTTCCTTTTGTTGGGTGTGTGTGGGTATTCTAGAAGCCAGGATGGCTCTGGTGTTGGTGTCTATAGCTCTTCAATGAGCTCACCAGCTTAGCATTTAGCCTTTCCTAGCTCCTAGGTGGCCTAATAAACCCAACTTTGTTGGCTTGGATGATCTGTTGTTCGCCTAATAAACCCAACTGTGTTAGCTTGGCTGAACTGTGTACCTTTGTGGTGTTGTTATCCTTGACTATGTGTAAGCCTGTTAGTTCCTTATTCCTTGGGGAATCATGCTCAGCTAGGGGGTGGCCGTGTTGCTGAGAGATTAAAGAGCACACGGGCCTATGGTTGGGTGGAATGTTGTAGCGACGTAGCTGGTTGCGGAACAACTTCTCTATAAGATAAGTATTATTTCCTAACTTGTGTCTGCAATTATATTTACCATTGACAAATGATAAGGCACATGTTAAATGCTGATCTATATATGCATGAGTGTTGGTTGATATGTTTTGCTTCCATTGTGTATATGAATGATTATGCTTCATAATATGTTTTATGTTATAAGTATCATGCTTCAGCATTTCATATATGTATGTTCATGTTCGTGGGGCTAGATGCCTAGATGATCTGATGTATGGTAACATCCTCTTTGGCCGGTTTGAGGGTCGGAGATATTACAGTGTGGTATCAGAGCTCTGGTTGCAACATGGGCCTAAATGGGCCATGAAAGATCAGATAGCAGAGGTAGGTTTCCTTCTGCCCAACAACGATCAAAAAATTGTGGCAGGAAAATTCAGAAAATTTTTCTAAGTAAAGAAATCATCGGCCATCGGAAGATGTTAGTGGTTCGTGCGCCCACCATTGCAGAAGCCTAGAGCACTAGTATTCTGACGAGGAAAAGTTCCCACTGCTGATGCTAATGTGCTTCAGTTCACTGATCGAAAGAGAACAGTTGATTTGGTCGACGATGGATAGGATATGGTCGAGCCAAGGAAGTGGCGAAAGAAGGTAAAGAGAAAGATTTTGAAAAAAAATTCTAAGTCCGACCATCGACGATCAGTGGAAGATAGTTATTTTCATGGCCGATGGTTAGACAAGGGAACTATCGATGAACTACATCAGAAAATTTTAGCTGATGGCACACCTGCCATTGTGGTAGTCTAAGACACTATCCACCCGATGGATAGTTAATTCGATGGCCGATGCGGCGGAAGATAGAGGAGGAAAATTTCTGAAATTTTTCTAAGTGTTGAATTCATCGGCCATCAGGAAATGTTAGTTGTATGGGTCGCCGATGAACATCGGAAGGAATTAGTGGTTCAAAGCATTATCGTTACAGAAGCCTAGAGCACTAATCCTCTAATGGATACAGGTTCCGCTTATCGATACCGTGATGGTTGTGTTTCAGTCGCCGATCGAAGGAGAATAGTTGTTGACATCGTCGATGAATAGAAGATGGAAGAGCCGATGCAGTGGAAGACAAGGCAAGAAGAAAATTCAAAATTTTCTCTAAGGCATGAGATCATCGGCCATCAGGCAATGTTAGTGGATCAGATCACTGATCGAAAAAGGTTCAATGAAGGTGAACCGAAATTTCAATTGCTTAGTCAACTATCCATCCGATGCCATAATTAACAATTGCTCTGACCGCTAATGAGTGCCCTGCAGAGACGATAGTGACTCTGCTACCTATCGTTGCGGCCACATAATGAACTGGTCACCCGATGAGAAGTGCATTCTAGCGCCAATGCCGCAAAATACTAGTCGCTCTCACCACCAACAAAGTCATGAGCTGCGGAAGACATAGGAAGATTGTGGGTCGCCATTGCAGAAGCTAAAAAGACTCTAACCGTTCGATGCATAGGGCACCCGGCTGCCGACGCAGTGGTTAGTCTATGCTATCGCCGACGAAGTTCGGAATGATAGGTGATTAAGGACCCAATTAGAACAAAAATTTGAAGAGTATAAAGTCATCGGAAAAATATTAATGATCAGGCCGCCGATCGGATGGAATCAAAGGATCATGAACCCGTCGTTGCGGCAGTCCAAAGCACTATCCACCCGATGGATAGTAGGCCAATAGCTGAAAGATGCCCGCAGAAGCCATAGGAGGATCACTTAGCACCATTGCAGCTGGTCAAGGATGAACAGTCGATTTTCTTGTCATTGCAGATCAGAAGTTTAGTTGGTTTGCTACCAAAACGTCGGGAAGAAATAAGCAAACAGACCGTCGATGAGCTAGATGTTTTGACCACCGAAGTGTCGGAAAGGTAGTTCAGAAGGGGTCTGATTGGGCAGGAGATTTGGGTTTTTCAAAGGAACTTCTCAGTAATTTTTTCAAGTAGTTTTCAACCATCTTTCAGCAGATTTCGGTAGATTATCAGCGGTCACAGGGCTGAAAAGAAAGAGAGGAAAATTTTGTGTTTTAAGCAAGATTGTGTTTTATGAATTTCCAAAAGAGGAAGTGTTGAGGCCTGGAAATTCGCAAGCGACAACAGAAAGGGATTCTCCCCAATCAACGTTCCCAACTAGCCCGTTGATTGTTTGGTATAGGGAATCCGTTCGGTTTTGCGGTCCGGCTATCGTAGGTCAAACACAAACAAAGGCTTTACCGGTTGCGGCCCGGTCCACCAGAATTTGTATTTTAACTTAAGAATGATATGCAAGAAGTGAACTAAACATGCAGGGTGGTGAAGGATGCAGGGAGCAGTCATAATGTGATGCGCAGGTTCTTACCTCTCGTCTTAGGCTCACCAACATTCGAATCACACATGCATCTATGCACTGACCTAGCTATCTATCTATCCATATATCTCTATCAACCTATCCCCGGGGAGCCAACTTATATTTAATATATGTGAGTAATGCCGATGTGCGCACATGATAAAAGAAATTACAGATAGCTGACATTTATTTTTACAAGCATGAACAATGAAAGATATTTCCACAACCAGGTAGCTAATTGTTTCATGATAAGCATGCATTACTCATGGTGGTTATTTCATAAAATAAATCAGAAATCATTAAACAAGACATAGGTAATAAAGTTAGAACGATCTCACGATTCATGGACACAATGCTGAAAAAAAAAGTAGTTTATCTTTCAACTATCCATGGCAAAACATTTGAAATCCCCACCGATCTTCTTTCAACAGGCAAACTGCAATTTCTATTGCAAAATGAAGTAGTTCTTCTTACAATATGTCCTCGCCAGTCTTACTGTGGAAAAAATCCCTTATTCCTTCTATGCTTCCTACTTTTATACAAAAGGTCAAAAATGGTTGGGCTGCCTAAAGTGACCTTTGGGCTTCCCAACCTTTTGCTCTCCCAATGCTTCATTTCTCAAAACTTTTACAAAAATATTAAATTATTACAAAGTTTGACCAGTCCTTTATGAGGAGGGTCTTGCTTGGCTATCTAAGAATTTCTTCCACGCTGCTGCTTCAATAGCAATGCCTTCAAAAGCGCATGGATCTAGGAACTGAATGTTGATTTCGAACTTTTCAATTTGGTTCTTGATGGCATCGATCCTTGCTGGGCTCAACCGAAGCTGGCCTTCTAGAAAATGCATGCTAACGGCTGCGTGGCCTACCTTGCTCTTCAGTACTAGGTCATCAATGGCTCTAATCTGCCGAGTTCTGGCCTCTGCATCTTGATATCTTTTCTGTAATATCTTCATAAAGGCCTTATGGTCCAGGAACTCTTCAAGCCTATGATCAGCCTCTGTTTGACATCGGTTGTACATATTCAGGAGCCTTCTGAAATACTCTGAGCATTCTCCCTGCGTCTTTTTTACAGCCTTCTTGAAGTCTTCTGCAGTACTGATGGCAAACTCTACCAGGTTGTGATCTCTCTTGAGGGCTTGATGGTATTTTGTTGGTAGCCCTTCTGGAGTCTCGGCATCATCTTCTGGCCTTGCCATTCTAGCACTCAAAACCTCAAGAACCTCCTGAGATCGATCAACGAAGTATGAGGAAGTTTCCATGATCTCTTCCAGCCTGCTGTCAATCTGGAGGACTTTGCACCTCTCTTCTTCTAGATCCGTCTGCAGTTGTAGCATTTGAGATTTTTGAGCCAGGATATATTCTTTAAATGGCTGCAGATTTACCTGTTGTTCCTTAGCCACCTCCAGATCAGCAGTCAGAGAAGCGAGCTGCTCTTTCAGTTCTTTGGCGTATGAATCATTGGACTCGTAGATGATCTTTATCTGTTCCTCTAGATCTTCCACCTTTGCCAGTAACTGTTCCTTATCACTCTTTAGACTTTGGGCTTCCTGTTGTACATTTTCTAGGGAATCCTGTGCTGTTCCCTTTGCTTGCATCTCTAGTTGAAGGGTATAGACTTCACCTTTTGAGGATTCTAGTTCCCTTTGCATGTGCTCATATTTCCTCTTGAGTCTATTACCTTCATCTCTTTCTTTTTTCAATGTATCTTTTAGCTGAGAGGAGGTCTTCTTGGCTGACTCTAGTTCAATCATCACCCTGTTTATGTTGTCCTCAGATGCATCAATCATGGCAGCCCCAGCTCTTATCGTGAACCTAGGATCCTTGTCCGTCCCTAGCATGACAGTGGTATCTGTGACCATCTTCCCTGATAGATCTTTCGCTTCCACCTTCTTTTCCATCCTAGTCATTATTCTTTTGGTGGCCCTATCATAATAGATAGTGCTGAAGTCGGGGACCTCCTCTCCTTTTTTATGAGTGAAAGGTATTAGCTGGAGCGTAGGGGTCACAAGAGTGCTAGCAGCAGGTACTTGAGGGATTTGTACCTCGGGGTTTGCCTCCTTCTGGGTCTGTCCTGTTGATGTTTCAGCAATTGATTTTTATGGCAGCTCTGTTTTTTCAACCTCCTGCTTTTGGAGCTCTTCATCTAGATTTCTTTTTGCTTCCTCAGCTTCCTGTCTTGTTGCCTCTTCTGTTTCTTGGGCTGCCTCTTGTGCCTTTTCAGCTGCTTCCTGGGCAGCTTTTCTTTTTTCTTCTTCTCCTTTCTGCAGCCATTCTGTAGCTTCCTATTCTCTCTTCTGGGCCTCTTCCTGTCTCCTCTTGGCATCTTCTTCAGCTCTGTCTTGCTCAGCTTTGGCTTGCTCAGCCCCTTTTCCACCCCTGGTGGGGTTCTTAGGCTTAAACCTCCTTCTCAAAGCTGTCAAGTTAGGGGCATTTCGGAAGACGAATTCTTCCTTGTCAAAGTGGTGAGCGTACTCAAAATGTACTTTATGTTCTTTACAGTGCTCTTCCATTTTACCATGAGTATCATTCCTTCAGAAAGTCATCTCACCAAAATGGAACTTCCCCAATTCTTCTACGAACTCCCCAGCTTGCTTTACCTTGGAAAATATGTAGCTACCTAGTTTGAATGGCAGTGGAGGATATGTAGCCTTCTTTTTCTCAAAAAGGTAATTCCCTATTCCATCAATGAATACCTGCTTGAATGCCTCTTTATGAATAACATAATCTGTTGCATATTTGGGCAGCAATAAGGGGCATTTCGTGCCACCAAACATTCTGATGTACATGCCATTCTCAGTCAGGAAATAGTCTGCATGCTCTTCTATTACCCACATGGCCTCCTCTGACATACAGTCACACTGCTTCCGGAAGATGAGTGTGTAGGGTGGCATGATGAATTTCTTATAGACCTCCTGGTAGTGGCTATGGTACTGCTGCGCCCATAGTGGTTTGTAAGCGGCGTATATAGGCATTCTTTCCCTGTCCCAGGAACACTTGAGACCAGGGAAAGGTTGGTTGCATAGTATACAATCTACCAATATCGAGCTCATGTAGAACTCGACCCTTTTCTTGGCTTCTCCTCCCTGTGCTGCGGCCAAACAAGAAGAAAGACTACTTGATACAAGGCTGGCCCAATTAAAGACTGTTCCTTGGGTTGCTACGTGGAACATAATGGGTATCCATTCAAATTTGAAGAGTCTACCATGGGCTCTTCCAAAGATTCTATTCAGCATCAGGGCTATAAATCTGTACGAAGCCCTCAAGCTTGCTATGTCATATTCACCGGATGTTCTGTACCGATAAATTTTTCCCTGCAAGAGCATCTTCTTCAGGGTTTCCACCAGGTCCATTCTGATATTATCCAGCCAAGCATCAGATATAAAGATTTGAGGTTTTGGCAGATGATAGGCCAACACCACATACCCTGGGCTAAATGCAGCATAGCCCTGGCCTTCCACATTTCCTATGAGCATGGTGGCTGTATTTGTATGGGGCAGAATCCATCTAATCACCTCAGAACAAGGGAACAGCTCTAGTCTTGTGGCCACCTTCATGATTGCGGATTTCTCTATGTTCGCATATATGGGTTCTTCCTCAAGACCCATGTCGGGAACTTCCCTGCGGGAAATCAATCTGTATATGTCACCCCATTTATACTCAGGCTCCACACCAGAAATACATTGGGTGTCTTCATATCTATATTCAGTCTTTGTGACGACCTCTATTTCTGGTTATTCTTCAACCGTAGGGGCCTTCTTCTTCTGTCTTTTGGACATAGTGGGCTCGGCTCCTTCTTGCCATATATAACATTGTAGTATTGAGGCATTTAAGGTGCACACATTTACACGACAGAGTGCAACCCTTTATTTTATCTATGTACATCATGGCAGAAACTAGTTGATGAAACTATAATATAAGTTTGCATATTTGACAAACCAAACGCACACTACTTCGTGCTTCTGTCTATATGATGCAAAACATTTTGTATGATATTTACAACATCCATCAACCATCTTCAAAACAGCAATAAAATTACATCCATATGCAAAGTGCCAGTTTTATGTACTTAATGTGAAAGCAGGCAGAGAAACCAATGCATGTATGCACAATCCAACAATGTCCTAACTATCAGAATTACTATCATAAACAGACTAAGTCCTGTGCAATACAGTGGTAAATCAACTCGCAGTGTCGATTCTCCTATTAAAACAATTCGCAAGGAAAATGTATGGATCCTAAAAGCAAAGTGCAAATGTACTGTCCAACAATTCATCAAGGTGGTCCGTTTTTCAGCAAATGAAGAAACTGGTTATACATATAAAGATCATGTTAGCCATCTAAACATTTCGATCACAATGCTATTTGCGGGGGGGGATTACATCAAATGGAATACATGCTGCGGGCTTTAACAACATTTTTCTGCATACGACGCTCTCATCGAACCTCCTATCCATGCTCTCCTCAAACCACAAACCACTACAATGGCACAGCCTGGTGTTTCAGGCAGTCGAGATCAACGGACTGCGTGGGACGGCGCGGACCAAAATGTTGGGGTTCGAAATCGGGCACACACACTGGGGAAATCGATCGGCAGAGGAACCATTAAATCACAAGAAAAACCACCGCAGACACTTTTGGACCTCATCATCATAAGGGAAAACCAGGTCCAGGCGGCGTAACGGCCGCCCAGACCATGCCTTTATCCACTGCACGCGGGGCGAAACAATTGCAGCCGAGATAAAATGTGGGTTTTAAAGGAAAAAACGCCCCTCCCCCCTAACCGCTATCAATTAACCTAACCAGAAAAAATCAATATGAAGGCGCAAAACACCAAGCGGAGAAGAAAAATGACTACGGAAAACCACAAACATGGGTGGACCTTTGTACGTACGTAAAACGAGGTTTGCCTAAAGCACTTAACCTCAGCCTACAAATATTGAAAGGAACAAACCACAGCAAGAATGGCCTACCTGGTGATGATGTGTAGCTGATTGGGCGAGGACAGTTGGGCTTCCAACTGACACCTGGGCGCGCGTACCGGTACGCTAGTCCACGGGGTTCGAAGGGTCGACAGCACAGATGACTGTGATAGCTCGAGCAACATAAACAAACAATAGAATAATCCAAATGATGTCCCCGTATATGTAAACCTTTCACACGTGCGAGGAGACCATAAATCGAGCGCCGAAGGGTTTTCATATTGGTAGTCGAGAGTGATCTTCCTTCCGTAACGGCAGACAGGTCCAACGTTTACCATGCTGGGTATACACGCATGGCGGGCACTAATCGGCAGGTCGACCGTCGGACAGTTCTACAATCGGGCGGTGAAAGCTTGAAACCATCCGCAACGGTGGAAGCACAGATCCTGAAAGCTTTCAATTTTGTGTTACCTGCGTCAAACGTCGAGAGGATCTCAATTCGGTGAACGAAAGCTCACAACCTTCCGGAACGGCGGGAGAAAACATGGTCAAAGGTTCCGATTTAAAACTTGAAATCAGTCAAAAAACATGTAAGTCGGGAGAGAACCAGAAGTCATAATTAAAATTCCATCCATAATGGCGGGATAAAGATCGACAAAGCGTCCGATGATTCATAAAAGGATCGGCAGTCGGAAGGTTCTCCAATCGGGGGGGGACTTCAAAACAGCCGCAACGGCGGAAAACTCAAGCAAAACAACTTCCGATTTCAACAAGATTCAAGTACGTTTAATAGCAGCAATATGGCTAGTTTCCAAAGGAATTCCAAGGCAGCAAGTAGAGCAAGTAAGGAATTAAAACATTCTCAGAAATCGTTGCATCAAAGTAGGGAAGAAAAACAAGCTAATTCATCAAAGGAGGGTCCCAAGAATTTTTTAAAATTTTGGGAATTTGTTGCAGGTGCAACAGGAAGGTAAGTAGTTTTGATTTATATTAATGATATGCATCTAACAGTGTGTTACTAACACATTGCAGAATTATAGACAGCTTCCAAGAGAAGTACTCCAGAAAGAATAGTATGGTAAAGCAAGAGGTGGTTCAGCCATGAGAACCCATGATGGGTATGATGCTCGGGATTCTTACGAAAGTGCAGGAGATGCCATGGGAGAAAATGTCTGGAATGGAAATGCTGACATAGAGTCTAATGGAAGGATATTCCAAGAGACACCGTCTGAGGTTTCAGCCACCATGAGAAGCTTGATTAAAACCGAGGAAGAGCAGCATCAGTTGAATGCTACCATGTTGCAGAGTTTGACAGATCTACAGAGAAAGATAGATTCTGGACGAGGTACATCAAGACCAAAAGGAAGTAAGGGAAGCACTAGGAGAAGGAGAAGGACTTCCAGTGGATCATCTAACTCTGAAGAATCTAGTGGAGATACAAGTTCATCTTCTCATAAAAGTAAAAGAAGAAGGCACCATAGGGATCGCTCTCGAGATGAATTTAGGAAAGCTAAACCTCTTACATTTGATGGTGAGATAAAGACGGGACAAGAAGCTGAAGCTTGGATCCTTGGGATAAAGAAGTATTTCCAAGTACAACATTATTCAGGAAACATCAAGGCAAGAGTTTCCATATTCAATCTGAATGGAAGAGCATCCATTTGGTGGGAACACTTCAAGCAAGTAAAGAAGATCAGTGAAAGGAAATTGAAGTGGAAACAATTCAAGAAGTATTTCAGGTATAAATGCCTCTCTGACAGGTATTATGATGACAAGATCAAGGAGTTCCATGAGATGAGATTGGGACAACAGACCATGGATGAATATGTGAACAAATTCTTGGAATTGTTGAGGTATGTCCGGTACATCAGGGATGAAAAGGTGAAGGTCCAATGGTTTCTGAGTGGATTGCCTCAGTCTTACAAAGATAGAATTGAGTTTTACAAACCAAGAAATCTTGAAGAATCCATAAGGAAGGCTAAGTATTGCTATGATCAAAGCAAAGGTAAAACTGATTGCCATAATGCATGGAAGGACAAGAAGAATGAGAAATTTGACCAAAGAAGGAAAGGTTTCAAACCTTCTAGATTCAGGAACCAACAAAAGCAACCATCCCAAGCTGCGAGTAATCCAGTTGGAATGACAGGTGGAAAGCCTAAAGAGCCACCACAAAATAAAGGTCCACTTAAATGCTGGAAATGTGAAGGACCCCACTTGCACAAATATTGTCCACTTGAGAATGAAATTGCAAGGCCAGCTTATAACATTCAGGAAGCAGAAACAGTGGGTCAGGTAGCAAGAGCAGCCCCTAGAATTTATGCAGCACTGGAGGACTGCGAGGCAGATCACCAGTCAACTGTGGTTGAAGTTGCAGGTAAGATTGTTGAACAATCTATTTCTATTTTGATTGACCCTGGTTCTACTCACAGTTACATTACTCCTAGAGTAGTGGAGATTTGTGCTTTTAAGAAGGACAAGCATAGGAAACCTTGGTTAGTTTAGCTAGCCACTGGGACTAAGAGAAGGGTCAGTGATTTGGTAGAGAAGTGTCCATTGGTTATGAATGGATTGATCACTTGTGTAGATATGAATGTTCTACCGCTTGGTTTCTATGATATTCTCATTGGAATGGATTGGTTAGAAGCTCACAGAGTGAATCTTGACTACTATAACAAGACTTTTGAATGCACAGATGAAGAAGGAAACCAAGTAGTTGTGAAGGGTATTCCAAAGGTAATTTCAGTAAGATAGGTTTCGACAATGCAGTTGAAGAAGTTCTATAGGAAAGGTTGCCAGTTGTATGCAGCTCATATTCTGGAACCAACAGACGATGAAACTCCTAGGTTGGAGGACTATCAGGTGTTACAGAATTTAAGGATGTATTCTTTGATGAGATTCCAGGACTTCCTCCAAAGAGGGACATTGATTTCACTGTGAAAAGTAAATGGACGAGGCGGGAATTCCCATGCTCATAACAATGTCAAAAGAATAATGTGATCTATGCTCTATAATACAAGAGTTGATCATATATAACTGATGATACATAGTGTTTTCCTCAATGAGAGTCTGAATACAATATTGATATGAAGAACTACTACATTGGACCCATGGCATTCTCATGGAATGCTATATCTTCATGACTGATAAGCCTGTTGGATTTGGGATGGTACATAGCTGTATGGACTCACTGATGGAGAGTCAGATTCATTATGGTACAAGTATGCTACATCAATCATAAATTTATATAGATCCACTGTTGGGGTTTCTGAACATTGTCTCCAACGCAACCCGGAAATCATAAGGGACATAACCTGTTTAGGTCCATCGAATAGACTCGTCAATGTGCTAGAGTCAGGTGACATCTGGGGTCTTTGACCAAATACTGAACGGACCTATACCCTATATGAATCTCAACAGTGCGATGATTCAGTTGGAGTTGAGCACGTGAGAAACAACCATCCCGAGAGGCACTAAGGACTCCTCTCAAGTGGTCTGAGGAACTCATCAATGAGGTTAATGAAACCAAGATACAGGGACCTTTGGGTCTATCCTCTAGAATATATGTGTTGTCATCGACACAGGGAGACCTGCCCCTAGTCAAGGAAATCATGTTTCCTTAATAAGAAGCGCAAGGGAGATAATTGAAAGATGTGAGACAATCTGCGGACTAACCCATTGAATCGGGGGGGGGGAGGGGAAAGAGTTGAACAAGGGAAGCGGGAGTGTAGTAGACTCAAACTTCCTTTTTTGAGAGTATGATGGTAGGGCGGACTAGGCAGCAAATGAAACTGAGTCATGGGAATGGGATCATAGCTATAATACCGGGAATGTCACTGCAGATGGGAAATACTTGGGGGAGGTAGGCACTTTTGATATTTGATGGGATCCAAGGAAGACACATTGCAGAGTACTCTGAACAAAGGCAACCCAAAGGGGGAATGCTACCAAACTGTTTTATATGGGGTGGTGTCTAGAGACACCGTTGTGGTACGATCTCGTGGATTTTTGGCAAGCTCGAGAAAGTAAATGCTCGATGGTGCTTTAAATTTTAGAGAGTCTGAAAGCACGAAGAAGTATCCAGCGGGGGATATTTTTTGTTGGTAGTCTCCTATGCCCAAAAAAGGATAAAATTATACATAGGAGATCTGATCCGAAGGATTATTCATCTTCTAAAAGTTACATTGATCCAATATGGTACAAGTTTTATTAATCTATTGTATGTGTTATACACCTGAATGGCACCTCTTCGTCCGAGTGCCGACATCCCTCATGTTGACACACAAAAGGACATCTATGCATAGAGGTTTTCCCAATACACTATAGATTAGTTTACTATACAATACATTCCTCCTCCATCCAGCTGGTTACTTTGCCATTTTTGCTATGTTAAGTTGTATTCGTGACTCTCCATATATGTAACTCGCGGATCATTCACGGGTTGTCCTTCTCCATACCCGCGAATATGTCCCTTGACATTTAAAAATAAAAACACGTGATGATTTGAGATTAGTTACACATTGTTACCTTAATTATCTTAACTATCTCAACCTCCTCAACCTTTGAAACTGCCTTATTTCCTCCATATAAATATAGGCCTTGGGGAGGGTTTTGGATATAGACTTGGAGAGCAAAGTCATGCTGGTGGATTTTATGTAGAAGTCTTTGGAGCAGTGAAACTCAGAATCCTTTGGTTGCAGAGGAGTCCTTGTCTCAGGCGTTGGGTTGTAATCTGAACTCTTTCCATTGTTGATAATAAAGAGAATCCTTCTTCCATATGTGTTTCATGTATCTTGGTTTGATAAATTTTTATGTTTCTGCATTTATATATGATTTATCTAACGTGCTTATATATATATGAATCATTTTTTATCTAGAAGATTGACTCTTGATAGGTGAAAGAGGAGCAACCTTGAAGAATTTGGAGGTGAAGTAGAACGGAAGAGAACAAGCAAGGATCGACCTTCGTTAATAGAGTAAGTCTTTCTCATCCTCCTATTTCTTTTACTGCACTATAGAAGTCAATTGTCTGCAAGTTAATTGAGTATGTTGGTAACCCTAGACCTATGGTTATTAGGTGTGTAATCTTGTACAATAGAACTGGCAACTCCGCTGGGGAGCCCGGACTGCTGTAGGTTGTTTCTGTCCCCCTGACCAGTGTTTGCTTGGAAGTCTGTTTGTGATATTTTACCCTGTTTCTTATTTGCCTCAGTATTTGAAAGTCTTTGGAATTTTTCTTGCTTGTTGAGAAAAATCTTATAGTTATTCGCGAGTTGCTCTTCTGAACAGTCGCGAATACAATCTTGCACTCGTGGGTTGTTGTACCTAACAGTCGTGGATCATCCGCGGGTTGCACTTATAGACAGTCGCGAATATTCCTGGAAGTAGAGATTTTTAAGTTAAAGTTTGCTTGTTCTTTTCTTTGGGTAATCCCTATTTCTGAGTGGATTTTCTTTATGATGCTGTGTAGCTTATCTGGATACTGTTGGTGATCACACTTCCTGCTTTTTCGAAAGCCCTTGAGTTTCTTTTGCTTGGCTTATTTCCTGTTTGCATGCTGAAGTAGCTTGGCCTGTTTGGGTTCTAGGTTAAAGTGTCTCTGTCCAGATCAGTGATCAGGGTCTTGGGCTCTATTTTTTCCAGTCTGTCTTTTGACAGTGGCTGGTTGTCACTTGCCTTTGTAAGTCTACAGTGATTTTTGTCATTGTGAGCACCCAAGCTAGGGTTCCTAGCCTACCTTTGTTGGTTGCCTTTTGTTTCTGTCAGCCTATTTGCTTCAGTTTGTTACTTTCAGACAGTTTATTTGATTCAAGTTTGCTCAAGTACAGTGCACTGTAGGTGCATGGTAGAATTTTGAGTATTTTTAAAAGTGAAAAAAAACATTGTTAAGATTTTGCATTATGTTTTTCATAAGTAGTGTTTATTTCAATTTAAAGATATTATCTCAAAAACTACAAAAAATATAGGCTTAGTTTCTCTTATCGCTGCTTTCAATTCATCAATATATATTTGCAAGAAAAGAAAAAGAAGTTTTTTTTATAATGGTAATTTTGCTTTGAATACACCTTTATTTTCATTTATTTCTTATTCAAGTCAAAACATCATAAAGTATACCACTCCATTTCCTCTTGAGTAAAGAACAGCGCTTTAAAATGAACGCATAAATTAAAATTTACTAGTAAGTTTTGTTTTTTAGGGGCCTTTCACCTACTAGCTTAGGCTAGACTTGTGGGCTAGGAAGTGTAAACTTCCTGCAAGTTATGAAACTCAGATGTAGTGGACCTTTCTTTAGGTAAATCCTTGACTTTATCACTGTATCTAGGAAGCTCCTCTCAAACGGGAGTTAAGCACGAGGCCGCGTGGAGGCTTGGACAGAGGAGATAACTGTTGTAATCTCACAGATCACATAAGGTTACCAATAATACATACAAAAATATATAGAAATATACACAGATACAAGAGAGAAGAACAGATAGGATGAACAGATTATATTATTCTCAATAGAACGTACAAAGCCAAGAATTGAACTGAGTTCTTGTGAGGCTCAACGGCCTAATATATACAGGTTACAAACAGTTACAATCATAACTACCTATCGGTTCACCGAACTGACATGACTATTAGTTAACATACTCTAATCACTGTGTTTACTCAGCCGACCGACTTAGTCGGCTGATCGACTAAGTCGGTCCCTCGACTTAGTCGGCTGATCGACTAAGTCGGTCTTCATTCAAGTTGACTTATGTCGACTTGCTCCTTCTACATCTCCCCCAAAAACAAAGCATTTCTTCGTCCCGAAGAAAGAGGGAGGTACCAAAACTGAAATCCTATCGAACCCTTCAGACTTGCTCCGGTTGAGGACTATGTAGGTGGATGGTCGGCCGTCGCTGAACGCATACTTCGACGATGGCTGGGGCTGTGATGGCCAATTGATGCTTAAAGTTGGTCCAGCTCTGTAATGCCTTCTCGATATCGATGGTCAAGGTAGTGAGACTTGACAGGATCGACATCTTTTCAGACATGGAGTTTTCTGCTATGTTTTCCATGGTCGGGCCCAAGATTTGATTTTGCTCGTCTGCAGCCTGGAGGAGTCTTTTTATGTGGGGACAGAGGTTGTCAACTTTCTCCAGGTTAGGTAGAGCCTGTTGAACCCACTGATGGGCCTCACGTTCTAATTTCTGCAGCTTGTTGGTTTCCATGACAATCTGCTCTTCGACGGTCTGCCTTAGTTCAGCTTCTGTAGACTTCAGAGCTTCTAGAGCTTGGATGCCTTGTCTGGTTTGTCTTGTCTGCTGGTATACCTGTCCATAGTGTGTTGGCCAATCTCTGAGTACTTCCTCAGTGACAATATATTCCTCCATATGGTCCTGTAAGACCTTGTATGCCTCTGAAAATGCAGTGTGTTGGGCCAACAACAGTCGGGCAGTTTCTTCCTTCTATTCTACTTTAGTCTCTTGGAGGTGTGTCTGGATGGTCGATACCATCCCTTCAAATATCTGATATGCCCTCTCCAAAGGTCGATCTGTGGCTACTTCGACAGGGCCTGGAACAATGGATTGAGCAAGAGACCTGCATTTGTCGAGGAACCCGACTTCTTCTGTCTCCTTATCCTTGAGTTGTTTCCTTAGTCTGGTCGTCCTCCTCTTCGACTCTTTTGCTAGGGTGTTGAGTAATTGGCCGACCTCTGAGTCGGTCAACGAGCTTGCATCCCGTAAGATAATCCTTAGCTGAGCGGGTCTAGGAAGAGGTTCTGTTGTCTCCTTTGCTTGCTCTGTTGGTTTGTCGTGAGGACCTGCAGAAGTGGAAGGTGGATCAGAGGTCGAAGGGGTTTGTGTCGGAGGGGTTGGTTCAGTGGTCGGGGGTTTTTGTGTTTGTGAGGTTAACTTCCTGCCACCAAACCTTTCAACAAAGTAAGTTGCAGCATTAGTCCAGGTCTGTAGTTTAGTCTGATGGGTGTCCCACCATCTAGCTGCTTGACCTATGAAGGTTTCTACTAGGGTCTGTAGTCGGCCATGTTCTCTAATGTTTTTAGACACTTGTTCAACATGCATGACTGGGGATTCCCTCTCCTTATACCTAGGTTGTTGCCTGGTGTTTTCGTTGGTCGGTTGTAAGGTAGGGTGTTCTCTTATTTTTCTCTCAAAAATCTTGGGGATAATTGAGACTATAAAGCACTGTCGGGTGGGTTTTTTCTGTACTGTTTGGATAGTCCAGCACCCTCTTGCTTGTGTTTCATAATTTTCTATTTCCCAGTCGTAGAGTTCAGCATCTGAATTATATCCGACTGAGTCGGGGTTACCTAAGTAAAGCTCCCCATAGCTATTTGGTTCAGTGTAGTCATTATTGTTGTGGATTTGGTATAACTGTCTAACATCGACCTCGTCCTCAATAGGTTCTATCCAAGGCTTTCCTTGGGAAGGGTTGATGGGTACAATGAATTTTTGGCCATTTCCTTTTAGCTTGATCCTTTCTTTATCTAAGGAGATAGAGGCTTTCATCTTTCGACCCCAAGGTCGATCGACAAGGGCTGGGAAGGAGCTAGATCCTTCCTTAGGGTCAATAATTTCAAAATCAACCTTAGTCGATATACCTTTAATGGTTGTGTCTACATTTTTCCACACCCCAATAGGTTCAATAAGACCTTGGTCGGCCAGTTTTAGGTAGATTCCTGACTCGTAGAGTTGAGGTTTACCCATTTGTTCCCATGTATCCCTAGTCATAATATTTACTTGAGAGCCAAAATCAAGGACTACTTGTCGTACGTGGTATCCTTCAATTTCTAGGTCGACCAGTGGGTCGACATCATTTTTATCTTTTTTATTTAAGCTACAAATGTTCTTAGTTTGTTTCTTGGGGTTTGTGCTTTTGATTTGTTGCAATAAATCAATGAAGTGGCCTACAGATTTTTTTGTCTGAATAAGATGGGTTAATTGTTGGGTCGAGCTAAGTCGACTGTGAATATTGTCTTCGTGCTGTGCAAGATTTTGAAATATGTGTGTAGCTTCTTGGTATGTGTGTTGTTCCTTGCTAGGGTCAGGGTATGCATTTGTGGGTGTGATATTGCTAATCTGAGGGTTGTCAGGCCCTGTCTTGGTGCCTTGTCGAGTGACAATGTGTAAATTCTTAGTGTTTATTACATCATTCTTCTAGACACAAGACAAGACATTAACATTCTTTTTATTGCTAATTTTTTCCAACATGGTAGGACAATCCTCCAAGGAGTAATCGCCTACCCCACAGTGTGTACAAAATTTGAGATCAGTTCTGTCCTTATACGGACAGTCTGCGCATCTGTGCCCTTCTTTGTAACAGATAAAGCATTGGGTGGGTTGACGACTTCGTATTTCGCGATTCCCAACGAATCGACATGTTCTTCCAAACCTTGGTCGTCGATTATCATGTCAGCGTTCATATCGTCAGCTATCATTGCGTTGCCCGTTCTGGTTGTTGTTGTTGTTTTGCTCCGTGTTCTGTGCTACCGCATTCGTCTGGTAAACGGCCTGGTAGTTCTGTCTATTTTTCAGGTTAAGATGGCAGTCGGTCGTGTTGTGATTTGAAGTTTCGCAGATAGCACACCAGGAAGCCTTTCCATTCTTCATATTGTAAGGACATTCGGCCGTAGAATGGTCTCCACGTTCTTGGAAAATGTCGCAAAATGCCTTTGTCTGCACAAAACGGACATCTTGTCGGCTGAATTGTTGTCGACAAGTATCTTTGGAATGCCCGGCTGTTGAACAGTTAGTGGACCAGACTTCTTGGTTCTTTAGGGTCAGCTCTTTCAAGGACTTCTGCACGTTTTCCAGCTGCTCCTCCAAACGGTGGTCGATCTGATATGCAGGTATGTCTTCATCCATCTCGACCTGCAGAACTTTTGTCAGCGCATCTTCATACGACTTGAAAGTTTCCAGACTGATGTGTCGGTGAACCTTCTGTGAGAGTCCTGCAAGGAACCATTGAATCATTAATTGTTCATCAATAGTATAATCTAACTGGCTCAATAGATCCTTCCATCATTTATCATAGTCGCAAAATGTTTCTCCTGGCTTCTGGGATGTTGTTTTCAGCTTCTTGGCGGCCAGGTGTTTGGCGTCTGGGGTCTTAAAAAATGATAGGAATTGCGCTTTTATCTTTGATTTTGTTGCTTTAGGCTGTCGTTCAGAAAATGTCATATACCATGTGAGAGCTCTTTTCCTTAGGGCTCCTGTGAACTGGGCCATCTGGCGTTCTTCTTCTGTGACCTTGTTGGCCTCCCATATCAATTCACAGACGAACCAATGTCATCTGGGGTCTTCGTCGCCTTCATAAAGGGGAATCTGAGCAGATCCGTGACCCATGTCAGAGTCACTGTCACTACTCTCTGAAGTTGGCGGGGTGGGTGGTTTGGGTGGGGTTGCAAGGGGTGGGGTTGTTGAGTCAGTCTAATCTATCAGGGTGACGATGGGGTTTTGGTCGACGGAACTTGTGCTTCCGTCGGTTGTCGACTCTTTCTCGTCGAATAGTGGATTGTTGATAATTTGTCTTCTTAATGACCCACTGTCACTTTGCGTGCTCAAGTCTAACTCTTGTGTATCTTCTGAAGTTGTATGTGGCAGGGGGGGTGCTCCTTCATGTGTCGGCAGGAGAAAGTGGATACTACGAAAGGAGGGTGCCGTTTGAAAGGTCACCCAATTCCGTTCGATCGGTCGACGTATTACAAGATGTCGACCTGGATATGGTTCGTCGCCTAGTCGGCTCCAGAGTGTAATTTCGCCATCTCTTAGTCGAAGGTCATCTTCTATAATAGTTTGTATTCTGGTACGTGGACTTACTGTGGAAAGGGTTACTCCTTCATCGGGAACAATTAGTTGGAGAGCTTCTGGCTGCTCTATCCACATTTCGTCATCTTTAGGGGACCCCTCTTCTTCTTCGCCTTCTCTGCGTTGATCATGACCCGACTCTGGCAGTACGTCATCATGGTCGGTCTCCCTAGGGTTTCGCTATAGCTCTACGGCTCTTTCTCGTCTGGATTCCCTTCTCTGCTATCTTTCGTCCCTTTCAATTCTCTTAATGTCCGACATACTTTCGTACAATACTATGCCTTCAAGTCCTCTTCGGTCGCTTGTTCATTACTCGTGACTAAAACTCTGGTCGACTAGAATCCACTATGCTCTAGGTCCGACACACGACCAGCTACCCCCCCATAGCCTACCCGACGCTTTTTAAAAAGCTCGGATAGTGTCTATTTACTCAAGAAGTATTCCCACTCCCTTTCAGCAATAAATTTTTCCCACTTCTTTTGCTTCTCTGCCCAGTTAGTATTTGAGGGTGGTTCATGTAATAGTGGTCGAGCTTCGACAATATGGCCTGCACCTTTTTCTATTAAAAACTTGAACAGCAAAGTCGGCAAGGAACACAAGAATTTATCAGTAAATTCTGTGAAAAATTTATGTCGGACAGTTTCCACAGAAGTCCTGTCTTCGACTGCTTGTTGCTCACAGAAGTCGTCGGCTATCTTTTCGAACCACTCCGATAGATTCGTACGACCTCCTCGGATCAGTTTCTGGAGTAACTATTCTTCGTTGGTCTTGTCCGGTTTTCTCATCCAAAAGATGCTTCAGTAGGTGGGCACGGATTCGACAAACTTTTCGTGAGTGTCAGTGAAAAATATGGCTTTTGCTTCTGCGACTGTCAATCTGTTCCTTCGTGCGTAATTTTGTAGATAGTTAGCAATTTTTCGCTCCCACCAGTCCTTTATCTCCTTGTCTGGTATCATATGTGAGTATATATCTTAGTTATGTACTACCGGCAACGGAACCAATGTTGTAATCTCACAGATCACATAAGGTTACCAATAATACATACAAAAATATACAGAAATATACATAGATACAAGAGAGAAGAACAGATAGGATGAACAGATTATATTATTCTCAATAGAACGTACAAAGCCAAGAACTGAACTAAGTTCTTGTGAGGCTCAACAGCCTAATATATACAGGTTACAAACAGTTACAATCATAACTACCTATCGGTTCACCGAACCGACACGACTATTAGTTAACATACTCTAATCACTGTGTTTACTCAGCCGACCGACTTAGTCGGCTGATCGACTAAGTCGGTCTTCGTTCAAGTCGACTTATGTCGACTTGCTCCTTCTACAATAACCCTCCGAATCCTTGTCAAAGCATAACTTAGGAATTTTACGCATCTGGGGATTCTGTCTTAGACAGATTTTTGGGCTCAGCTACCCTACCCATGCATATGAGTTCAGCTTGTGACTGTCCCCCCAAACTATTGGTATTGCCAAGGTAGCCTTTAGTCTCTTGTCTTTTAGGGTTCATACCTAGGTAAACCGGAAGGTTATTTCTGGTTCACCTTGAACGGGCTTGGAAGGTAACCCTTGTTGAAAGTGTAGGAGGGCGATGGGTGATTCCTCTGCTTGTGCCTAAGAACCACTTCAAGGACACCAAGTAATTGTTCATCAGCTTTTTTTGGGAAAGTATATCTTTTACCCTGGTTTGATTGCTTGAGGCTTTAGGAATTTTATAGTGTATGCTCTGTGGTTTTGCCTGTGTTTAGTTGGACTTAGGGTGTGATTTTTCAAATTTCTAATTCTGGAGGACCAACCCGTTAGAAGGTCAAGAAGGTTGAGAAACCTTCCTCCTATCACCACATTGGAGCCTCCACCTTTACCCCAAAGGCGAAGATTAGACACACACGGTTCATTTGAACCTGTAGAAATAAGTGAAGTTCTTGGTGAACCAGAACTCATTGCTAACCATTTTGATCTTGATACATTCGAGATAGAAGAATTGCAAACTGACGAGTTTGCAAGAAACTTTAACACCCCCTTGACTGATTTAAATGATCCTATGATCGTTCAGGTTAGACCTTTTGATTCACTAGTATTAGGTGTACCTGTGGGTAGAATCATGTCTTCTGTAGAAGAAAGTACTTTTGTGTTCACCTCAACCCTTCCAGTTGAAGGGGTACTACCTCCCCCGGTAAGTGCCCCTAGATCTAGTTTTCCTTCTACACCTTTGACTCCAGCGAACCGGGTGGTTCAACCACCGGTTCACTAAAACCTAAGAGGTACTTCTGGTGACATGGTTACTGGGATCCCCAGTATACCAACCATTCCTTCTTCCTTTCCCTATACTACCCAGAGTGGTCTGGTAGGATCCTTGGCATATGTCCAAGGATTTCCTTGGAATGGGGGGCACATTCCCCCATCCAGTCCATACATAGGTCCATCTCCTTCCTATGTAGGAGTGCAGTTTGGGAGCAACACCTCTTATGGGAAAAGCTTCCAAACCCCTATTTCAGTCCCATACACGAGCTCTCCCTTTTCGTTGTTTAGCGGAGGGATACCTGCTCCTGTCTTTCAGACCCCTGCTTCTATGGGGACGACCCGAACTTCTTACACTGCACCTCCCACACACAATCCTATGGCTTATGGATGGAATTCGTTTCAAAGCAACCTTCCCACTTCACAACCGGTGGCTGGGGGCAACCCCACTTTTTCCCATGGGCATTCGGGGGCAGGTCCCTCTAATCCCCAAGGTGGCACATTTAGTGCCCCGGTTAGGCCCAAACTTCCATTTTTGGCAACTTTGAACTTGCCATACTTGTCCAAATTAATGAATGAACCGGTGAGGCATGACCCCTTGTGGCCACCTATTCCCACCAAATTGCCATTGGACATCCCTAAGTTCGAAGGTAAAGCTGGTGAAGATCCTGGGGCACATGCCACTACCTTCCATTTATGGTGTTCTTCAAATTCGCTGAATGAAGATTCAGTGAGGTTGAGGCTGTTCTAGAGGACCTTGATAGGTACTGCAGCAAAATGGTACATCGAATTGCCTTCTACTACTTTAAGTAGTTTCTGGGACTTGGCTAGTGCTTTTCTCAGCCACTTTCAGCTTCCGGTCCGATATGATTTCGGAATGGAGTTGTTGTCTACTTTTAGACAAAACAAGGCTACCCACATCTCGAATCATATCCAAGAGTGGAGGAGGTGAAAGAGCCTTATCAAAGCCACCATTCCTCCTGAGTTTCTGTTAGAGTGGTTCCTTAAATCACTGTTGCCATACATATCTAAGGATGTTTCCACATTAGGAGTAACGAATGAAGAAGAAGCCATACTCAAGGCCCAGCAACTGGATTTGATTTATTGACAGTCTGGGATCTTATATGAGATCATCCCTGAGGCACCGAGGCCTTTGTACAAGGCGGAGAAGCCTAATCCTGGACCCCATGCCGATGGTGTGGTTGGGTCCATTAATTCTCCCACCGTAGAGTCTTTGACTAAGCAACTTCATCAATTGTCTATCAAATAGTCTACGTCAGAGGCAAAAAATGATGCCCCCTCTCCCCAGAATGCAAATGTCTTTGCAAAAACCTCTCAGAAGGGCAATCAGTAGCCCGATAGGAAGAAAAAGAAAGGTAAGAAGGGAGAGGGAAACCAAAACAAGCCAAAGCCCGCAAACAATGCTGATGGGGGCAAAAAATAAAAGAAGAAGGTCAAGTTCCCTTGTAAGTTGTGCTAAGTGGACCACCTTACTCACATTTTTCCCCTTATGGATCAAGCCTAGAAGCTGCTTAAAGCTCAACAACCGGCTGTCCTAAAGGATCCTTTTCCCCAAGGATAGAAATCTGCTTTAGCTTCTAACGCAGCAGGGGGCACTCAAGCTACCCCTGACCCAAACTACATCAACATGGTTCGATCATCGACTTTGTTGTAGACCAGGAACAAAAAATATGAGAAAGATACTCCTGAGAAGGGTAAAGTTGTAGGTGAACCTTCCAACCCTCTCACAATAGAGAAACCTGCTGAAATAATGCCAAAGATACCCAAAGGTGTCTTTAAGAAGACCTTGCATAACCCTAATGCTAGGGATGCTTCCAACTACTCCGTGGTTGAAGACTTAGCTCAAACCCCATGTGCAATGTCAGCTTTGGAGGCGTTACAGAGTTGTCTCACTCAGTGGGATGCCCTCTTAGTAGCTTTAGGCAGCATGGACTCTTCGAGTCTCACGGTGAAATTTCATTTTTCTGATGTTAAAATTTTCCTGCCTTACCATGTAGCCCTATTAATAGATGTCGTCCATGGTGGTAAGACCATTGGAAGAGCAGTTGTTGATGAGGGGGCCTCTACATGTGTTATGTCCTTGGCCTGTTGGAAATCTCTTGGATCCCCAGAGCTGGTCCCATCAAACACTTTACTTACTGCTTTTGATGGAAGATCCTTCCATCCACATGGTATCCTGCTGGCTTTTGATATTAAGTTGGCAGGAAAAGCAGTGTCTGTTGAAGTAGAAGTGATTGATGCTCCTTTGGACTACAATTTTCTTCTGGGAAGGAATTGGACTTATGCGATGTCCACTGTTGCGTCGGTCATTTTTCGTGTAGTGGTTTTTCCACATGAGGGCATGTTGGTTACTATTGATCAACTTGATTTTACCTGAAAAGGTCGTTTAGATTCAAATGAGTCCGCTGTGCCATTGGTTGATCAGGTAAAACCTGCTGCACAGAGGTTGGGGGATGGAATGTACACATCACTGATGGGCACATTTGATCTTCCAGCCCTGGTTAATTACATTGGTTCTACTAGTGTGGGGAAGTCCATCACTACGTTTGTCAATAGGAATGATCCTTGGGTCCTCCCAACTCCCCATGAACCGGAAGTGCCCTTATCGGCAGTGGAGGTGGCTTATCAAGCTATCACTCAAGCCACTGTTGATCCCTTTCCAGATCCTCTAATAGTCTCGGATGATCTGGAAGAAGTCTATTTTCCCGCATGGGCGGAAAACTCTTCACATTCTATAGATTGCTTAGACATTGTTTTACCTTCTGATGAAGCTATTCTGGAAGCCATGAGTGGACATGATAATATTTGTGAGGATCTTCATCATCAATCCTATTTTCTTCCAAAACTAAGCAGAATAGAAAACTAAGAGTTTCACGTGAGACTGTCAAAAAATGTTGATATACCTATCAATCCCTTGCCTAGGGAAGGGATGTTTGCTGAGGGGAATATGGTAAACATTTCCACCACTATACCTATCAACATCTCTGTGAACCCATATGTCGTGGAAAACATCTATATAGGTGCAAACTGCTCTCCTGAGGAGTTTGCTATCTACACTGCCCTTTTTAAGGAATTTAGCGATATCTTTGCCTGGTCATATGATGAGATTCCAGGCATAGATCCATCTATTGTTGAACATGAAATCCGAACCTATCCTAATGCCAAGCCAGTTCGACAAAAATTAAGACCGGTGAACCCGCGTAAAGTGGCGGCTGTGAAGGCAGAAGTTGAAAAGCTGTTGAAAGCTGGTTTCATATATCCCATAGCTTTGACTGAATGGGTGTCCAACCCTGTTCCTGTTGATAAAAATCAAGGGACTATTCGCGTTTGTACAGACTTCAGAGACCTCAATAAAGCTTGTCCTAAGGACAACTACCCCACACCATTTATCGACCAGATCATAGATGCATGTGTGGGAAGTGAGGTGTTTCCATTTATGGATGGTTTCTCCGGCTACAATCAAATCCAAATCAAACTAGAAGACCAACATAAAACTGCTTTCATTTTCCCTTGGGGTACATTTGTGTATAATAAAATGCCCTTTGGATTGAAAAATGTTGGGGCTACCTTTCAATGGGCTATGAAATTTTCTTTTCATGACATAAAAGCCATTGTCGGACCATACCTTGATGATCTGCCCGCACATTCTCGCAAGAGGATCCAACATCCAGATCATTTACGGTTAATATTTGAGAGATGTAGATATTATACAATTCACTTGAATCCCCACAAGTGTGTATTCTACATCGAGTCAGGAATATTACTCGGATTCATTGTCTCTAGTAGAGGCATCCAAGTGGATCCTTTGAAAGTTGAGGCCATTGTAATTATGCCTCCTCCTCGTTCTCTCAGGCAACTTCAAAGCCTGCAAGGAAAGTCTAACTTTCTTCGACATTTTATCGTTAATTATGCCAAGATCACTAAAGGTTTCATGTGCTTGATCAAACAAGACACTCCATTTGTATGGGATGAAACCACACAACTTCCGTTTGAGGCATTGAAAAAAGCTTTGCTGTCAGCACCTTTATTACATCCACCAGATTATTCTAGGGATTTCATATTATATCTGGCCACGTCGGAGTCAACCATTAGGGTAGTACTAGTCCAGGAGGACGATAATCTCATTGAGCATGTCGTTTATTATCTTAGTCGTGCTTTGTATGGACCTGAGCTTAGATACTCCCACATCGAGAAATTATCCTTAGCAGCTATCCACGCTGTGCAGAGGTTACGCCACTACATTTTACTGAGGACCACCACAGTAGTGGCGGATGTGAATCCGTTCCAATATGTTTTATCCCGACGGATTGTTGGGGGGAAATTTAACAAATGGATAGTCATTCTCCAGGAGTTTGACTTGGATTTCCAGTCTACTAAGTCTAAGAAGTCCTTAGTTTTTGCTGAGCTTATAGCAAAATTTCCCACTGAAGAAAATGTAGCAGTTGAGGATGACTCATTCCCAGATGAGCACATCTTCTTGATAGCCACCTCTGATCCTTGGTACAGAGATATTCTCTAGACTTTGAAGTATCCTGCCACTTCCTCTAGGGAGGAACGACGTAAGTTATGCCTTCATGCCAAGAACTACCTCATTATAGGAGATACATTATATCGACAAGGGGTAGATTCCGTCTTGTGTTGTTGTCGTACTCATGAGAAAGTGGAGATTGTCCTAAATGATTCCCATAGCGGAGCATGTGGGGGTCATTTATCTGGGATAGAAACAGCCCAGAAGATATTGCATGCTGGTTATTTCTAGACCATGATCTTTAAAGATTGTGTGGAAGCCATGAAGCACTATCATCCGTGTCAGCTTTACACCAGGAAGATGCAGTCGCATCCTGCTCCGTTATTTCCCGTTGTCTCGGTAGGCCCCTTCATGAAATAGGGGATTGATTACATGACATGCAACCTAGTTTCGGCTAGGGGGCATAAATACACCATTGTCACTATTGACTATTTTACGAAATGGGAAGAGGCAATGCCTACTTTCAAAGACAACGGGGAAACAATAGATTTTTTTGTTTTCAATCAAATTATTGCAAGGTTTGGTATTCCCAAAGTGATTTTCATTGACCATGGCAGTCATTTTCAAAATAACATGATGATGAAACTGACTACTATGCTCATATTTAGACAAGAACATTCTTCTCCATACCATCCTCAAGCTAATGGTCAGGTTGAGGCTGTCAACAAGACTTTAAAAACTATCCTTACACGGACAATTGGTGCATCCCACTCTAATTGGCACATCATGTTATATCCTGCTCTTTGGGCCTATAGAACTAACATAAACACTGCTACGGGTTTCTCCCCTTTCCAACTCGTTCACGGGGTGGAAGTAGTTACTCCGATTGAATGCGAAATCCCGTCTTTGAAGATAGCCATTCATGTGTTACCTGATACGACTGATCTTGAGGAATGTCTGGTACATTTAGAACACCTTGATGAACAACGTAGAGATGTATTGACTGCTAATCAGGCTCACAAAAATAGGGTTAAATCTCAATATGATAAAATGGTCAAACCTAGGGTTTTCTCTGAAGGGGAACTTGTCTTGCTTTGGGACCAAGATAAAGAACCCCTGGGGGCAGGAAAATTCAAGGCTATGTGGTTAGGACCTTATGTCATGTCAAAAAATTTGAGTAAGGGTGCATATGAATTAGTAGATTATGATGGGAATAAGCTGCCTGAGCCTAGAAATGGGCTCTACCTGAAGAAGTACTATCCTTAGGCTTAGCACTTTTTCTTGTATTTTATTTTTATGTACATTAGGTTGTCAGTTTTGTTTTTTATATTATCTGCTGGTTGTTGCAGATGTCTTCTGAAATGTATATAGGTTTCGTTGATGGCGCCAGCCATCACACTTGTAACCTGGCTTCGACAGCATGGGTTATCTATTCTCCCTCAGGACAGCTTGTTGCTGCGGGAGGCGCTTGTCTAGGTCCCGCTTCTAATAATGTTGCTAAGTATAGGGCTATAATTGAGCTCCTATGGGATGCTTTGTCATGTGGCATCACACAGCTTGAGGTCCGTTTGGATTCTCAATTGGTGGTTTCCCAGCTCAATCGAGCTTATTAGGTACGAAATCCTATCTTATTACGCCAGTTCATGCAAATTCGTTTATTGGAAAGACATTTTGAGGTTATTACTTTCAATTATATTCCACGAAACCAAAATTCATTGACTGATGCATATGCTAATTACATTTTGGATTGGTATCTCACACACATTTTATAAAAATATACAACAAATATATGAAAGACACTTGTAAATAAACTGACAACAAAACACCAATATATATATATATATATATATATATATGTGTGTGTGTAAAATATCTATTCATAGATAGATCGAGTCTGATCCATAGATCCCATCATATACAAAATGTACAAAAATGTGGATCATAGTCCATCAAAATTCCCTAGAACTAAGCTAGACTGCCCTGGCCACTAGGACCACCTTGGTCCCCATGGTGCCTCTGTGCTCTGGCTTCCTCAGCCTCCTCGACTTCGGCATCCTCCACTGCATCTCTATATACGAGCACTACTCTAGCCACTCGTCTGAAAAGATGTAGCCAAACCGGTGGAACCCCCACAACAAAATCATGCATGGCTATAGGGATATGCTCTATCTGTATGGTTGGTACTCATTGGGTCATCCTGGCTAGCTTTCCCTCTAGTACCCTAATCAATCCTGGATCCTCACCCACGACAGGATGAACAAACATGCGAGGGTGCCCTTCAGGGCGGACCGGTCCAATATCTGCATTTTGACACATAAATAGGATTAAGACTTGTACATATGTATATATCTATCATTTGAAAAATTCATAAAAATTTGATAATGATAAAAAATTAAAAATTACTTACCTATCTCTCCCCATGCTCCTCTTGGAGGGAGGAAAAGGTCGGGTTCACCTCGGAAGTCCATTCCAGTGTATGGGAACTACTCTAGCACCGGCAGCTGTCATTCCCACCAAGTATAAAAGTCAGCATCATATACGCTGTGTACTATGTCTCCTCCTCCTTAATGGAGGAAGATGTCTCCCCACCGGCTCAGCCTTGGCTGACATGGAGATCTGACCTGTAGTGGTATGGCAGGGCTCATGGCTGGTACTCTTGAAGAAAAAGAACACCACTAATATGCTTGCATAGCCAAAATTATTGCATCTTCCTCTCTCGCAGTCAGATAATTGCCTCCTCATAATGGGGGAAACTCCTGAGCACCAATCATAGAGAGAACCTCTCAAATAGTCAACTGCCACCCTCATTTGGTTCTTGGTGACCATATGTAACCCTGTTGATCCTGCAAGTCTCACAATGGTACTAGCTAATACCTGGAGAGTAAAATCCTGGATGTCTGCAATTAGAACGCTGCTTCCTTTCTTCTGAGTACCCGGTGTATAGAATATGTCTACATAGTTTTGGACACTTAAGGGGTCACCGCCCCTTCCAGGGCCCTCCAAGTTCACCAGTGCTCCCCGTCGTGACAACTCGGTAATGAAATATATGTCTTCCATGGTAAGCTCTAAGGTCTCACCTTGAAGATTGAACATCCCCATCTCATGATCCCAATAATTGACCATGAACTCTTGTATGCGGACATTGGCCCACATGGGTGATGTACAAAATAATTTCAGCAGCCCACTAGTCCTCAATGCCTGTATGGTGGGTGCACTTTGGAGTGCCGCATGATCCATTATTTCGTGCTCCCTTTCCCTCCACTCCAGAACCATATTTTACCTGGCAAATACAAGCAATTCGATTCAATATTTCCATATTAAAAATTTTGCATATTTTTTAAGTTTTTGCCCACTATGCAGTATTCGTGACTGTCTATTTAGGCAGGTCGTGGATCATTCATGGCTATCTAGTTAGGCAACCCACAAATATAACGCGTATTCGTGAGTTTCCCTCTTAGCAACCCGTGAATGCGCACTGCCATAGTTTTGGATGCTGTTTAATACTGAATTCACACTTAAACCTAATATTTGCTTAGATCAATTTGATGAGCTTAGGGTGTAGAATTACCTGAAGATGATGGATTCCAATTTCGACGGTCCAATTGTCCACAATGATCGATCAACGGTAGAGGGTAAACTTTGCTTTTTTTGGCTCAAAAGTTCAAATGGTGAGTTTGTTTTAATTTTCAACCTATTTATAGAAATAAAATTTCATAAAGTGGGTCTTTTTCTATAGTTTGAAATGTCAATTAACTAATATCACCCTCTTTGTGCCTTGAAACAGGTTTATCACTTTTTACAAAGTGTTGTTGCTCCAATAGGGTGGTTTTGCTATTTCCAACACATGTTGGCATCTTTTCACTCCACATTAACCTTAGTATTCAACATTTTGCCACGGACTATGCTATTCTAAGCCATTAGTCCCTGGTCTCTACCATTGTTCTTCCATGGCTAGGGCCCTTATTTCATGAGTATCATCTTTATATGCCTTTGTCATCCTTTGGTGCTCATGTCGCCACTGTTTCAGGTTCAGGGGTATCCTCTTAGCTATTTTTTCACGCCAAATAGAGCTTATTCTGAATCTATTTTTACAAGCTATCCCTTTATAGGACTCCCCACCCTTATGGAGTTTATTTAGGCCTAGGTCTGACTCCTCCAAAACAGACTTGACTGCCGAGTTATCTCGTTCGTTCAAGCTCGTTAAGAATATGTGAACGGGCATCCGCATTGGTGGTAGGTTATCTCTTTCTCGAACCATGTGGAATAATACAAGAAAGGATCACTTTCTTTTCTTTTGAATTGAGAAAAGTATTCTCAGGCATAGATTTATCACTTTTCCGGACCTGAGGGACTAAATTTATGGAAAAGGAACAGCCGGTTTGAGCTTAGTTTTCTCTTTTTCGTGCTCTAGACCCAAACATGAAAAAGATTCTGAGTGTACTTTGTGTCTTTGTCATGCTCGTTAAACACTTAATAACAAAGAAACAAGTTTATTGTTGTAAGCCTCATTTCTCATAACCAAATGGATCTTTTCGAGTGATCTTTCTTTCCTTCACACTCGTAAAACTCAACCTATTTTATGTTGTTCTAGAAGGAGCATTGGGTAGGTGGTAATTTAACCTTTTTCGGACCTTCTTGACTAAGTACGAAAAATGTTCACCTGTTCTTCTTCGGAAGCTAAGAGAGTTCTTCTGTGGTTTGTTTTATACTTTTTCAGCCTCAGGAGACTAAATTGGACGAAAAAGGACCCCCTTGGAGTCTTCTTTGGAGTTTTCAGACTCTCTAAATTTGAAAACACCAGCTGAGCATGTACTAGTTCAAGCTCATTAAATCCACGAATCAGTGACACTGTCAAGCATTATTTTCCCATCTCTTCAAGCTTGTTAAAAAATGAAGAGGGAACTAAGTTTACTTTCCTGGACTCGTTAAAATTTAATAGGGAAGGTAAGGAAGAAGTTTTCTCTTATTTTCAGTAATGGCAGCATGTCATCCTTGAACATAGCACTCTTTGTTTTTCGATATCCATGTTTCAGTGTCCACTTGTGTTCAGCTATCATTTTGAGTTTCTTACTCCTCCTCTTGTTCGTTATACCTGGGGAATCTGATCATGTCTCCTACATGACAGATAGGTCTAGTTGTTCTATCTATCTGTTATATGCTACCTTGGTTCATCTCTGTGTTGTGCTCACTATTCAAGGACTCTTCCCAATGTTTGATCTATATCCTGATCCTATCATTGTTATATCTGTTATCTATTTGTGTCTCCCTTCTTTTGCCTAGTTCCTAGTCACTCTTGTGATCCGTTGGAGGATCTGTTGCCTTCCTTATAACAGCATGGTTTCGTTCAGTACTTCCTGATGATGAAGACATAGAGTTTTGATGATCGTACCTCAGGATTCACTTTCCTCATTGGTGAATTCCTTTGCTTCAGTTGTCAATTATCACCTATTGGTTGAAAAACTATTGAATCCTCTCCATGTTCGACTTCAACTTACCCCTATTCACATGGCTTGGATTGTACTAGTTCTTTGGGATCCTTTATGAAGACCTTATTTCATCACCTATGGACTAAGTTGCGCAAGATTATGTTCTATTAATCTACATAGCTTCTATATCTTTGAATACTCATCATTATTGTATATTGTGGCTTCGATCCACCTTTGTAATATACATGGTTTTATACCCGTATCATATGATGTACTCAAATATTGTAAAGGAGCTAATGTTCCAGTAAATTGAACATAGTATCCTCAGATGTAACTTTGTATATGACATTACTATGTATTTGTTTTAGGTATTCTCTCTACTCCATTGGATTTTTGAGTTCTCCAAAGATGATGATTATAATGTATTTCGGCCATCGCTTCCCTCTGACCTCACACATTAGGGGGCATCTGTTATACACCTGAATGGCACCTCTCCATCCGAGTGCCGACATCCCTCATGTTGACACACAAAAGGACATCTATGGATAGAGGTTTTCGTAATACACTATAGATTGGTTTACTATACAATACATTCCTCCTCCATCCAGCTGGTTACTTTGCCATTTTTGTTATGTTAATTTGTATTCACGACTCTCCATATATGCAACTCGCGGATCATTCGCAAGTGTCGGTTGTTGTAAGTCACATATGGATGTATTCGTGGGTTGCTCTTATAGAAACTCGTGGATCATTCGTGGGTTGTCCTTCTCCATACCCGCGAATATGTCCCTTGACATTTAAAAATAAAAACACGTGATGATTTGAGATTAGTTAAGCATTGGTACCTTAATTACCTTAACTGTCTCAACCTCCTCAACCTTCGAAACTGCCTTATTTCCTCCATATAAATACAGACCTTGGGGAGGGTGTTGGATATAGACTTGGAGAGCAAAGTCATGCTGGTGGATTTTATACAGAACTCTTTGGAGCATTGAAACTCAGAATCCTTTGGTTGCAGAGGAGTCCTTGTCTCAGGCGTTGGGTTGTAATCTGAACTCTTTCCATTGTTGATAATAAAGAGAATCCTTCTTCCATATGTGTTTCATGTATCTTGGTTTTATAAATGTTTATGTTTCTTCATTTTATATATGATTTATCTAACCTGCTTATATATATATGAATCATTTTGTATTTGGAAGATTGACTCTTGACAGGTGAAAGAGAAGCAACCTTAAAGACTTTGGAGGTGAAGTAGAACGGAAGAGGACAAGCAAGGATCAACCTTCGTTAATCGAGTAAGTCTTTCTTATCCTCCTATTTCTTTTACTACACTATAGAAGTCAATTGTCTGCAAGTTAATTGAGTATGTTGGTAACCCCAGACCTATGGTTATTAGGTGTGTAATCCTGTACAATAGTATGCTAGACATTACAGTCGCGCAGCCTACCACATGCCGCGTAGCTTAACGCATGCCGCGCAGCTTACCGCATGTTGCGCAACTTATTGCATGCCGCATAGCTTATCACATGCCGCACAGCTTATTGCATGCTACGCAGCTTATCGCATGCCACGCAATTGTGGCATGGGCCACACAGTTCACACACCATCCATTTGAACAACGAATGGTTCTAAGGGTTACTCCCTTGCTGCAACGACAGATCAGGGGTATGGCGGAGTCCTCGTATGCCGCGACATTTGTAACTGTTGAGATGGCATCAAATGGTTACATTACATGGCATAGCCCAGTTGCAAGTCATTACAATGTGTTTTGAGTCATCACCTATGCGTAGATTTGGTTGCAACATTTCAAGTATCTGGAACGTCATGGTAACATAATTCTTGGGTCATGACTTGGCGGGATGGCATGATTCAGTTTGGCATATGGTGGTAACGACGTAAAAATAATCCGTTACTTATCCTTCCTCGAAACTCTTAAATAGAGGAGACTGGCCACCGAGAAGGGGGACAGAGTAGACAGAGTGGAGACACAGATTGATTTAGAGCACAGAGCATCGTTTCTCTGTTATGAGAAGCTTAGAAAGCTTTTGCTGTGAAGTGCCAGGTGATGTTACTGTGGAAGTCGACATTCTCTGTTATAGTTAGTTTTATTTGTATTTGAATGCTAATTGTAACTTCCATAAGAGAGGTCTTCAAGACTTTGTACAGCATTCTGTTCGCAATTGCCGAAGTGTAGCCAGAACCTTTTTTGTACCATTTCAAAGAGATTAATTGGATCGGTACCCATTGGAGAGGGACCCGGAGAAGTAGCCCAGTGGAGGGAGTGAACTCTGTTATCTACTTCTATTTGTGACTCTGTTTTTGTGTTTTCTTCCTTGTATCTATCTATCATTGTTTTGGTTTTCATTCCTGTTCTGAGCATTTAATTTCTACTAATACTTTCCATTAATTAACCTGTTGAACGCATTCTTTTACAACAAACTTTTAATGCGCTAAATTTGAGGTCCGACGGATCATATTATGGCATCAGAGCTGGTTGACTACTTGTGCAAGTTTGTGAATGCTTACCAGGTCTAGGTCAAAGGTTGGTGAAGGAGAATTAGTTGAAGGAGATCCTAAGATTGGCTCCAGGAGAACATTCTCAAGAACCATGTCTTCTCCATGAGGGGAAGAAGAAGGACATACCGAACGGGAAAAACCTACCATTTATGAAACTGAGTTTCTGGAGGCTTTTATGAGCATGAAATCCATGATGGAAATTCTACTCGATGAGCGAGCAGAAAGGAAGAAGAAAGAAGAAGGATCCTCATCCAAAGATGCAGAAGTGAAGAAGGAAGAAAAGGGTAAAGGAGTAGGAGGTGATGCTGATCCTCTTGATACTACTCAAACTTTATCTTCTCCTCATGCTTCTCATTCACATAATGCTAATGCAAATTCTAATATGCCTTATTTCAAATTGGATTTTAAGTTTGAGTTACCAATTTATAATGGAGATTTAGATGCTGAAAAGTTAGACAATTGGATCAAGCAGCTTGAAGTGTATTGCAGGGTGCAGGGCATTAATGATGACCCTTCCAAGATTCAATTGGCCACTTTGAGAATGAGTGGAATGGCTCTTACTTGGTGGGAGAGCAATATTCAGCAAGGTCTTCGAAAGAATGGTAAAATTATTTCAGTTTGGAATGAATTCATTGAAGTATTAAAGAAGCAATTTTATCCTTTAGGCCATATCCAACAATTAACCATGGGTTGGAAAATGTTTAGACAAGCTAAAGGAAAAAGCATTCAAGATTATACTCATGAATTCAGAAAGAGGACTATTGCATTAAATGTTTCATTAGATACACAGGAAACTCTTCTTAAGTACATTGGTGGCATGCATTCTTATTTGAAGCATACTTTGTTAATGTTTAATCCCAGTAATTTGGATGATGTATGTGTTCAAGCTACCCATTTAGAAGCTAGGGGTAAGCATGCTAATGATACTTTTGTGAAGAAATCCTTTAAATCTGACAGCAAATCGAAAGGTCAAGATAAGGGGAAAAACAAGATGGCTAATGTTAAGAAAGAAGATGAAAATCCTACATGTTCGCATTGTCAGAAGGGACATGATGTCTCTAAGTGTTGGAAAATTCATCCGGAGTTAAGGCCAAAGAAGTATGGAGGAAACAAAGATAACAGCAAAGCAAAAGTTACTGTAGCAGTTATTCATGACTTAGGATCCGACTCAGGTGATGAAACAAAGGTTATAGCTATCGAAATATAGGATAAAAGTATCTCACTTCCATTTGATCCAAAATCAAGTTCTAGTGCAAGTACAAATCTGCCATCTACTTCTAAGCTAAATGATAAAGATAGAAGTGCACTGTTTCATGTTCGTGTGATTGCAAATCACACAAAGATTGATACATTTTTTGATAGTGGTTCACAAGTAAATCCGATATCGGAAGAAGTGGTTAAGAAATTACATTTAGTTACTGTGCCTCATGAAAATCCCTATCCTCTAGGTTGGGTTACTAATGATACGGGATTGCAAGTTACAAGGAAATGTGTATTAAAATTTGCAATTACTGAAAAGTTTAGGGATGAGGTAGAATTGGATGTAGTAGCACTTGAAATTTGTGGAATTGTACTTGGGATTCCATATTTGTATGACCGAAAAGCAGTCTTTTATAGGGAGCAGAATAAGTATCATCTTTTTAAAGAAGGTATGGAATATATTGTATGAGCACATAAGATAAAAACCAATCTAGTAATAGTCTTTGTAGGACAAGTGAAGAGGTTGGTAAATGCTAGTAAGAATTTTTTGTTGATGATGGTTAAGATGAAAAATGATGAAGTCTCTAAATATTTTGAAGAATGTGACCCTAAGCATAAATCTGAACTGATTGACATCATTTCTAAGTATGATGATTTGTTTCAAGATCCGAAGGGGTTACCACCGAAGAGAGAGATTCAGCATGAGATACATTTGTAGAAGGATGTGCTTCTCCTGAACATAGTGATGTACTGGATGTCTGTAATGCAGAATGAGGAGATCAAGAAGCAGGTTCAGGAGCTGATTGAGAAGGGGGTCATCTGGCCCAGCACTTCTCCTTGTGGCTCTCCTATAGTCTTGGTTCCAAAGAAGGATGGGTCATGGAGGATGTGTATCGACTACAGGGCCCTTAACAAAATCACCATTAAAAACAGGTATCCTCTTCCCCGCATTGATGATTTGCTTGATCAGTTGAAACATGAAACTTACTTTACAAAATTGGATCTGCGTAGTGGGTATCATCAAATTCGTGTTGCTGAGCATGATGCTTGGAAAACAGCTTTTAAAATGAAACAGGGTTTGTATGAATGGTTTGTGATGCCTTTTGGGCTCTGTAACGCACCTGCTACTTTCATGCGGGTCATGAATGATGTATTTCGTTCATTCATTGATGATTTTGTAATTGTATATCTAGATGATATCCTTGTGTTTAGAGAAACTTGGGAAGAGCATGTTGTACATGTGAAAAAAATTTAGATATACTAAGAAAGGAAAATATTTATGTAAAAATGTCTAAATGCGAATTTGCTAAAACTTCTTTAGTATATCTAGGCCATATTATTGGTGGAGGCCACCTACGAGTGGACCCAGCCAAGATTGCTGTCATTGTAAACTGGCCACAGCCTAACACCGTTACTGAAATCAGAAGTTTTCTGGGTGTGGTTCAATATTGGAGGAAATTCATTTCTGGGTTTTCTTCCATTGCTGCTCCATTACTTGCGTTGACAAGCATTAAAGAAATTTTCCAGTGGGGAGGCAAGCATCAGAGAGCCTTCGACACTTTGAAGGAAAATATTAGCACAGCACTAGTTCTAACATTGTCAGATTTGTAGTAGCCATTTGAGATTGAAACCGATGCCAGTGGGTTTTCCGTGGGAGCAGTTTTGATGCAAGGGAGGAAGCCAGTCTGTTACCATTCAGAAACATTCTCTACTGCGGTAAGTAACTATCCGACCTATGACAAAGAATTGTATGCTTTAGTACAGAGTGTGAAGAAGTGGAAACATTATATCATGGGAAAAGAGATAGTCATACATATTGATCATCAACCACTTCAATATTTACAATATCAAACTAAAATACAACAAAGTTGGCATTTAAGATGGATGGGATTCTTACAACAGTTTCATCTCGTAATTAAGTACAAAAGGGAATTCATAATAAAGTAGCAGACATGTTATCAATGCCTCCTACAAATGCTTCCATCGTTCTTCAAAACAGTTCATTAACACATGAAAGTTATATTGCACAGTATGCAGAAGATAAAGATTTTAAGAAAGTATATGCATCACTAACACATGGTAAACAGGAAGAAAACTATTATGTGCATAATCAACTCTTGTATCATCTTGGTAAACTCTGTATTGTAGAGAAAGAAAGAGTGCATGTGATCCGAGAGGCACATAGTTCATTGATTGCAGGACATTTTGGAGTAAGTAAAACATTGTATGTATTGCAGAATCACTGTTATCGGCCTCAAATGCAAGAAACTGTAGCTAAATACATAAGAGGTTGTGTTATGTGTGCAACAAGTAAGCCTACCAATAGGAAATTGGGTTTGTACATGCCTCTTCCAGTTTATTCTCGTCCTTGGGAAAACATTTCTATGGACTTTGTAGGAGGACTACCTATGTCTAGAAAAGGGCATGATTATCTATATGTTGTTGTGGATAGATTCGGAAAAATGTGTATATTAATGCCATGTAACAAACAGATCACTGCTGAACAAACAACTCATCTATTCTTTCAGAATGTTTGGGTACATTTTGGGCTACCCATGTCTATTGTATCTGATCGGGACTCCCGGTTCTTGGGAGAATTCTAGTCAACTTTATGGGAGCTTATGGATACTAAACTGAAGAAAAGTACAGCTTTTCATCCACAGACCGATGGGCAAATAGAGGTAGTAAATAGAACAGTGGTTCAGCTGCTCAGAGGATATTGTAGTAAACATCCTAAACTTTGGGATGAGTAGTTGCAGTATATACAGCATGCTTACAATCATGTAGTTCATTCTTCCATGAAAAGATCTCCTTTTGAAACTTGTTTTGGTTATCTGCCAAAAACACCGATGGACTTCTCTTTTGGCAAAGATGCAGTGGATGGACATCATGATGCAAATAAAGCTTTAAATTTCATTCAGAGAATCCAAGCAGTGCAGTAGGCAGTTCAAGAACAATTGGAGAAGAGCCAAGAAAAGTACAAGGCCAGGCATGACAAGCATCGAATTGATCATCAATTTCAGGTTGGTGACAGATTTTGGTTACACATCACCAAAGAAAGAATGAAAGGTGAAGGTAAAAAGCTTAATGCTATCAGATATGGTCCTTTTGAGATCTTGGAAAAGATCAGTACTAATGCTTTTCACTTGAATTTACCTCCATACATGCAAATTTATTTAGTTATCAATGTTGAGAATCTTAAACTGTATGAGCCTCCTATGATCATGGATGAGGAAATTAACATACATATTCCTTCAGTTGATGATTTGGCACCTGGATATATTAGAGAGTTGCAGGATGATGTTATTCTTGACAGAAATGTAAGGACTTCACGAAGGGGGAATGCTGAGTACCTTTGAGTGGGGCTGAAAGGAATACTGTTAACACCCAAAAATGGTTAACTACCTCATCTACCCCACTACGTGGCTCATTTGTCGATTTGCCTACCATATTTCCCTGAAAATCCCACTAAAAGCCTCCAAAAGGCCTAAAATGCCTCTAAAAGGCCATAAAATCATCTAAAAAGCCTCCAAAAGGCCTAAAATGCCTCCAAAAGGCCAAAAAACCCCTTTTTTCCTCCAAAAATGTCCAAAAATTCCTCTAAAATAGCAAAATCCCCAAAAGGGAAGAAAAAATATAAAATAATGAGGAAAAGGAGGAAAAAACCCTAACAAGCTGCCCTAAACCACATGGTTTCCAAAACCATGGGCCAGCACTCCACCACTGAAAAACTATAAATAAGTGGTGGAGACCCCTCATTTCACATCCACAATCATAAGCATTCTGCCTCTGCCGAAATTATTCTCGAAACCCTAGCTTACCATCAAGATACTTTCACCATTGAGAACTCTTTTGGCCCATTTCCACCACCGGAGAAGGAGAAGAAGCAGCTTGGAGCTCGAAGCCACTGACATCGGACCAGCGCAACGGACTCCATCAATCTCCTCATTGGAGGTAACATTAATAAAAACCATTATACATTTCTTTACTGTTTTTGCTTCATGTTATTTACTTTTTACTGCTTTAGCTTCAAGAACGTATTTAGATTAGTCTTTATTTCAGTTTATCTTTATTTAATTCATATACATCATTGAACTGCTACTAAGGATTCCAGATTCCTCAGTAGGTGCTCATTCGCACAAGCTAGGGTGAAAACCCTAGCTACAGTTTGGCGACTCCGCTGTCTCTTTTTAATTTTATTTTTATTTTTCCATACTGTACTTTCGGTTGTCATTTTCGACCGCCGGAAACCGCACTTTTTTCTTCCGCAGCCGCGGCCCGACCGCGCATTTCAGGCCCTAACCTGCAACCAGCCCGCCGCTGTCAGCCATTTTCCCGCGGCTCGACCACATTTTTTCAGCCCACAGTCGCGATTCGACCGCGCCTGTTCATAAC
>LPNX010811565.1:469088-487558 GCA_001517045.1 Pseudotsuga menziesii
TACAATTAAACATGAGACGATGGTCTCACAAGGAGATGGAAATTTGGGCCCGGAGGTCTGAGAGGTGTCTCGAACAGGCTTCGGGTGACTCTAGATTAGCAGTTAATGGTGCTACCCCCAAATGAGGGTTTAAAAAAAAAGTTTGTAAAACAAAAAGGGAAAACTACGCTATAAGGGACTCATAGTGGTGGTATCAGGCATAGAATCTCTTGAGGTAGATCCCGTTACATGGCTTCTTCAAGAGGCAACCATCTAAGTCAGTGAAGAGGTATGCCCCCTTGTCAAGACAAAGGTCATTGGCAAGGTAGGGTGATGAAATCTGGTCTTTTATGGGAAGAACTAATTCCACACTATGGTTTAAATGGAATGGGGTAAAACCAGAGGCAGTCTTACAGATCTCTTCGTCATCGGGTAAGTGGTGCCGGGATAGAATATCAGATGGATCTTCCACGGCCAACGAGACAGAAGGGAAACTAGTGCTAGAGATCATGTAAATGGTATTGGGTGTGGCTTTGGAGGCGTTGCTCCTAGTCTCTATTCAAGGAAGAGGGGTAAGCCTGGAGATAAGAGGAGTCTTTGATGGACCTGGAGGTAGGTGCAACATAATATCAATTGGTTGGACATGAGTCAACACATCCTGGGGCCTCAGAGGTAGGGTAGGTGGTTCACAGTACCACATAGTATCTCCCAGTGTGAAATCCTATAGATTGATGATTTCCAAGGAAAACTTACTCATGATACCATATGGTAGGAAAAGGAAAAGGAAAAGGAAAAGGAAAAGGATCCTGTTGAGTGGGAATGAACCCCACTGTTTCCCTAGTAATTGAGGTTGAGGTTGCAATTGAGGTTGCAGCTATGGCTGGGGAAACAACAGAAGAGATAGGTCTGATGGACCGTCTGTGATGGTGGAGATAAGAGGGTATTTAGAACTAGACATCATGTAAATGGACATGGTGTCTGAAGAAGGAGGTGGGGGGTGAACTTCTTCTATCAGGGTGATATTAGATTCAAGGGAATGTTGTTAGAGGTCGGCTAAAACCATTCAAAACTTGGGAAACTCTTGATAGTGGTGAGAATAGTGTCGATGCAGTCTACAAAGGGTGCAAGCATGGTTTGTTCTCAATGACTTGTTTCTCACTATTGGCATGCTTGGAAGTTCAACCATGGGGAGGTTTTCGATTTTATCCATGGCGTCCAAATGCACGCGGATCATTGGAATCTCAGGGCACTTTTGACTCAGATAGCCTTGTTCTTCGCAGATCCAAGAACAATGGGATCTGTCGAGGTTCTATGGTAGATTTCACATTCTTTCCCTTGGCCCTTTTTGGGTGGGGTGGTGCGGGTGCGGGTGTGGTGGTTGGTTTTTGTGGGCTGGGTGGAGGATGAGACTCGATCGCAATGGGTCACATGGTGGGGCATTTGTGGTTGAGCTGGTGGATCAAGATACCACACGATAATTCCCAATGTAAAGTTGGGTAGGTTTAGGGTGGCCATTACTGGCTTGCTCATGACACCAGGCAGGGGAAAAAGGAAGGGAATTGTATGAACTGGAGAGGAGCCCAGATAACTCCCTGATGGTTATATGTGGGGGTGAGGTTGTGGTTGCGGCTGGGCATAATGCTATGGTTGCGAACAGTGTTGCAGTTGTGGACGGTGTTGTGGTTGCGGTTGGGGCTGCAGCTGCGGTTGTTGTTTGGGTGCAGCAGTGCTGGATGAGAGCATGCACAAGTTCACGGTCTCATTTGGTGTCAGTGGTGGTGACACTAAGGGGAAAGGAGTTTTCATGGTGGTATTGACAAACAACCAAGGGCCCACATTCAACAATGGGGAGGCCAGTATGTTGTCAACCATGGTGTTGACCGCAGGGATAACATTCATGTGTGTGGTCATCCCTTGCGGATCAATGGTGTTGATTGTAGGGATAATGTTGGCGGGTGTCGTTAGCCCTTGTGGATCATGATAAGTTAGTTGGTCAACCGTCACGATTTTCCCTTCGTGGGGGAACATCATGAGATGGAAGACAGTTGATGCGACAACTCTCATGGAATACATATAACTTCTTCCGAGGAGAAGGTCATAGTCCAATTGAGCGTTGACAACCTCTATGTCAATCAGGACTATCTTCCCGACTAATGTGATGGGGATGTGGGGGAGGATTCCTTGTGCTTTAGTGGAATGGTCGTCATAATCCCGCAGAGTTGTGGAGGATGGTTACAGAATTGGGGATCCAAGTTTCTGCCAGACTAGGGTAGACATAATGAATGTGGATGCCCCCTCATACACTATGCACCGATGCATGACCAAATTCTGGATAGACACTGGGATTTGAAAGGAAATTGTTGATGGCATTCACGGTTCTCCATTCTCCATGTCAAATGTGATCAACTTGGAGTCAGAGGGGTCTACGGCCCCAATGGCAGCTAGTAGGGCTTTCCGCTGTGTTGGGCACATTTTGAGTACCTCAAGAGCAGACATGGAGGTAGGTGTTTGGGCCAAATCATCCACAATGTTGTAGCTAATAGCAGCTCTAGCCATGGTGTTATTGGAAATTTGGCGTATGGGGGGGCATGGCAATGAGGGTAACTGAAGAGGTTCATTGATTGTTTTAGATTTTGATGCCACTGATGTGTCAGCAGGTTCGATGCTGGTTCCATACTTATTTCATCTAGTTTGTAGATTGACCTCTTCAATTGTCATAGCTAGTAGGTGGTGGACACCTGTTTCTTCCATGGGAGGTGCCCCCAAAGTGTTGGGATTGGGTTGGGTAGGGGGTGCAGTTGCCACCAATCCTTGGACTGGTAATGGGTTTTGAAGCACCATAGGAGGAGGTCCTTTTGGTGCCGAGTTGGGTTGGGCTTGGTCCATTGTGTTGGTGGCTCTTCAATTGTCATAGCTAGCAGGTGGTGGACACCTAATTGTTCCATGGGAGGTGCCCTCGGAGCATTGGGATTGGGTTGAGGAGGGGGTGCAGTTGCCACCAATCCTTGGACTGGTAATGAGTTTTGAAGCACCATAGGAGGAGGTCCTTGTGGTGACGATTTGGGTTGGGCTTGGTTCGTTGTGTTGGTGGCATGTTGCACCTCAATGGCCTACTTGGTACAGCCCATGAAGGGACACTCGAATGTGTAGTGCCCATAGACCTCACAGAGTGTGTATGGTTGGTTTGTACGCAATGGGGTGTTGAGTCTCAATGCATTTGGTCATGGAGGATTTTGGGATGGCCAGTTTGCCACAGCATTTTTGGGAGTATTTGGTTGCTAGCCACCTCCCTGTAGTTGATTGTTGCCTTGGTTCCGGGGTAGATTATTCCTAGCTTGCCCTTGTTCATTATTGGGGGCTGGCTGGTTGGGACGGTTTTATTGTGCAAACACCTGTCCCAATGGAGTAGGTGGAGCAGGGGCAGGGGCTTGAACTGCTTGCACTGGTGGTGCATAGTATATTTGGGTGGGTGGCGGTGCCACAAATGTGGGCATTTGCCCCGCGTATTGCTGTGTTGGCCAAGACAGGGCTTGACCCTACTACAATGGTGTAGGTTGTGCATAAGAAGTTGTGGCTTTGGACCGGGACATCATTCTTGCATATTTCGGAGTTTGGTTTTGGTAGGCAACACTAGCAGTGTTGCTTGGTTGTGGTGGTATTGAAGGCAATGTCGGACGGTGCTGTGGTTGGTGGGAGGCCGAGCCTATGATGCCATCTACAGCATGGGATGCCCTCGATGCATCACAGTAGGTGGTACCTATGTGGGGAGCATCTGGAATGACAGTGTAACAGTACCTAGACTATGCATAAATCAGATCAAACTGTTGGGCTTTCAAGATGGATTCTTCTTCGGATTGGGGATGTTCAGATGCAACGCCCTTTTCTCTAGGTATCATGTCATCAAGTTGGATCTTACATAGACTTTGACGTCGCTGCCACTCATAGATGTGGTCGGCTATATGGGTCGCAGTATTTTGGTGGAAAGATAACAAGATCTCCACCCCTTCATCATATCTGAAAGGGAGTTGGAAATATTGTAGGAACATGAAAGCTAGGGAGTTGAAATCTGAATACTTAGCTTGTGGTAGCTCAATGTACCACTTGGATGCAACACCTGTGAGGGTGCGTTAGAATAGTCTTAGCCCGATCGAATCATCTACAATGTTGTTTAATGAGCACCATAGATGAAACGTCATGATGTGGTTTTGGGGGCACTCCCATGCCTTCCCTTCAAACTTGGGAATGTCTGAGGGAAGTTTGGTTGGCATGGGAGGCCAAAACATTTGATGGCGAATAGTGTCATTTGTTAACCAAGCCAAATCAGGCAAGTTGAGATGTTCCATGAAAGGAAGGTTTGACCCCAGGTTGATGTGATATGGGGCATCCATGGTGTTGGGGTTTGCAGGTGCATAATGCATCTGCATTGATGAGGGTACTTGTGGCACCATCGTGGATGGGCTAGTGCCCCCAAGGATGGTGGGAGGGATAGGTTGGATGGAAGGGCCACTGCCCCCATGTATGACAGGAGGGGAAATGTAGGTGGAAGGGCCATTTCCCCCATGTTTGGCAGGAGGGGTAGTGTATGTGGAAGGGCCACTGCCCCCATGTGTTGCAGGTGGGACAGCTTGAGTGGTCACTATGGGTAGTGGTAGCTGATTGATGACAATTTGCATGAATGCGCTGGGCCACCTACAGGGTTATTGTTGATATTTTGTGGTGTGGACATGGGTCCACTAGCTATGGCTATGCCGAAAAATGGATCTGGGTTTGCACTAGCCATGGGGATTGATGGTGGAATGTGTAGGTCTGGTTCAGAATAATATGGGTCTGAATCTGAATCAAAGGCTGTGTGGCCTTTTGGTGGTGTGGGAGGTTGTAGAGAATGGTCTCGACGATGTCGGTTCAATGGCTCGAATTGTGGTGGTTCGCCTCTTAGGCGTGAGGAAGAGCGTGAGGGATCAATTGTGTTAAATTTGTGTATCAAACTGGTGGAAATGATTTTTTGGACCCTGGTTTCAATGGCTTCCTATTGGCTGTAGGTGGTCACTCGGCCACCAAGATTGCCAGAAGACAATGCTTGGCTTTTTCCTCACGAGCATTCTACTCAATCGGTGGGGGTCGTTTCTCGTTTCGCTTGGCAATTCCTCTCAGCGGCCAGCTACTTTGGGGTTCTCATGGTACTCCTGACAATGAGTTTCTGGGATGATCCCAAGTACTTCCCACAGTTGAGGAAGTCAAGGACTTATGTCCTCAAAGACTACAGATTTTTAACTTAGTGTAAATTCGTAAATTTTAGTGGCTCTCTCAGCGTCATGAACTGAGTTGGGTTGATTTACATGGTATGATGTGTATGTTTTTTTTTGTTTTCTATTATCTGGTGGCTGCAAATGGTTTATGAATATTCCATAGAGTTCATATCATTGTGGATGGAAGCAGTAAATAAACAGAAATTTTGTAGACATATACCATTTTTTATCCTGAATTGTGATAGCCTGACTAGGTGACTACCTTACACCTATATTCTTCTTCAACCATGATAAGGTGTTGGGATCTCAACACAATGGGACTAAGCCCATCTATAGATCTGCAGGTCACCTTTCAGATGCCAGGTTGGTCAATAGCGAGGACGCTGAGTGCCGTGAGAAGCCCTCCTCTACCCCCTCTACCTTCCAAGTCCACTGGTTTTAGTGTTTTCGAACAATATTGGGTGAAGTTCCTATTACTATAGGATCTATTCCCTTCGTCTTATCCTAGAATACCCTGAAGGGTGATGACTGGGTAGAGGAGGAAGGGTTAAGCAAGATTGTTGATTTTAAGTGAGTTTAGTCAAACTATAATCATTGACCCATTAAATATTTAATTTAATTTTTGTTATGTACATGAAATTTTCATTAACATAAAAAAAACAGAAATAAAACAATTTTGATGGACAGAGGCGGCTGAGCCGCACTGTAGTGTCAATAAAAGCAAATAGTGAAGCCCAAAAATGGGTCGCGCACCTGTAAAGGACCTGTTTTTGTGAAATGGATTGTGATCAAACCGTGAGGAGTTACCTCAAATGGTTGAAAACCCACTTAAAAAACGGGCCCTTTTATCCCTACCTATGAGAATATTTGCAAATGGATCAACTATTTGGGCAGAAAATAAGCCCTAACATAGGTGAATTTTTAGAAATTCGGTTCAACCGTTTTTGCACAGTTGAGCAATTTGCAACTCACAGAACGACCAACAGTAATTGGTATTGTGAATGAGACAATAACAAAAATGAAATACAAATATAAATAAACCTAAATAAGCAAATTATATTAAACAAAATCCAGGGATATAATGGGATCGACCTGGTATGGTCTCCAGTTCTGTAGTAGGGATTTATCCCTTGCTACAGGGCATGAATGGCTACCTTCCATCTATAGGATGGAAGGATAGGTTCTTGGATGGAAAATGTAGAAAATGAATGGACAGAAATGAAATGAAATAAAGAACATAAAAGAAGAAGAATGGCTGGAAACCCCTCTGTAAACACTATTAAGGTTTAGCTCTAGCTACCTGCAAACAAATGTTAGAACCAAAATACCTGCAAAAACAAGTTAGATAATAAACCTGCAAACAAACCATTTATTAGAAAGCAAATATACTAATGAAGAAAATACATAAATTAACACTGGTATACCTTCTCTTGATGGAATGGGCCACCATGCCCTAGCTTGGAGAAGCACCTCTCTTGGATGGGGGAGTTATGGCTCAATGGAAGATGGAGGAGAGGGAGTGTGGGTGGCTTGAGAGACAAAAGTGGTCTCAAGGAATCCACTCGGGTATCATAATAGTAGGCAAGGGAGAAGTGTTTTGAGAGTGACCCCCACCCCTCTATTTATAGCTTTTTTGGGCCTTTTTTAGGGTTTTAAGCCCTTGGTTGGGGCTTTAGCCCCTTCCACCCTATATTTAGCTCCTTTTGGGGTTTTTATCTCCTTTGAGGGGTTTTATCCCCTTTTTGGAGGATTTAGCCCCTCGAAGAACTATTTAGGCTCTTTTTTGGGGTTTTTAAGCCCTTTTGCTCATTCTTAAGCCTTTTTTAGGGTGTGGGGGTCCAATGGGGTGCAATGAGGGTCGTGCATGGGTGTCCCTGGGTGGTGTAGGCCATGTAGAGCTGAGTGAGGGATATTTTGGGTTAACAGCACATCCTTCTCTGATTCTTTTGAGAAGAAGAACTTGAATCTCTAGTGGACCCTTCAGAGTCATATGACTCACTAGGTGATCTCTTTCTTCTTCTAGCAGTGTTCTTACTCTCTTCTGGATTTTCAGTCCGGTCCTCAGAGTTCATCTTTCTTTGAATATCTGTCAAAATTTTCAGCATGGATGCATTCAACTGATTCTTCTCCTCCCAAGCCTTAACCAATCTTTCATTATCTTCCTTGTAACTCTGCATCTCCGCCATTAGGCTTCTCATGGTGGCTGCAAAATCTAGGGGAGTCTCTTGCAATCTTCTCCCATTAGACTCTGTCTCAACATTTCCAACTTGAACATTTTCCCCCATATCATATTCCTCGTACTCATTGGGGTTCTGTACATCATCATGCATGTTGTCGTTTCTCATGGCTGAACCACAACTCACATTACCCAACTGCACTATCTGGAATGCTACTTTTTGAGGTGACTAGGATTCTACAAAATGTGTTAATAACATAGTTGCTAGCTGCATAACATTCACATGAATAATACATTACTTACCTTCACTTTGAAAAATCATTGATGAGCCGCGCTTGGCTTGAAACGTTGACACTAACTTTTGCTACCGCTGATTCTCCATTAGATGCCATGAATATTGACAGCGGAATCTCAGCTAATCTAAATCATACATTGATAAATTTTCCCAAAACAAAGAATTTTCTTTTCACAAATAAAAACTGTCTCAGTGGGACGATGGGGGTCAAGGGGGCTCACCCCATTTTTCATCTACTGAATTTCTCTGTTTCAGAAAAAATTTAAAAATTGTCACCCACTGCACTGGAAATTTTTTTGACTTTCACCTACTACAATGGTTCAATCCTCATTTTTCATTCCCCATAGTGGCTCCATTGTTTCTTTCTCATTTGCCGATGTCGGCTCCTCCATCATCTTCCATCTATCGCTGTGTAGCGGTTCGATTTTTCTTTATACTCCGCCATGTAGCGGCTACTTCTTCCTTTTCTTTCTGTCATTGTAGCTCGTTCAAATTTCTTCCACTGTACATCGCCTCAATATTCAAATTTCTTCCACCATGTAGCGGCTCACTTTTCCTTTTCTTGTCGTCGCTGTTGCAAATACTTTTTTGATTTTCAGCCTCTATAGTGGCTCTTCCATCTTCTTCTAGCCGCTGCTGCATCAGAACCTTTTCCAACTTCTAGCAGCCACAACGACACTTAGAATATTTTTGTAAATTCCTTTCGCGGTGAAAATTTCCTTTTTCTTTCGTCGACTTTGTGGCTTGCTCCTTGGGACCTAGCCGACACTGCGGCTCGAATACCGATTTTCACCCTCTATGTTGGTTCGCTTTGGGAGACTTAGCTGCTATAGTGGATCCTACTTCTATTTTATTTTTCCACTGTGGCTCAAATGACAATAACATCCCACCCCTCCAGTAAAAAGGAAACAACACAACCGTTATTGTGGCTCTTCTTCTGCTTCCTCAGCCACTACAGCAGCTCGACTTGGGGCCTTCTCAACCGCTAAGGAGGTTTTCTATACTTAGAAAATTTTATGATTTTTATCTGTTGTTCTGAGCTCAAAAGAGGTTACCAAACCTCTGTTAACTGCTTTCCTTGGCTCATAGAGGCCCAATATAGCAACCAGAGCTCTGATACCACACTGTCACGTCCCCAAACCTTACTCGATGGAGAGAACACGACTAACATCTAAAACCCCGAGAAAACTAAGCCCCATGAACATAATATAATAATGAATTTTATAAAGAAAAGGCATATAAATACACAGATGCATAATGAAATGTACATGCTATATACCGCAGAATAAAATCGTTCATTTAGCACATTCATGCATTCAACATGTTCATGATAATTTCATAATAATTCATAAGCAAATACAGTTGCAGAACTTAAATACACAAGAATACTTATCTTTGAAAGAAGCTCATCCCACAACTAGCTATGTCGCTGCAACATTCAACCCAACCATAGGCCAGTGTGCTCTTTAATCTCTTAGCAACACTGCCACCCCTAAGCTAGGCATGATATTCTCCAAGGAATAAGGAACACTAGAAGACTTCACCCATAGTCAAGGATACAATTAAAATTCAGTCAATCCAACACAATTGGGTTTATTAGACATACATAGGCAGTGGTTTACACTCATCCAAATTCACATGAGACACATCCAAGACAACCGATGGGTTTATCAGGCTACCAGCCAAGCCATTCTTCCAGTTGGGTTTATCAAGCTACCAAGGAGGTGGAAATACTGACTGCTAAGCTAATGAGCTCAACCCTAAAGCTATGAACACCCACACTGTATCTATCCTTATTTCTAAACAATTACACACCCAACACAAGGAGGCATTCCCTTCTCTACTACACAGTCCCTCATGCTATGCCTTCCCTTCCAATGATATTTAGGGCATGCAAAGAAGAAAACGATCCTTCTAGATTGATCTATGAGGTTCTTTCACACACTAGGTTTATCAAGCAAGTATAGAATATATTTCCATTCCTTCAATCAATTCAAATTCCAAACATGGATGCACACACAATGATCTCAATCCTGGAATTAATCAATATGTAGCAGACGCCAAGGATTACATACACACATAGAAATTTACGAATTTCTGAACATTGCCAGTGCCAGACTGACTGCTGCAAAATACAAAAATGAAAACATTACTAGACTTTCAGAACAAGGACACAAAATCGGCTTCAGGGAGTCATGTTCAGGAAAACAACTAGCAAACAAGAGAAAACATGAGAGAGAATAGTCCCCAGAGGAAAACAAAAAACGTGAAGGATTCAAATCGCTGGATAGGAGAATTCATGAAAGGTTCAGACTCAGAATCAGTTTTGCTTGCTTGTTGTTGCATGAATGCTCAATTTTTTTTCCCAAAATCCATTTTTCCATTCCCAATCATGAGGGAAGGTGAAACATTTCCGCATGACGGAAAGGTGGCCATTTTTGGTGTTTTCTTGCCCAAGAAATTCAAAAAATGTTTTTCCCAAAGTGGGGCTCTACCCAATTCGAATTTCCCCACTCTTCCAATCCCCACTCCTTCATCCTTAGGAAAAATAATGCCCCCATCTCATTTAGTTACGTTGACATAGCCGGTTGTCGGTCTTAATTAAAAATTGCAATTTAACATGATGTCCAACTTTTTAATGTTTAGCTAGCATAAAAAAGATACCATCAACCCAAATTTAATTTCCGAAACATAACACTAAATCAATGGTGGTATTTTTCCTAGCTCCACACCATGATTATTTACATCATTTTATTTAAATGCAAACAGGGTCAAAACCAAGGTGTTACACATGGCTTGGTATGGGTATCAATAAGAGTATGGATCTAGGTTTTGTGGACTTGGGGCCTTAGACATGGTTAGTGGAGGAGACTTGATGATCATTCCCTAAATGAATATTCTAGACATCCAGGTCTAAGATGGTTGCCTCCACCAATCACACATAGCCTACTAAGGGCATCATTGGCCTATGATTGAAGATTTTGGTTCCATAAGTTAGTTTTAAGTAGTATGGAGGTGTTTTAGGGCCTTGTTGATGGAATTCAAAGGGAAATACCACTCCTTTTTTTCCTAAATAAACCATCAACGCATCTATAAACATGAATAATTCCTTGATGAATGACACCTACCTTTGAGAATGAATTCCTATCATTATGTATCCAAGTTGGGGACTTGGGACCTTGGACATGGTTAGTGGAGCATAACTGAACCTTGGTTTGGAATGTGATATCTTTGCATGAAATTGATTATCGAATCCAAGATTCGATTGGATTCAGAAGTCAAAAGATGATGGAAGTCTAGTTGACTAGCAAACTAGAATCTAGTTGTTTAGTTGAATACAAGTGACTAGTCGATGAGAAGTCAATACAATGAGTAGAAGATCAATGGCAGACTGACCAAGGTTGAACCAATCAAGTCAATTATAATTGAATAATTGGAGGTTGCTTGGAAAATATAGATTTCCATTAATGAGTAGTGTTGGATTTCACCTTTGGTTGACCCAGGTTCAGATCGTCAGTCATTAACAAATCCCTAGATATCGACCCAACAGAGCAGGGATAGCGAGAAGCACCTGTGACATAGATGCATTCTCACCCGAGATATATTATGGGGAGCTTCTAGAACCGATTTTATTTGGTTAGGTGGGGTTTTTCACTCTCGTAGCCCTTTATTAGAGCACTTCAACTGAATCTAAGGGTCATACTTCTTACCCATTATCTATTCATTCAAGATACAAGTCTAATTACCAACCAACACATATCATAATAATCAACATAACAACCTTATTACAGATTCATTCAGTAAGCAGTGGAACATACACATATAAGGGATTATTCATAAAAAAAAGTAGTGAAACATATTTAGATTTACTTATTAACAACATACATGCAACAAACATAAGCTCATTAATCAATGGAACACATAGACAACAGTTAATGTGGAAAACCATATAGGAAAAAAAAACAAAGGCACTCTTCATCTGGCATTAGAAATATGTTAGCACCGTTTGTCTGCACACTTAACTTGTAGACTCTTTTCTAGGTATTCTTTACAATCCAAACAAAATTCCCTCTTCTCATGCTCTCTAGTTTTGGGTCTAGAGACTTCCTCTCTTATTCACTCCTCTATTGATCAACACACATCCTGGATTGTTCCTCTAGCTAAAAAAATGCTCCTCTTCTCTTCTCTATCTACATAGAGGCTTAACCAACCAATCGACTACTAAGTTAAAAAAACAATCGATAATCAATGTCAGTCCTGCACACAATTTGGGTTTTCGCATTTTATAAGATTCTATCTGTCCTAATCAGTCGACTCTTTTATGTTATTTGGCATGTTGTCATTTCTATTCTCGTACATTCAGTTACAACTGAAAATAGGCACTATCGACCCAAAATACAATTATGATTTATTACCAAAAGCATGCTTTATTCTAACTAAATCCTTACCCATGATAAATCAAGTTGTCCTTTTCACTGCTCTTCTCTTCTTTTGTCATGGTTTCTTCGATCGCGCCTTCTCTTGTCTCCAATATTCCCATCATGGCTGCTTCTATTGAAACTTCTATTCCATCACAAATCTTCTTCCATCGTAGCTCTTCTTCCCTCAAAACTCAGTCTTTTCTGTCTTGTGACCAGATTCTTTATATTCCTGAACAAAATTCTGGAAGAATTTTTCTTAACTTTTCCTAGGGCCAATAGGAAACCAACATTCACTTGTGGCTCATCCCGAGCCACATTACTCTGATACCTCCATTGTTACAACCTTACTTTGAAAACCCTGAAATATTTTAACTATCCACTAAGTATCCTCCTCTTCTTTTGCTTCTGTCTTCTTCAAATTTTCCAGAAGTTCAAAACTGATGTTTTCCTAATTTGTACGTATTTCTTACTCTACTGATTGTAGCACTTTTTGGTGTACGGGTTGAATAATAAGTGTAATTTTATCTTCCTCTGCTTGCAGTTTTGTGACCCTAATAGTCCTCTTTTGTTGTTGTGTTCACAATGTTGCCACCTGCTATTGTAGCCACTTCATGTCGGTAGACTTAGCCATTTTCTCTACTAATGGAAGCTTATTTATCTCATTCTTCAGCTAGTTTACCTCTCAGTGTGCAACTGTTCTATGACTTTCCCTAATTATTCATTGTCAATCAAAGATTCTTGTGTCTGAGAAAATTTATCGACTGCTTTGGAACAAAGTGCCTCTGCCTTTGATATTCCCTTTGTAGATTTCATTGTTTCTTTTCTTCTCTCTTCCAGTACTTCTGGAGGTGTACTAGGTGTCACTTGTGATTCCAAATTTGTTACTTTATTGCATAGGTTCTCTGCAATCTCTCCAAGTTGAAACATTTTTGGATTATGAAAACATCTCATGGGTAATTCCTTCATCAGTAAAAAAATTGCAAACAAGTGTTGTGGCTGCATTGAGCCGGTTCCTTTTCTTCTCCCGGGTCTTAGATTTTTGGTCTGCTTCTTTGACTATTTTCTTCATATTATGAACAATATTGTTTGATTCTCTAACGTGCTTGACCAATGCTCCCTCTTTGACCTTCATTTTTGCCAATGCGGCATTGTGAATGGAATATACTTTGTACATTGGTATTGAAGAGAAATTTATGGTGAAATGAACCATGTTTTGCACCATGGAATTCATCTTTGTTGTCCCCAAGTCAATTGCTTCACCTAAAACTTGAGTTTTTATTGGTGTGATGGGTGTCAAAATGTCACTAGGTCGCTCCTCCGATGATCCATATAAGTCTCACAGCTCAAGCAATTGTGCTATGTAGTCGACCGCCATTCTTACTTCTTTCACTCCCTTACATACCGTTTTTAATAAATGTATGATACTATTGGTTAGTTGTGTTTTCTGCTCATCTATATTCTTGAGTATTTTATTGGTGACCTATTCTATTGTATCCATCAAAAGTGTACAATCATCATTAGTAAGTCTGACATTTCCATCTATTTGTTTTCCTTTCCTCTTCTTATGACTCCTCACATAATTCTCTCTCTGCTTCCTCTTTTTTCATACTGTTGGGTCTGTTGGAGTCATGCTTGACTCATTGTGGGTATTTTCTGGGTTTTCTTCTAGGTTCTCCTATGGTTTCTCTCCCTTTCCCCCATACTTCTAAATCAATGGCTCATCTTGCATGTACTCTTTGTCTACAAATAACATGTCATCTACAACATGAAATCTCCATTCTTTCAGCCAATCTTGAATAATGGAATCAATTTTTTTAGCTGACAACTAATATTTTGTCACAATCCATTGGTGATGTGCATCTTGTTACGCCTACAAAAATATACGATGGGCCCCTACTGAAAATTTGATAATGTTTATAAACTGCTCAACGGTCACCTCGGTAATTCTGTCCTTTTTTCTTACATGATATCGTAAGGCCTCTCCTTATAAAAGGAAGTCTATATTGTTGACTATTTTCCTCTACTTGAAATATTTTTTGAACTAGATATTTTGGAATCGATCTCCATGACATAGAATGGGAACATCGACCCCTTGGTAGTTTTCTGGTTCTTCCCATGCAACAAATGAAATCAAAATAGGTAGCCATCAGTAATGAAATTAGCTACCTTTCTCCTGTTCCACCTCTGCATCTGCTAACATTTCATTTAGAATATATTACGACCAATTGAGTTGAACACCTATTGCACATAATTCTGCTTCAATAATCGTCTCTGCGATGCACTGGTTTGGTTGCATCTTCCAGAACTTTAGCTACAAACAGATCAATGTAGTCATTGATAGAGCTGATGGAAAAGCCTCTAGTGTCTCTAGTAAATTCATACTTTTATCTTAGATTAATTGTGAGTAATGTGTCCTATTATTTTCTAGCAAAAAATGGTGTCGATTCGACACCTACAAGTGGGAGTCCTGTAATCATTGCTATAAGCTCAAAATCAACATAAATATTTTGTTTGAGCCATATAAATCCACCATGGAATGATACCAATTTTTTTTAAGACATACATTTACCTCTACATTGCGGAAAAAAATGCAGCATGTGCATTAGTCATAGTAACCCAACCTTGTCCAGTCCTCTTTCACATTCCATTGGAACTAAGTGGGTAGGGCGATCCTCTAACTCACAGACACCAACCATGTATTTTCCTATTGCAAAATATGGAAATGTTCATAGGTTGTGGTGGATAAAGGTCATCTTATTTATATTTGGAAGTATGTTCATCATTATTTGAACTCCTTTTGGTATGGTTGATGCTACTAGTGGGTAACTTGTATTCTTGGTGATTGGAATATTAGGCGCGTAAGCTATTCTAAGAGGAACATAGTCTAGAAACATCCTTATGAATCCTAGTTCTTCAACTTCCAGTGGTATTTTTGTTGCTTTATTATGACTACTTGATCATTTCCTCTTCAACATGCTAGGTGGGTCTAGTCGTAACCTAACTTTTGGGATGAATGGTATTTGTTCAACTTCTTCTACAACCATTGCTTGTGGTGGAACATATACGAAAATATATTCTATGATGGGTATCATTGAAGGTCTCTAAACGTTGGATTCTTCAACAGTGCCTATATTGGAGATATAGATTACCAGACTCTGCCAAAAAATTACTTGACTCTTTGAGTTGCAAACATAACAACTCCATTTACTCAGTTGGGTGCAAATAGAATGAATAAAACTTTGGCGAGAAGATGATATGCATTCACCCATTAAACCAGTCTTCGCTTCCCACGAGTGAGAAATAAATTAGAAAGTGATTTACATCACATGGGAAATATTTTGAATCATTACAAGGAGATGACCACTCAACTGTCACTTTCCCTGTCACTTCAATTCTAGTTATTGTGCAATAATGACGAAAGTGACCAAAATGTATGCCACTAAAACATACAATGTCCTTCATTCAACTACAACCGGCTATAATATTATGACCAAATTTCCTTATGAAACAAATTGATTCTTCCCGTGACATGTATTTATCCTTCGACACATTCCTTCCCTTGCAACATATGAAGAGTGTGTGCCAACATTTTTTCTTCTGCAATAGATGGATAGCCTACGGAAACTTTTATTTTTCCTCAACAAACGCATTGTTTGTGACAAAAAATAGAAACATTCATAAATATGCATATTTTTGTCCTTTTGTTTTCCAGTTGACCAAGTCGCATCTATCCTGGTAATTATTTAGCCGACTTCCATTCACCAATCTTTGAAAGGTGTTCCATCTAATTTCTCCAGTTGTACTATGCCTCCTTCATTGATTTGAATGATCGCATAAGGAACTTGCTAATATGTTTTCATATTGCAAGGATACCTTAAAAAAATAATAAAAATAAAGGAGGACAAGTCCTCCAACATGAAATTTCTTATTCTTAATGTGTCGATCATGCCATACTTTCGGTCGTTCCTTCTCAACATTTTTGTGATAACCTGCGGGAAAATTCTCTTCCTCCAACTGCACAAGCTGCAACAATATTTATTTGATATCACCACTATCAATCATTTCAGTAATTGTAACAATCCTTAAACTGGGTACAATGCATTCCATTGGCATAATAGCCTCTTGTCCATATACTAGCCGGAAAGGAGTTCATCATGTCAAATTCTTATAGGTCATGTGATATTCCCATAGTACCGAAACATTTTTATGGTCCCTTTCGTCTCTTTGAACATTGCAAATATTTGTCAATGCATTCTCCATGATCGTGTTGAATTCTTCAATGACACCATTTTCTTGTGGGTGATATGGTGTTGTCTTCCTATGTTGGATTTGGAATCCTTCAGTTAATTATTGATTTTTCCAAATTAGTGTTTTGGATATATGATTGTATAGAAATATGTGCCTACTCAAGGCTATATGAGTAGTATACTCCTTTTCCCAAATCTATGGGAAAAAATGAAAAATATTTATTCCCTAGTTTCTTCAATTTCTTTTGTTGAATTATATGGTCTTAACTATGATGTAACTCTAAAATTTATGCTCCTAAAGGTGTGAAAATTCCTCCTAAGGTAGTTTGATCTATATTCTATATAACCTCATAGGTTGAGAAATATTTTATTCCACAAGTAGAGCTTATGCTAAGTTTCCTAGGGTTACTTGTTTATTCACTGTTTCAGTATAGTGAACTTGTATGGACTAGAACGTGTGACTGTTTCAACTTAGGGTTCTGAAACTTGCACCATAGAAACTAAAGTCCAATCCATTTCTGAAACATATTACTAAATTCTATTTGAATCTTCCTAGACCAAGATATATCATTTATCAGTAGGTCAAATTTTTAAAACTAAATTCTATAAGAGGATGGAACCCTATATTAAAGGCATCATATCTCTTGAAGTATTGTAAATATAAGGCTGAAACTTATATACAAGGCACATCAACATTTCCTCTTCTTCTTATCCACTTTTCAGATTCTAATCCTTTACTAAAAGCGATTTATAGAAAAAAATCTCGGATGACTATAATTTTCCTTCTAGGGTTTTAAGCATGAAGCCCTAATCTCCAGTAGTTGCAGTTGTAATAGTATCACAACTTCACAAAGACTTCTTTAGGGGTATCTTCACTACCATGTTAGTATTTTAATGGTTATACAAGATCTTTAAATATTTAGAATCATTTCATGATAACCATAACATTAGGACTATTGAAAGAAAGAGGAGCACAACAAGACAAAAGAACACAGATATTTATCTTGGGAAACCACAAGGGAGAAAACCCAACAACTTCTTTAGTATAGATTCCGTCAGCAAGAACAATTCCAAACAAGATATTAAGAACCCCAAATGCAATAACAACTATATCTCTTCTCCATTGAGCCTCTTCTTTCTCTCTCATGCACACTTGCTTGAGTGAGTGGTATGTCCAAATGAGAGGAGTGCCTCCTCCTTTTATAATCATCAAGTGAGTAACAAAATAACCTGTTTCTCTAAATAGGGCCAGCCAACCTAGGGATACATAAAATAATATTTACATAATATTCTTGTGGGTACTGTTGACCCAACTTACAATGGAAGGGTTACATTAATTATTTCAAGTACATTTACATGACCAAGCTCATCGATAACATATCCCAAAGGAGGTACAACAATAATACAATAAGAGTACAATAATAATATCTTCTGAAGTTACATTCTTCAACATTAGGTATATGCACACATAGTTGTGGGTGTTGAATTTGTTTATTGATTGAGTTGTTTTGGATTCAAACATTTATTTGTATATATAATTCATGGTCAAAATTTAGTATTGTATCGAAGATCAACAAGTACATGTACTCTCTATATCTTCCAATGGGAGTAATTTAAGATTTGAGATTTCCACATAAAATTATAAAGTAATTTTCTTAGCAACTATAAAGATTCAAGATTTACTTAGAAACATGGATGATGAAATAGTGCATGGGTTTCCAAATTGATATTTATGGGTCAGTTCCTTAGAATTATGACTATGAATTGTTCGAATGTCATGAAAAAGGCCCATGCATTTTTCATTATTTAATTTAATATTTATTATATTCAGAAATATGTGTGATTTATAATTCTATTACTAATATGTTTGTTTACAAAGAAAAAATATTAATTTTATTTCAGTTGAGTAAAATTACAATATTAGATACGTATGCAACATTCTAACATACATTTAAGTACAAAAACTTCTAAAAGCCCAAAACTGTTCATATCCAAGTTTCACCACAAAGGCCAATAATAATCTAAATCTTATGTTGTGAAAACTTTTGAGATTGTATAAAATTTATACAATCAGCTTGAAAGAAATAATATATATATATATATATA
>LPNX010811565.1:488083-503653 GCA_001517045.1 Pseudotsuga menziesii
ATTTTCCCCTTGATTTATCTCTTCGTAGATATTAGAAACATAAATAAAAATTCAAAAATGGTTCAAATATATTTGAATAATTATATAAACCTAAAGATGAACAACAATGAAAAAATAATACTTTAAATGAGTTCCTTCAGTTATTAACAAAAGAAGAAATTGTCACATTATTAATAGATCTAATGTATTTAATAAAACCCGACACATGAATTGGAAAGGTCCCTAAAAATATATATGCAACCTTAATCAGAAAGAAAAAAAATGAATATTGATCCCCTCATCGATCTATGTGTCGACGGATACCACATATCCCATGTCATTCTCAACTTTGGACTGGAAGCAAATATAATCACTAGAACGACATGGGAACGACTAGGTTGGACATGAATGCGTTAATCATGTATACATATTACTCTTGATGAGGAAGGATTGATTTATCTTGTTGGAGTTTGGAAGAATGCCAATGCTACAATCATGGGAATCAAAACCATCCCAGGATAAACCATGGAAAGAAACCAATGAAAATGAAAGAGATATAAGGATACTGTATAAAATAATGGAAAATAATGAAGACTCAATCGAACCAAATGAAGTTGCGGAATTTGGTTTGGGATCACCCATGTCTATTGGAAAAAAATCAAACTCATAACTATATGACTAGAAAATAGAAAACTATGAAGCACATTCAAGAGACTACTAGTTGGTAGAAGTCCAATGATTAATAAAATCATGCTTTACAATATCCATCATACCAAAAATCCTTGAATGAAAATAAGAGTGTACCTGACTCTAATACAAATCAATAACAAATCAACTAAACTCCCACAATTATAGTATAAAGAATGATAACCACCAATAATGCATATAGAATAAGTATCTAAAATGTCGATTAACATGGGGGGGGGAAACGTTTGGTGGAAACCATCACAGGCTAGGCGACTAGATGTTGGGATACACACCAGTGATGCATGCATACATGGACACATACACCTAAAAACTTTATTGAAATATTTGGTTGAAGGAAGCTAATGACCCAAGCACAAATTCCTAGGTTTGCACGAGACTTAGATCTTGAGGAACACATCGCACGATGTGAATAAGAGTGGATAAATATTTGATATAGAGAAGCAACAATATGGCTCAATTTATTCCTCAACAAGTTGGATGATATACCTAGAAAATGGAATAAAATGGAAGAGGAAAGAGGAGAAAAATTTACTTGTAAACCCCTTAAAGAAAATTTTATCAAAGATTTATCTCTCTCACCACCAGAAGAGTGTTTGAAAGAAGTTTTCCATAAGGTAGAACAATTTATTACACAACCTGTAAACACTAATCAACCTAATGAAAAATGCAACATGATCACGACAACCAAAATTCAGTCATCCCCATGAATGATGAGAGTGCATACATAAAATTATATTATTGTTGGAAAAATCTTTCTCTAGAAAAGAGATCACCCCTATATCCAATGTCTAATGAAGGTAGTACTACAAATTGAGACTAATGAAAATACTAATGAAGATGACTGGAGGTAAAATGAAATATACACTATGTTCGAAGAGGTACAATTAAATATTCATGAATCCAAAGCACTAAAATTGATGGACGCACAAATCAAAACGAAATAATTTGACATTTTGAATGATTATAGACCTAAGATGGACCAAATTGGAAATTATTAGTCGAAGCAATAGATAGCTGAAATTGTCGATATTGTTGGGTTAAATATATACCATATATTCTCACACTTTAATTTTCAACCCAGGAAGGTAACCTTCAAGGAACCAACACTATATGTGCATGATTGGTTTCATCTACTATCTACTCTATCCAAGTTTCCTTCAACTAGCTAAAAGTAATTGAACATTCAAAATTGTAATCATGACTTCAACTATAAATGGCAGAAAAATCCTATTTAACCATACTCCTCTAAGAAGGCAAATATTTATGCCTACATAGAAGACAAGTTGAACTTGATCTTTGATAGCCTAAGACAAAAATTGTGATCACTTAATATACATCAACTGATACTTCAAAATTCCTATGTCTATTGTTTCTCTCTACATTATCAACAATCACGATTGTATATTTGAAAGATGATGTATTGCAATTATTTCTCAGCTCTTTTCAAAAAATTAATTTTCTTCTCTTATTCCTTATCAAGATCCTATAGAGGTGAATCAAACATAATCAAATAAAGAGACCACTCTGTCAATATTTAAGGTCCCTCTTTAGTTTAAATAAAATTGTTGATTCAATTTGGAAATTACTGTAACTCTGTTAATATTCACTATTCCTTTCGACCAATTACCTTGTTCTATTCTCAACTGCAAACCTATACTAACATGTCATTTGACCATGTCATTCTTTAAAGTAAAATAAACTCCTGCAAAGTACTTGAAGTTATCTATGCAACTTATCCATCTCATAAAGAATTTGAAAGTAAATCTTAAATCACTCTATTTTAACTGAAAATTTTCCAGAACGTTGATTACTCAAACCATTCTATTGCAATTTAATTTAAAACTGTAACCAAATAACCAAAAAATATTCAAAACATTAAACTGCAAAATAAGAGCATATTTCTAGAGAAGGGGCCCTTCTTTCCTTCAATAATGACTTAGCTAACTAATCCATCACATGACAACTAGACAGAACTGAATTCTAAAAATGTGTATATTTATATAACGATGCAATCACTTCTGGTTCATATGTGTTTACTGTTATATTTTTATCATTTAATCAATATGATCTAGGATCTTATCTGAGAGAATAACATGCACAGCAATAATCACAAGAGACAAGAGACACAAAGAGTTTTCCTCAGGAAAACCATAAATGAGAAAACCACACAACTTCCTCAGAGAATAATGTGCACTGATAACAAAAGTAAAACCCAAAAACACAAAGATGATCTCTGAAAACTGATCTCTCTCTCACTTGTGCCAGATTCTCCTCTCTCACTCATGCAATACAATTGAGTGAGTGTGTGTTCCAAATAGAGAGTCTCACTCTCTATTTATACTAGTTTTCCACTTGACAATTACTCACCAAGGATGGCTTATCTCTGAGAGTCTAATAACCCTATTACCCCTCAACTGTGGGGACTATTTCCCCGACTTATGATGGAGGGTTAACCTCAATGAATTTACATGACTTTATTATATTAATGATTCTCCCGAAAGGAACATTGGGGTACAATAAAATACAATATAAGATATACAAGTGAATACATTCTGAAGTTACAAATACATGAACACTCCCTCTTAACTAGGAAGGTATTCTCTTGACACAGTTCATCAGCACAAGTCTTCATCACAGGATCATTATCAAAGTTGGATCATCATCAAATATGGATCATCATCAAACTGGATCAACATCATCACTACTCTCGCTATCTCGAGCAAATGGTGTTATCTCTCAATTCTGCTCGGCATAGGAAGTTCTACATAGATGACCCTTTTTCATGTTGTTTGTAGGTATTAGCACTTATATTTGACCATAGGAGGCCCATCCTGCCACCATGTCAAAAAGTTCTAGTGCTTACATCTGACCATGGGAGGCCCAGCCTACCACCATGTTAGGAAGGCCTAGCACTTACATTTCACCATGGGAGGCCTAGCTTGCCACCATGTGAGAAAGGCCTAGCACTTACATTTGACCATGGGAGGCCCAGCCTTCCAACATTTTAGAAAGGCTTAGCACTTATATTTGACCATGTGAGGCCCATTCTGCCACAATGTTAGAAAGTCCCAACACTTACATCTGACCATGGGAGGCCCATCCTACCACCATGTCAAAAAGGACCAATGCTTACATCTGGCCAACAGAGGCCCAGCGTGCCACCATGTCATAAAGGCCCAATGCTTACATCTGGCCATTGAAGGCCCATCCTTCCACCATGTCAGAAAGGCTTGACACTTATATCTGACCATGGGAGGCCCAACCTGCCACCTTGTTAGAAAGGCCCAGTGCTTACATCTGACCTTGGGAGGCCCAACCTGCCACCATGTCAGAAAGGCCCACAAACTCATCACTTCCCCTTAGAAGGAACCTCGATCTAGAGAACACCAATATTCTGCCTGAATACTCAAACTTCACTCTGGCCATTTCTAGCATAGAATTACATCAGGTCTAATTACATCCAAGGATAACCTGCGAGCTTTTCCAAGACTAATTACATCCGAGGACAACCTACATGAACATTTATGTTTGAGCAACCTACAAGATTCACCAGGATTTTATGCTTAGAAAAGATGTATCACCAGCTATGCTAGACTCCCTCTTTCGAGAGATCTCGATATGGATCACAAAATGGAGCTTCATTGCTCCTCTCTCCCAAGTAGTCAAGAAAGTGGAAACATATTTTTCCTCAGCTATACTCAGCTCCATGCATGACTCATTCCTGCTAAACCAAGAGATCACACCTGATCCCATACTAAAGCAGCACCTTGAAGTGCTCTTCCTATCAATGGAACTGCCCAATCTGAATCCACATAACCCTCTAGGTTAATCTTGTGATTCGCTTCATACTTGATCCCATAGTCAAATGTACCCTTTAGGTAACTCACTGCATGCTTTGCAATCGTAAGGTGAACATGTCTCAAATCCCTCAGGAACTGGATCAATGTGTTCATAGCAAAGCAAATATCTGGTCTCGTATTGATTAGGTACATCAAGGACCCAATCATCTGAGGATACATCATGGCATCAACCAAATTTGATGAAGCATCATTCAATAACTTCATGTTGATGCCATAGGTGTGCTCATGGCCTTGTAGTCTATCATCGTGAACCATTTTAGGATATCTACTGCATACTTCCCTTGTCCCAGGGAGATTCCATCGGCATTCTTCGACACCTCCATTCCTAGAAAGTAGTGCATCATATCCAATTCCTTCATCTTGAACTCAACAGCAAGTCTCCTTCTTGCAACTTTAATGAGTTCCTGTTTTCTGTCAGGAACAAGTCATGGACATATAATAGGAGCATCATTGGTCTTCCACCTTCAACCTTGAAGCAAAGGTTGGAATCCACTTTACTCTCAGTAAATACTAGAGCCATCAATAAGTTGTCCATCCTGTCATATCATGTCAAACCTCAGGATCTTCTGTAGTCACTCCCTCTGAACTGGAGCATCATTATCCCTTTGACTTGTGTACTCTATGTATTGAAACATTTTGTACTAGAGTGACAAGTAGCTTCCTTTGCTACTAATATTCTATGTATCCATCTAGGATCACTGGATACCAATATCCTATATCTTGAACCTTTTCAAAAGCTCTTCTCGCACCCATCTATGATCTTGTCATCCTCTATAGGATTTCATCTTCAAGCTCCTCATGTAGGTGTTATCCCATGGGTGCCTTTTGAGCTCATACAAGACCTTGTTTAATTTGAGTGTGCCTATCATGTGTCTCAAATCCCAGTGGCTGCAAATGTCTCTTCATAGTCTATTCCTTCTTTCTGTAAGAATCCTTGTGCTACAAATCTTGCCTTGTATCCCACGATGTCTCCATATACTGCATTATGGATCTTATAGATCCATATGGAAGATACTACAAACTTCCCTTCAGTTCTTGATACTGCATCCTAGACATCATTCTTCTTGAAATGGTAGGTTCCTTCCCTTTCTTCTTGGCTACTTCTTCATATTTGGAATGCTCTGCATCAATGATGTCGCTCAAAATAACTAGATTGTGTTTGAGGCCTCTTGATTTCCTTGGATTATTCTTCATCCACTATTCTCTTTGTATTCTTCTGAAGCTTTTCCTTTCGCTATGGAAGCTTCTTGGTTCATCTTCATTTATGCTTATTGGAGTGAATCTTGAACTGTTGTCACTTGTTCTTCGGAACAAGTCTCATCCTTCTTTTCTTGTAGGCAATTGTATGCGATATTTCCTACAAGTCAAATGCATTAGTTGTATGGTTAGAAACATTTCATAAGGCATATTCATAATGACAAATTATTATGCATAAATATATAATCATGCAACTCTTTTAGCCAATACAACATTCATCCATATCTCACGGAAAATTTCTAGATGCCTTCCATCTCTACCATGACATCATTGAGATTGTGCACTAATACAATATGTTAGCAAAGAGTTTTCAATCTAGATAAGTATCAATGGAGAGTTGTATAGCACCATGGGATACCTACCCATCACATGCATATTAGTAGTATAATGTCATTAATGCAAACATTCTATCATGCATAACACATCAACTGAAAATAGAAAATGCATAACAAAATAATATCTTGAAATGACAATCCAATACTTATCTTTATTCATTTCGTGGGTAGACTCCTTCTTGAGCCTGTTTCTTCATCATCTTCTTCATTCATGACATCATCATTTCTTATCCAAATGCTAAGATGGATAAGAGGTTCTTCAAGAATTGAGTCCTTCATATTCCCCATCGCTTGAGGGATCTTCTTTGAATCATGAGAGCTTGATCTTAAATTTCTCCCAACTTCTCTTCTCTTATTATGATTCGAGCTTCTTCTTGTGTGTGCCCTTCCTAGAGTCTGTTGAAGGAAATCACTTCCTTTTGGAACACATTCCTTGAATGAATGAATCCCATGATCATTGGATCCCATTCAAGTTGGTTATAACAATATCTTATTCTTCTTCAATTTCTTTGTCATAGCATCGAACACTTCCTTTTGGTGTCTTCAAGGATGACACATGAGGGATGAGATGATCTTTAATAGAATATACAATGATTCTCTTGGCTCTATCCTTAGCCTCATCTCCCTCTGGCTCCTAGAACTTTCTTACTGAAATACTGATCCAAGTCAATTTCTTCAAGGATCATAGAGGTCTTATACAGGGATGATTTTAGGGGCGAAATTTAGCCCATTGGCGAAATTAAAGGAGTTTCAAATTTTCCTTCGGTGAATTTATTATATTAAAAACATTTTTAGGGTTAATATTAAATAGCCCATTTTTTATTTTCAAAAAAAAATTAAAAACATAGTTAGCCCGACGATATTTGGTTGGGAAATATTGCAAAAACCATTTTCACCCTAGTACTCTTAATGAGATTATACTCTTGAATAATAATTTGTCAGCTTGACTGTCATCTAATTTTGGGTTGCTGAAAAACCTGATTGTCTTTTATGAGAGCTCCAATAAACTGGTTGGGCTTCTTCCAAACAACATTGGGCATATTGTCATCTTGGAACAATTGGATGTTTCCCACAATATGTTAATATACAAGATCCTCCAGAGCATCTGTGCATTGCCAAATTTGGATAATTTTACTTACTCCTATAACTTCTTTACCATAGAGGCACCCAATTTCCTGGCCCTTCCCAGCAGAAGCACTACCTTCAATAAAAAGAGAAATTGTATCCCTATTAAGCATGAGTAGTTAAAACTCCATCAATTTTTAGCTTCCTTGTCTCGGCCTGGTGTAGATAAAAATGTCAGAGGCAAGAATCTCAGGTATTGGGCTCAACTTCAGATGTATAGATTCACATGAAAAATGGAATCTATATTAGAATCAACTGATTATTAACTCCATCTTGATAGCTATACTTTGTGAGTCAAATGTATATTTGTTGGCACATCCTTCTATTACCTTTCATATGGATGATATTTGGGGGGCTGCAATAGTTGGGTAGCTAGATCAATTTAATGGCATTTATTCTTTTGTCAAATATTGGCTACTAGTGCAAGATACTATTATTTCTTCAATCAGGTTATAAACACTAGCGTTTTGATACCGTGCCAAAAATCCATGAACCATTCTCCCCAGGCTTTTGATTTATTTTAGTTTTAGGGACATTTTGAAAAGATTGATTCCAAGTTCCTTCACTAATCCTTTGCTTGAAACTCCCCATGAAATTTTATCTTGTTGTTTGCAAGTTGGCAAGAGCTCCATTTGTACAAAGATAATGGAATGCCAATTTCAGACTTATTTCAAGATAAATGGATAAAGAGGGTTTGAGAGAGAGAGTTACAAACTATATAGATATATTCAGGAAACACAATTTAAAATGAAATTTCCTGCACTCTTGGTTGAAACTTGTATAGGTCTAAATGGTCTCACTTTAAGCACCTTTAACCTTGACAAAGAAACCCCAAGCAGAGAAAATGTTGAAATCAAATATTTGTGTCCTAGGTGTGATTACATGTGCATGCTGTCTTCAGTAGAGGAAAGAAGAATCTTAATGGAAATTCTAAGACTGCTTGCAATCTTCCATATTCCATATCACCGACTTGTAAGGTATTCCCATGCAAACTAGGTTTTCACTCTCATCTCTCATGCAAACTGGAATATTCCTGTGCATACTGGGTCTTCCACTAATCATGCAAATTGGGATACACCAATGCAAATTGGACCTTCCACTATTCTCTCATGAAAATGGGAATACTCCCGTATAAACTTAGTCTTCACACTATTCACTCGTGAAAGTTGGATACACCCTTGTAATATTGCATTACTTGATAATTGAGGTGTATATACTCTTTGGAAGAGGTACGAACCTACTACTGCTCTCAATATTCTCAGCCTTGTAATACCATGGAACATGGACCATTCTCCATAAGATAAATCAACGTATTATATTTCTTTCTCTTTCACTCTTTAGCCATGCACATAGCTGGTCTCTACTATAAATATTACAACTGCATATATTTCATATTCTCTCTTAAGTTTATACTATCTATGTAGATTTGGAGAACTCAGAAAATACACTAACTGTAAACCTGATTTTTTTATTTCCATAGATTCTACAACATATTTTCTTGTTTCCTAGAGGTGCATGTTTTTGGTGCGATGAGAGTGCTCAATTCCAATTTTTAGCAAAGACATTGTGGAAAATTCTCCAGGAATGGTATCCAACATAGTCTACATCTTCTACACGATATGCTAGAAAGTCTACTTACAATTCTGCCACTGACATTTTCCAAAAATGCCTAAAAGAGCGACACAAACACTTGTGACTACTAGTGTTAATGTGGCCTCTTTGCTGGCCTGTTTAAAGTGCTAAAGGAATTCCACACCTGGAGTGTTAATCACTCCCCTACTTGCTGTATGAAAGAGACTTAAACCAACTTATAACATTGTCCTAAATATCTCCAATTATCCTATATGTGATGGTATTACATAAGATAAGAATTGAGCTTCTTCCAATACTCAAAAAAATTTATAACCTCTATGCAAACTGCTCTATATTTATCACATGAATGGCATATATGTCCTGATCCAGGGAACCTTTAGCAACTTCTATGATATCCTCCGCTTTGTTTTCATCTTCAACTATTTATATTAGTCAAGGTGAAGCATCATAAGGAAAAGTGGCATATTCTTCATAAACTTTGTGACTCATGGATATATATAGTTATCATTAATGATCTTAACTTGCTTAGGAAAATGCCACAAATACCATTCCCTTTCTCTCATGTGGAAAGCATTGATGTCTTTGTCTAAGGTGTCGTGAAAACTAAACAACCTGTATGTCCATATTGATACTGAACATCACCTTGGATCTGATGTAGGTTGTTCATGTTTATCTGAAACTTGTCTTTATGGTGCTTGCCCCTCTTTCTTGTTTTTCCTTTCATCATGCTTATTGTCATTGGAATCCTATACATGTTCCCATATCTCATCCACGAACAAGTCTAAGAAAAATTTATCTATTACGAGGAGACAAAGAGTCCATTTCTTGGCATAGCCATTAAGACCTTAAAATGAATCTTACTCTTGACACCTTATCTGCACCAAATCTAATAAGAGAATTTGTTACAACCCATTTCAACAGACACCAAAATTTCCAAACATAGGCACCAAAATTATTTATAGGAGTGTAATAAGATACAATTTCCAAGGTGTCATAGCACTATTGGTTTTATTATTATTGAGTACAAAGTAATGGATCATCAAAAATCCATTTAGTCTTTTATTTTACAGAGAATTGTGATGTGAGTGGGAGTTAAATTTATTAGCCTTTTCACCTAAAAAAGTAGCCCCCATTCCTATGAGCCAACACATAACATATGCTCGTATTTAGGACAAACAACTGGATTAATGGATTTTTAGCTGTCAGAAAATTGTGATGTAAGTGGGAGTTAGCTTTCTTAGCCCTTTTACCTAAAAAAAATCCACCGTTGAGCCAACACTTGTATGATAATGCATGCCCTTTCATTAGGACAAACACGAGGATTAATGGATACTATTTGGAAGGTTGGGGGAGGGTGACTTGTAGGGTGCATAGTCTCTCACTCAGACTGGAGTTGATAGACTATGAATGGAATTAGAGCCGACTGAATTGGAGGGTTCTCAGTCCATTAGGACTCAAGTGAATAGACTTTATGAATGTAATTATCTTTATCCCATTCAACATAAAAACAAACCTCCATTGGTGTGATCTGACACTTGTATGGTAAATCCTTTCCTATCTTTATGACACACGTGGATTAATGCATACTCTTTGGAGGGTGGAGTGGATGGGGACCTGGAGGACACCCATAGGTGACTTAATGGATCCACTTTGAAGGAAGGTGGGGTGAAGGGTGACTTGGAGGGTACCCAGTCCACCCAGATTGAAGTACATAGTTATTGATTTGTCCATAGACTTTGATGAATTCATAGGCAACTTGAGTAGACCTCCCAAGTCAAGGTATCCTTTATAAGTCCCTAGTAACTGCTTAGTACTTCCAAACCATGTTAGAATACTGGTACCTGATATTTTATCTTAACCCTTATCAATTGTAAAGTCCCATCCAACTGTTAAGTACTTCCAAGTCATGTTACAATATTGGTACTTATGTTTTATTCTATCCTTTACAAGTTCCCTCTAGCTTCCAAGTACTTCCAAGCCATGTTAGAATATTCATAAAACCTGATGTTTTATTCCAATGGACTTCTTGACATGACCTTATGTAAAGAAATCATTTCCAAGTGTTAATCAATCTCTCGATTCCAAAGGTAGAATATTAAAATAATAGTTTCCAATGAAATATAAAACTCACATAAATTAAAGAATGTGAATATCATTTTAATTCCTTGTTTAGAAAAGAAAAGGCCATTTAAGATTAAAATTATTTTTAATCAAAGAAGAAATCAGGGATTTTTTAATGCATGAGTTTATATTATTTTCTTCAAAATCTAATTTGAAGAATCCATATTAAACCATTTACAAGATAAAAAAGGGTGGTTGTAGCCACTTGGTACTAAGCATTAAGTTTCAACACGCCAATGTAATTTGAATTATAAGAAGCCATATGCACTTCCTCTAATGGAATTTGAAGTATATTATGTCATATGCACTTCCTTATACACGGTTGTTGGCACAACTTGGAAACCTAAAGGATATGAAACTCATTTTTTTAAATCGCTTGGAAGTCGTTTTGGTCCATTTTTGTTTGGCTCATCCTTAAATAATTTGAAAACATATGGCTACAACAAAACAAAGTGTAGCTAAAGATCAACCATCTAGTGGGAATCCTAGAGGTTAAGCCTCAGCTCCCAACAAAGGTAACAATGATCTCCCATCCCAACAATGACAAATTGGAAAATTGGGTGGACAAGAGAACTAGGAATTTCTCTTTGCATATTTCTCGAGGATTTATTTGAAGAAAATTGTTCAGGATTCCACTCTTCAGGTTCTCTTTTATGATACTTTCTTCTTCTCATCCTCATTGTTTCTTGGGATACCCTTTTGGGTTTTCCTTGTTATGCTATACGTTGTATACTTTTACTTTTAGGGTGTTATACTCAAGGGTGGAGATGGATTTTGTTTGAAAGAATAATATCTTGGAACATGTGGGATTCCCTACTCAGATTGCTGCTTGGAGAAGTGTTCTTGAAAAAATGGTATGGGCATGATTAAGGTTAAATTAGCAGTAAATAACAGATATGGTCAGTTTTCCTTGTAACAACTGTCAGAAAATAGCCCTAATATCACAAGATATTATTTTTGTTGTTTGGAGGGTTGAGACATGGTTAAAACATACCCAGAACTATCTAGAATGCCCATAAATGCTAGGAAACAACCTATCCTAGAGTGATGCTACAAGAATTAAGTTGCTTGTTGCCCAAATTTTGGAATAATTGGGTTTTAATTATTTTTCTTTCCACAAACTCACAATGTGCCCATATTTACCCAAAGATGCATCTTAGTGTTGTTCAAGAGCCATAATAGAACTAATTTCCCCTAATTTAAGGCTGGAGTATGCCTAAAATTTGATATGAACATGATATAACTCACAAAACTACATAGATTTAATGAATGTTTCAATTACTGATCCATTCTACTAGAAAACATGGCAGTCCCATAGCATGACATTATACCGTCATTTTTAAGATCTATAAGACATTAAAACTTAGAAAAATAAAGTGAATTTTAGGGTTTATTGAGGCTGTCCTGAAGGTGAAATTCCTAAGCAAATTAAAACCAGCAGCATATCCATAAGTTAGAACAACAGTTTGAAGAAATTCCTTGGATAATCACACCAACAAAAAGTGGATTATTGGCAACAATTTTCATCAGCAACATTTTATGGCATCCCTTGGAGTGAACATAGAAACATTCTATGGTATCCTTGCTCTTCCATACAGATTGTATGCTAGTCACAAATATTTTATGGACATATTTATTTGACCACGGTGGATGGAATTTCCAGTGGCTGTGATTAGCAGCATGCACCTAACACACTAGCAGATTTGAAACCCTAGTCTCCACTTACTTAGGCATTCACTCCAAGTCAAGTGAGGCACATTCCTCTAGGAAACTAGGTGTGCTTTATTGCTAGATAGTGGGATCTATCTATGAGTTCAAGTGGGGTGCTCCACCAGAGTCATTTATCTCACATTTGGTAACTCTTTTCCTTAGTCAATAAAATAATGAGGGGTGCATTAGTAAGCATCCTGAGAGACAATTTTAGTGTGTGTCGCAGTGAGAGCAAGTGTAAGCAACCTGTGTACTAGATGTTGTAATATTCTTTTCTGAATAATAGTAAGTAGTTGTGATTGCTGTTAGAGTTTGTATTACTATTTGTAATTTCCATATTGCACAAATATATATTTAGCTTCCTTCTATCTGCTATTTTCAATTAACACAGAGTGCATTGTTTTCCCTTCTAAACTTAATTTAAAGAATTTTTAGTATATGTAGATCTAGGCTTTGATAGGTGTAAACTAAGCTCCAAAATTTAGGACCCGTAGGTTTCATTTGCGAGTGCAGATCTGAACTATGATGTCAAGTTTAACAATAGCATGGAAATATGATATTGTGTTGAACATTGGTGTGATGTGCAAGGCTGTGAGAACACAGATGTTGCCAATGAATGAGTTTGTTGCTGAGAGCAAACATAGGTTGTTTTGATTGTAATGGTGACAATAGTGCTACTGAGATTATATATGAGTGGCGTTTATAACCATGTGCATTGTGGGCTATAAAATGAGTTGTTGAATTTGCTTGAATTGCAAGGAGAGAAGACTCAACAACCTACATGGACATGGTTGGTGGGAGGCCATAAAATTTGACAACAGGAGAAAACCAAGAAGTGTGCATGTCGCATGAAGAAAGTGTTTATTATTTTATAATAAAATTTGTCAATGAAGAGCTATCATCTTAACATAACTTCCATCAATTTCCATAATTAGAGGAGATCCATTGTCCTTATCACAGTTCATTTATTGGAGGTGTATGATTTATATGGGCTTGGCCTCTAAGATTTTTCCATTCAATGAATCCTAGATTAATTAGCATCGCATTGTGGTATACAATTCACATGGCCACATGAGTTAGAAGTATCTGCCACAAAATTATGACACTTGCACTCTTGACAATGATGCACCAAGTATGCACATGGCTGATACATGGTTGATAGTGTACCATGCAGTTGTGAGGCATATGCTTATATGCTTTTGTAGATGGCACCAACAATATCAAATGTGGACATCACCGAGAACTTAATAATTCAGGGGTTATCTTATTTATCATGACAATAGGCATAGAGTTACCAGGATTAAAAAAGAAACACATTACCAAAATTGTGTTTTTCAACAACACAATAAATGCAAGAATGGAAAACCCTATAAACTCTACTGACAGAGTTATATTTGAAGATCAATTCTAGTAAGAGAATATTTATTTGTTGTATAAAAGGATGCAAACGACACCACCAATTAAATCAAAAGCAATGTCAAATTTCTGAACTTCAAAGAAAGCGCCAGGAAAATAATGTAAAAGAGAATGATCAACAAACCATGAGGGATTCTATACAAAAGGATGGATACCCAATGCATTGTCTACAATTTGTATCAAGCATGAAGAGTTTAATGCCTGTTAGGGGACATTTTATTTTTTAATCATAAAAAGGGTGCAAAAGTGTTATTCTCTAAATCTAGGACAAGGTCAATGCTTTGCTTTTCAAAGAAGGGTTATATATATAGCAAGGAATCTTTGTATCATATAATTATCATAATTTTCACACTTTCATAAATTTTCAACATGGCTACTACATTAAAAGAAGCCTCTATCACTCAAGTAAATGAAATGTCGATCAGACAAATTTGATAATCGTTAATAGATATAAGGTGCAAGTCAAGGGAAGCATGTAGATACTTACCTTTAATATTGACGGAGACAAAGAGCTAGGTCCACGGGAAGAAAAATAAGCAATTTCAGGAGCAAGTATCTTCCCCAAAATTGTTTCTGCAGTAGCTATTCTCAAAACTGGCATCTGTAGAATAACTCAAGGAATTCTTAGTAAAACCTCTCTTTTGGCTTTGCAGCTCTAAATGTAGGCTATTGTCTATGCTTATATCCTTTGTATCAATAGTGATGCATTACCTTGATGTTTGTATGTAGGAAATAATACTTGTGCCCACTTCAAAATCCACTTGAATGCATGGAATAAGGGGAGCAGATGGTATAGTCTTGCTAGGAATTTGTGTAAAGATCACTCCAATCCCTTTGGTAGTGTAGACACTGAGTGCCGCATCATTTCTTGGCCTTATATTTCTAGTTTGGAAACATAGAACAAACTTACCCTTTGCTAAAGTGGTATATCTGATTCAACTTGGTAGCTAGTTCCATATCTGATTCAACGTGTTCTTCCATAGTTGTAGGTGAGTTTAATTGTTGTCTATAAACATTTTTACTTGTTGGTTCTTCTTCTTTCTCCACTTTATTTCTTTTAACTTCCTCCTCTTCACTCTCAGCTACTCCACTAATGGTTGTAACATCTAAACTTCTATTACACTGTAAAGGTTGAATTTTGGATATGTACCTGGATTTTCTGTAAGTTGTCTTGCAACTCTTTTAATTATAATATTTTCCATTTTTCTTAAAAAAAGAGATGATACATTCCAAAAGAAGGTCTCGTATTTATAACCAAGATGGCATATTTTCATGAAGAGACATGTCAAAATTAGTCATGTATTTTTAGTTTTTAATAATACATTTTATTATCCTTTTAATAATTATGTATCTTTAATTTATTAAATATACTATTTATTATTATTATCTATTTTTCTTTATAATTATGTTAATCACCTTGACCATGGTATTTGCCCACAGTTTTCTGATATTCCATGTGTTATATA
>LPNX010811565.1:504739-597562 GCA_001517045.1 Pseudotsuga menziesii
ATAGACACTTAAATAAATGCAATTCCTAACAGTTCAATGACTGTTGAATCATAGACATAATGGAGCCAATCATGGGATACATGGGGACATAATGCCAACATATCTGCCACCACTTTCCTGGTAATCCTAAGCCATTTGGCAGAAATGCTATAGGAGTTAATTCCCTTCTCTTATTTAAGCACCCACTAAAACACCAATCATGTTTCTCCCCTTTGTAGATTATCTTCCTCTTTTGGTTTCTCTTTCACATACATGCTTGCATATGTTCATTGTGACATTCCTTGACTATATTTTATCTTAATTGTGAATCTATGGTATGTCCATCGTTCTTTTGTGACAGAACAGAAAAAGAAATCATTCAGGATTTATGTAAGAACTCATCATTCACTATACCCCTATTTTGATATGCAATTCCCTATTGAAGATCCTTAAAGAGTTTCAATCTGAAGAAACTTGAATATTGGACCAAACTGTTCACAGCAGCAACCATAGTAATGCAGTGAACCATATCAATCGAATGAGTCTAAGTTCTGTTTTATTCCTTGCATAGCCGTAGAGGTTTTAGTATTTACTCTAAAGTTGATTGAATCTACTTTCTTTTTATTTAAAGTCCTGAGAACTTCATTTGTGCTAAGTCTTTCCCTGATTCCACCCTTCGCTTATATTTAAAATATAAATTGCTTATACAACACAACATGAAGTATATATTTTTACCAGTAGAGGGTTGTCTAGATTTCCACATTTTTGCACAGGGAAGTTGTTACTTGATCCAACACACTCACATTGAACGTGAAGTTGGATATTTTATTAGTGATTAAAACCATTGCTTTGTGCTAATTGAGAGAAATATCAAAATATTTTCTATGAGATTTAGGTGGTGTAAGGGGGAAATCGTGTGGTGTCTCTAGTTGTTTGTTGTGTGGGAATGGATATTGAATGGGTTTTTGGTTTCTTTACACCCCTTGTTTTTATTCCCTTAGACCTAAATTTTCAGCCATCCCATCATTTAGGTTAAATCTAGTGATTGGGACTACTGAGTGTGGCCCTCTTTAAAAGCTTGTTGATCAGTCTAGGGGAGAGACTCTATGCATTCCAAGAGAAGGAAACCAATAGAGGTGGAAATAAAGAGGGAGATTGGGACATCGGTTGGAAAATTTGCATTGGCAGTTGAAAAGTATGTTCTAAAGACTAAGAATGAGAAGCATGTTCTATTGAGGCCTGGAAATTCGTAGGCAACAACAGCAAGGGATTCTCCCCAATTAACATTCCCAACTAGCCTGTGACTGTTTGCGGTCTGGCTACCATAGGTCAAGTAACAAAAAATAAAGGTTTTACCGGTTGTAGCCCGGTCCACCATGTATATTTTTGTGTTTTTAGTTTTAAGTATAATATGCAAGTGCCTATTTAACATGCAAATTGATGTAGAATGCGAGGAGTGGTCACAATGTGACGCGCAGGTTCTTACCTCTCGTCTTAAAATCTCTCACATCTAAATCACACACAGCAAGAAATTACAACTAAATACCTAGCCTATCCCTAGGGAGCAAAATTATCATTCATTAATGAGTAATGTATTTTGTACATGCATTATGAAAAATCACAGATAGCTGATGCTTCTTTCAAAACACATGAACATTTAAAGATATTTGAACAACCAGATAGCCAATTGTTTATGAACAACATTCATTACTCATAGTGGAAATTTTCATAAAATAAACCAGAGAACATTCATACAAGAACATAGGTTCAAAGAGTTAGAACGATCTCATAGTTAATGGACACAAAGGTGAAAACGAAATAGTTCCTCTTCAACAAATCCATAGCACAACATTTGAACATTCCACCAAGCTTTCTCCAATAGGAAAATTGTAATTATCTATTGCAAAACGAAATAGTTCTTCTTACAATATGTTTTCACAAATCTAACTCGGAAAAAGTCCCTTATTCCCTCTAATTCTCCTATACTTATACAAAAACAGCAAAACCTTTGGGTTGCCCCACCGGGTGACCTTTGGGCTCCCCCAACCGTTTAATCTCACAAATTTGTCCTTGTGTGAGTGCTCATGATTTATGCAATACGTTACATTTCATATTTATGAATTAAGAGCATTTTTATGAAAAAAGGACCAGCTTGGTAACTGCCGAACTTTTCCAAGCCTGGGCCTCTGCCTCTATTTATTTTGCTCAGTAATTCGTTGGTCTCTTGCTAGATCCAGTAGAGATTAGACCTGAATTTCTTCTTCTTTTCTCTGCTTCTACTTCTTCGTTCCTCAACCACTTCCTTCCTTGTTGCCTCCCTTCTACTTTGTATTTTAAACACATCTTACTCACAGTAATCGTCCTGTCATGAAAATAATAGATTTTAGACCATTTAGGGTTTATTAAAGTAACATGAACTATATCAATACATGCATTCTGTAAAATGAATTCAAGACAATGTTAATGCATGAAAAGAAAACATGATAATGGAAAGAAAATCCTGGTAGCTGGGCCTGGAATCCACTAAATCCACTTAAAAATAAAAGCTCGATAAAATAGGCTCCCTATCTCAAACCAGGCCGCATCTGGACCCGTTCGACATCCTCCGTAGAAAACACCAAAAAATGACACAGTAACCACCATAGAAAAATAGAGCAGAAGCACACAAGAAAGGCAGGAAAATACTAAGCATCAGGCAAAAACACAACCTCTCCTCAGCGGGTGGAAAACTATGGATCGGACGATTAGCTCGTCAAGGAGCCGCAACAGCGAGAGATGGACAGACTATGGGCTTCACGGAAAAATAAAATATTGCTAATCGGAGGCTCGGAAGACTAAACCGCATTTCGTCAGCACATAAACCAACTAACCATTGGAGAGATGGCGCACTATGCAGCCACAACGGCGGGAACATAAAGGACATCAGGCCCCGCCATGCAAGGTCTGAATCGAAAGAGAAAACAACTAAAAGATCTGAAAGGTAGTGCTTTTGGAAGCCGAAACAGGGGGAGAACAATTTACTATGGCTTCCACAACACTAGAAAACGCTGGCGAAATAAACACTAAACACTGCAGCATTGGACATCGGAAAGACTACGGCATCGGATGATTAGTGCATTGCGCAGCCGCAATGGTAGAAGACGGGAAGACTACGGGCCCCACGGAAAAATAAAACATCAGCGGTCGGAAACTCTATAAGTCGAATGGTTAGTACATTCCAGAGCCACCGTTGTGGAAGACAAAAGAACTACAGCTTCCGCTTAACTTTCCAAAAACTTCCGACAGCGAAAATTTATCAAAAACAAAGTATTAAGTGTTCAAGAGATTTAGGCTGGGGAGTGATGAAAATAGTTCGTTTAACCCCCAAAATAGTGACAACAAAAGAGAAACAAGCTCCAACTTGAACGTAAACACACTTCCAATAGCGATGAGGGAAATCATTCAGAACAAAAAGACATCGTTTTCAAAACTCCACTGTTAATGTGTTTGTCGACAGGAAGCGGTTTTTCGAGAAGCATGAAAGCAATTGACATCACTTCAAAACAAACTGTAGCAGAGGGAAGAATAAAACAGAGTTCATGAATCCACACACTCCTAGGCAAGATAAAATAAAAATACAAAAGGAGGGTCCAAAATTTCAAAAAATTTGGGAGAAAAGTTGCAGCTGCAACAATTGGCGACTACCTGGTGAACCTAGATCTCTGGACAATTTCTTCCTTAAGTAATAGACTATTTTAACAATAAAAACATGTTGAATTCTTCTAGATGTATGGATTTCCCAAATAGCAAATATATGTACTTTTAATCATTAAGGGTAGTCCAATTTAGGAAAATGGAAACCAAGATTTCAAAGTCAAGACAACTCTTTTGAGGCTATGAAAATGAGTTTCATTTTTACCTCTGTCTTCGGGTAGCTTCCAGCTTGGACACCACAAGATCGTAACATATGGTAAACAGGAATATTCATTTGTTCCTCATTCCCATGCCATTTTGCACTATTGTACTTTTGGAATTTTTATCCTTTTGAGTCCTCCTCATGCCCTTCTTTCTGAATTTTATATTCAGGCTCCTCTATCCATAGTGTCCTTTTGTGTGAGAGATGTATTTAATTTTTCAGCTCACGGACGGAGAAGAACTTTTGGCAATTTTGTACTCATATGATTCAGTACTTTGTTTTGATACATATTGCCTTCTTAGGAGTTTTTGACTCTTATTTGCCTTTAGGCTTCAAATTCTTGGCATGGGATCATTTATATATAATATACTGTTTACCTTGCTTCCTTTCCATGGGTCTTTTGCGGTTACTTCCGAGGACATTTTTATATGTGAAATGGATGGAGCCTTGAAATAGTATTCCAGACCTTTTGATCCTAAGTTATTTTACAAGGATTAAGTAGGACTTCAATATGTTCATAGCCATTTAGGAAAAACTATTCAACTAGAAGAAATTCTTTTAGATAACATAATAACACACAGTCTTATAATCAAGGATTTCGTTAATCCATAATTCTGATGCACTCCATGCAACAAAAAGTTTTCCTCTTTTATTGAAATCAATCAAAATCTAGACTAAAGCAAAACAAAACAAAAATAAATCAAAATAAACAACCAAATCAATTTATTTACGTACAAGATAATCAAGAAACATAAAAAGCAAGAAAAATAAATTTTGAGAACTAAACCACTAACAGGTTAGTCCTCTTCCCACCCCTGTAAATCAGACAACTTGTAAGTTAAGGGGATAGGCTTGACTACAAAATGAGAAAGACCTACCCATTATCAAAAACTACATCTACTGGTCTTGAAAAAACTATATCTGAAACTGAAACTACTATTTCACAATCAATCTCATAAGCCCGTGAAAACTGAAGGAGATCGGGTTGGGTGTCATATATTTTGTTGGCTTCTTCTGATGCAAAGTTTCCCGGTTCAAGTTCAATTAGATAATTTCCCAAAACAGAATTCACTGATTCATTCTTACCCTCCAACTGAGTGACATTGTGTTTCATGTAGGGTTCCCTTAAAATTTTGATCCAGTTTGGGACCCCTTTATGAGGCAACCATAAATGTGACCAATCTAAAGCAAAATACCCATTTAGTCTTGCTGACCAGTCTTCATTCAAAATAAGTCCATAACCATCAAGTATGTCTGCTACCACAATATCAATGTACTGACAGATCTTTTCATTTGCAGATAATTGAATCAGGACATCTTCCATTTCCCCGACTACTTTCACATTGGTCCTGTCTAATTGCGTAACCTCCCAGGTAGTAGGTTTAGGCGGTCCATTAATATTTTCACAGATTGCAAGTGGCATAACATTTACTGATGATCCTGAGTCTACCAAAAAATTGTGCGCATTATGGTTTAAAATCTCCAAATTCAGAAGGAATGGTGGGGTTTTAAACCTAGTCTTACCTCCCACACTTGCTTCAATAGTCTCTTCTACAGGTGGGAAGTTCTTCCTCTAGTACTTCAGCTGCTTTGAGATTTTCCTTGACATTACCTGCTTTTTCTTCAATAGGCTTAGTAGGCATGTTGACTTGTTTCGAATCTAGACTGCTAATAATAGGTTCATGAATTTTATCATCTATGTTGTTCTTCTGTGGTTTCTTTACATTCTCTTGCAATTTCTTGATCTTTGGGAGTATTGAATTTTCTTTACTCACCAAGTCCTGGCTTCTTGTTGTCATAGTTGTTTCCAATATATCCTCATGTTTCAGATCACTTTCCTCTTCAGTATCAAACAACGAGACACAATCCCATAAAAACATGGTATCATTTTCTTGTTTTTCTATGGTCTTATTACCTTTTTCCTCTTCATCACTGTCCTCAGTCAATTTAGAGTCCAAGAACTGATTCATTACTAGTGTCATTGAATTTATCCATTGAGGACAAATTTTTTCAGAATGGGGCTGCTGGTGAAAGGTGCAAAAGTTATCCATACCTACCTCCGTTAAGTTCATTGAAGCAGGACTATGTGGAGGAGGTTTAGATTGATTGTTGTCTCCTCTCCTTTCATAGTAAGGCTTATATGCTTTCTGAGCCTCCTTCTCTTTTTCCAAATCTATCACCCTATTAGATAGTTTCTGCATCATTCTCAACATTCCTTCAAGGTCACATGACTGCTCCTCCTTAGGCTCAAAATAATCTTCTATGCTCTCTTTTTCAGCTTCTACCCTTTCAGCTTCTTCATAAGTTTCCGACAATGTAGGCTTGGATTTCATTTTGGCGAACATGGCCAAATCAGACCCTAGAGCTGAAGTATAGTACTCAATCAGAACTTTATCAGAAGGCTTATCAGTTGTATAAAAATTACTAAGATAAGAAGCAAACCTCTGGGTGAAACTATGCACTTTCTCTTTTCTTTCTTTCTTCAAAGTGCATAACCCTTTCATTAGTGTTGCATGAGTTTTCTGGGCTGCATATTTATTTCTGAATATTCTTTCAAAAATATCCCAGTCTAGGATTGAGTTTATAGGCAAAGTAAAATACCATGAAGTTGCTGCCCCTTTCAAGGTATGTGGAAACATTTTGCAGACTACATCTTCATGTTCTCTAGCCCTTAAACCTTCTATTGCTAAATAGAAACTTTGCAAGTGATCATCTACAGTAGTCTTTTCATCGAGATCAAACTTAGGTAGCGGCTTCTCAAAAGCTTGAGGTAGGTTATGCAATGTAGGTGTGAGGTTCAAAGGTGATCTAGCTCCCCAGGATGGCAGTGGGTTGGGCTGATTCACATTTATACCAGCCATGAGCAAAGGTGAACGAACAGGAGTCTGAGTAAGAAACACCGTAAGATGAAACTGGGCTTACTTGCTTCAAAGGTAGAACCAAAACATGTGAGTACTTGGGTTAAGTCAAAAGCTTCCAAATATTTGTTGGTGGGGTAATATTGGGAAAATAATTTTCCACGGCCAGCCATACACTGGCGGCCCTCCTTCTAGCACCAGAAACTGTTGAGGCCTGGAAATTCGCAGGAAACAACAGCAAGGGATTCTCCCCAGTCAACGTTCCCAAATAGCCCATGACTATTTGGTGTAGGGAATCCATCTGGTTTGTGGTCCGGCTACTGTAGGTCAAGTAACAAAAAATAAAGGTTTTACCGGTTGCGGCCCGGTCCACCGTGTATATTTTTTTTTTTTAGTTTTAAGTATGATATGCAAGTTCCTATTTAACATGCAGATTGATGTAGAATATGAGGAGCAATCACAATGTGATGCGCAGGTTCTTACCTCTCGTCTTAAACTCTCTCGCATCTAAATCACACACACCAAGAAATTACAACTAACTACCTAGCCTATCCCTAGGGAGCAAAATTATCATTCATTAATGAGTAATGTATTTTGTACATGCATTATGAAAAATCACAAATAGATGATGCTTCTTTCAAAACACATGAAAATTTAAAGATATTTGAACAACCAGAAAGCCAATTTTTTATGAACAACATTCATTACTCATAGTGGAAATTTTCATAAAATAAACCAGAGAACATTCATACAAGAACATATGTTCAAAGAGTTAGAACGATCTCACAGTTAATGGACACAAAGCTGAAAATGAAATAGTTCCTCTTCAACAAATTCATAGCACAACATTTGAACATTCCACCAAGCTTTATCCAATAGGAAAATTGTAATTATCTATTGCAAAAGGAAATAGTTCTTCTTACAATATGTTTTCACAAATCTAACTAGGAAAAAGTCCCTTATTCCTTCTAATTCTCCTATACTTATACAAAAACAGCAAAACCTTTGGGTTGCCCCACCGGGTGACCTTTGGGCTCCGCCAACCGTTTAATCTCACAAATTTGTCCTTTTGTGAGTGCTCATGATTTATGCAATACGTTACATTTCATATTTATGAATTAAGAGCATTTTTATGAAAAAAGGACCAACTTGGTAACTGTCGAACTTTTCCAAGCCTGGGCCTCTGCCTCTATTTATTTTGCTTAGTAATTCATTGGTCTCTTGCTATATCCAGTAGAGCTTAGACCTGAATTTCTCCTTCTTTTCTCTGATTCTTCTTCTTCATTCCTCAACCACTTCCTTCCTTGCTGCCTCCCTTCTACTTTGTATTTTAAACACATCTTACTCGCAGTAATCGTCCTGTCATGAAAATAACAGATTTTAGACCATTTAGGGTTTATTAAAGTAACATGAACTTTATCAATACATGCATTCTGTAAAATGAATTCAAGACAATGTTAATGCATGAAAAGAAAACATGATAATGCAAAGAAAATCTTGGTAGCTTGGCCTGGAATCCACTAAATCCATGTAAAAATAAAATCCTGATAAAACAGGCTCCCTATCTCAAACCAGGTCGCATCTGGACCCGTTCAATATCCTCCGAATAAAACACCAAAAAATGACAGAGTAACCACCATAGAAAAATAGAGCAGAAGCACACAAGAAAGGCAGGAAAATACTAAGCATCAGGCGAAAACACGACCTCTCCTTGGCAGGCGGAAAACTATGGATCAGACAATTAGTTCGTCAAGGAGCCACAACGACGGGAGATGGACAGACTATGGGCTTTGTGTTAAAATAACATATCGCTAATCGGAGGCTCGGAAGACTAAACCGCATTTCGTCAGCACATAAACCAACTAAGCATCGGAGAGATGGTGCACTATGCAGCCGCAATGGCGGGAACATAAAGGACATCACGTCCCGCCATGCAAGGTCTGAATCGGAAGAGAAAACAACTAAAACATCGAAAAGGTAGTGCTTTTGGAAGCCGCAACAGCAGGAGAACAATTTACTATGGCTTCCACAATACTAGAAAACACTGGTGAAATAAACACTAAACACTATAGCATCGGACATCGGAAAGACTACGGCATCAGATGATTAGTGCATTGCACAGCCGCAATGGCAGAAGATGGGAAGACTACAGGCCCTGCGGCAAAATAAAAAATCGGCGGTCGAAAAATCTATAAGTCAAATGGTTAGTCCGTTCCAGAGCCGCCGTTGTGGAAGACAAAAGAACTACGGCTTCCGCTTAACTGTCCAAAAACTTTCGACAGCGAAAATTTATCAAAAACAAACTATTAAGTGTTCAAAATATTTAGGCTAGGGAGTGATGAAAATAGTTCGTTGAACCCCCGAAACAGTGACAGCAAAAGAGAAACAAGCTCCAACTTGAACGTAAACAGACTTTTGATAGCGATGAGGGAAATGATTCAGACCAAAAAGACATCATTTTCAAAACTCCACTGTTAATGCGTTTTTCGACAAGAAGCGGTTTTCCGAGAAGCATGAAAGCAATTGACATCACTTCAAACCAAACTGTAGCAGAGGTAAGAATAAAACAGAGTTCATGAATCCACACACTCTTAGGCAAGATAAAATAAAAATAAAAAAGGAGGGTCCAAAATTTCAAAAAATTTGGGAGAAAATTTGCAGCTGCAACATGTTCCTAGATCACGAGGACGAAGAGAAGTGTGACCCTATCCACAGAGAACAAAGATTATCCCAAAGCTAATATGCAATCTGAAAAATGTAACCATGGAATAAGAATACACAAAAAATCTGTCTAAGAGTATATAACTGATATTTGTCATCATTCTTGAGCACAGAAAGAGCAAAAAAAGGCCATGCTGGTTTTCACAAATGGGTTTCCAGGGTAAAATCTGTGTTAGTTCTATGTATGTAATTGATGCTTCATAGTTGGTTTTCTTCCTCATTTCAATTATAGTTTGCAATTGATATTGTAATACACAATTAGAATTAATCTGCAATGAAATAGCTAACATAGAGAAACAGTATAACTTTCTACAATAATAATTAAGGTCCATATTAGTGAAATGACTCAGCCATAGGCCGAGCGATTATGGATCAGAACTAAGGGGCACCTCTGCATGGTTTATATTTACCTAGTTTTATTTCAAAGAGGAATGAAAAAGCTTATTTTCCTTAATAGAAGTGACTTACCCTTCACTAGACAAGCAGGGTCTAATAGAGTTGAATCCAAGCCTCAAGACTATGAAGGCTGATTATTTTAAATGCTAATGCTAATATAAGTTAAGATTTAGTATAAATTGTAAGCACTAGATGTGAATAAAAATCCCATCAACTACTAAGACATAGCAGCAGATATATGTATTTTATATACTCGAATTAATGTTCCAAGAAAACAAAGAAACTATGAAGGACAAACAAAGAGCACAAAAAATTAGAGAAACCTTACCAAGTTTCTTATATATATTTGTTGATATATTTCAATGTGTAGAGAAAAAAGAAACTAGTTGAGGCACTAATTAGTGTGATGCAAATATCACCGATTTCTCCTAATATTTTTGAATTTCGCTGAGTTTTTTAGGTTGACAATGTTTCTGATACTTTCTTAGTTTTTTATGTCCAAGTTTATGATTGCATATGAAATATGAAAAATGCAACCATGGAGTTAGAATACACAAAATCTCTGTCTAAGAGTATATAGCTGATATTTGTCATCATTCTCGAGCATAGAAAGAGCCAAACAAAGGCCATGCTGGTTTTCACAAACGGGTTTCCAGGGTAAAATCTGTGTTAGTTCTGTGTATGTAATTGATTCTTCGGAATTGGTTTTCTTCCTCATTTCAATTATAGTTTACAAGTAATATTGTAATACATAGTCAGAATTAATTTGCAATGAAATAGAAAACATATAGAAACATTATAACTTTCTACAAAAATAATTAAGGTCCATACTGATGAAATTACTCAGCCATAGGCTGAGTGATTTGGATCAGAACCAAGGACCACCTCTACATGGCTTATCTTTACCTAGTTTTATTTCAAAGAGGAATGAAAAAACTTATTTTCCTCAATAGAAGTGGCTTACCCTTCACTGGACAAGCAGGGTCCAATAGAGCTGAATCCAAGCCTCAAGACTATGAAGGCTGATTATTTTAAATGCTGATCCTAATATAAGTTAAGATTCAATATAAATTTTAAGCACTATATGTGAATAATAATCCCATCAACTACTAAGCCACACCAGTAGATATACGTATTTTATGTACTCGAATTATTGTTCCAAGAAAACAAAGAAACTATGAAGGAAAAACAAAGAGCACAAAAAATTAGAGAAACCTTACCAAGTTGCTTATATATATTTGTTGATACATTTCAATGTGTAGAGAAAAAAGCAACTAGCTGAGGCACTAATTAGTGTATTGCAAATATCCCTGATTTCTCCTAATATTTCTGAATTGTTCTGAGTTTTTTAGGTTGACGATTTTTCTGATAATTTCTTATTTTTTTAGGTCCAAGTTTATGATTGCATATGCAATCTGAAAAATGCAACCATGGAGTAAGAATACACAAAATATCTGTCTAAGAGTATATAGCTGATATTTTTCATCATTTTTGAACACAGAAAGAGCCAAACAAAGGCCATGCTGGTTTTCACAAATAGGTTTCCAGGTTAAAATCTGTGTTAGTTTTGTGTATGTAATTTATGCTTTAGAATTGGTTTTCTTCCTCATTTCAATTACAGTTTGCAAGTAATATTGTAATACACAGTCATAATTAATTTGCAATGAAATAGAAAATAGAGAGAAACATTATAAGTTTCTGCAAAAATAATTGAGGTCCATACTGGTGAAGTGACTCAGCCATAAGCTGAGCGATTATGGATCAGAACCAAGGACCACCTCTGCATGGTTTATCTTTTCCTTGTTTTATTTCAAAGAGGAATGAAAAAACTTATTTTCCTCAATAGAAGTGGCTTACCCTTCACTGGGAAAGTAGGGTCCCCGGTCCAATAGAGCTAAATCCAAGCCTCAAGACTATGAAGGCTGATTATTTTAAATGCTAATGCTAATATATGTTAAGATTTAGTATAAATTGTAAGCACTATATGTGAATAAAAATACCATCAACTACTAAGCCATACTAGCAGATATATTTATTTTATGTACTCGAATTAATGTTCCAAGAAAACAAAGAAACTATGAAGGACAAACAAAGAGCACAAAAAAATAGAGAAACCTTACCAAGTTGCTTATATATATATTTGTTGATACATTTCAATGTGTAGAGAAAAAAGAAACTAGCTGAGGCACTAATTAGTGTGTTCCAAATATCACTGATTTCTCCTGATATTTTTGAATTTTTCTGAGTTTTTTAGGTTGACGATGTTTCTGATACTTTCTTAGTTTTTTAGGCCCAAGTTTATGATTGCATATATTTTATGATAATTTATGCTATTGTCCCCAATATTTCCAATAAGTTTGTTTCCTAGCCCTTGGCAATATATTCCCCAAAAATTATATTTGAAACATAATTTACTAATTATCGTCTACATTCAAAACACAATACAAATAGTAAAATTCTTCCTTACCTCTTCCTCAGCTTTCTAGAGATTGCAATATCTTATGTATGGCTAATGGGGCAATTATTGATGAGGAGGTTATGCAGTTTGATATCTTCTGTCAATTATGGGATAATATACTGCACACTAATATTTATATGCATCCAGCTATAGAGATATTTGTGTGTTTGTTTAGAAATAATTTTGGCTAGTTAGGAGTTCTATAACTCTATGGAGGTTTTCATTTGTAGTAATGCATGCTGTTTTGATTTACTGTTCATATTTCTAATTGATTATATGGGTGCATTATTATTATGGTTTGTTGGAAGTAGGTTCTTGTATGATGCATGGACTCTCATAGATATGGATTCTTTAGGCATGTTATATATGATTGGGTACTAAATGCATTTAAATTTAAAATGTGTTTGGATTATGGTTTTATTGCATATACGAGGATTGAAAACATGAAACCCTAATAGGAAAACATGAGGCTCAAAACCTAACCGACTGAGACCGCAAATATATAATGACATGATGTATAAGACTATAAGTTTAGTGTCCAATATATAAACCTATTTTCCATTCTAGCTTTGTTGGAATAATCATAATGTGATACTTATTATGAGATAAGCATGTTTTAAGCATTGTGCTCATTGACAAATCTTATCTTTCATAGATGCTATGGGGATTCCATGAGGGTTTTGATTATGATGATACAATGAAGTACATATTGATGACATCACTAGTATATGACTAGATTGTGCAAATTATCATGGGTAAAATATTGGATGCCAACTTCATTGACTGCTTAGGCATGTTTACTTATGAAGTAATGTCTATGGAATCCCATTGAAAAACAAATGTCTTATTGTTGATAAGGAGTGAATATCTTGAAAACCAATAATGGTAGAGTCTCCTTAGATTGGAGGTGTTGGTAAATGTGTTGTGTTTCTTTTCCTTACTATATTGCTTTACATGAGTGTATAGTGCATATTTGAGAATGAAAAGGTAGCAGTTGTGTCTAGTATTTTAAGTATCTATGTTCATGACCATCGTGTTACTGATTTCTTAGGAATAATCACTTATGTAGCAATGTGTGTGGATTCCGATGCAAAACACCCCTTAGCAAGATCTTAATCCCTTCATAAAACCGATGGCTTATAGTTGACAAGTAGTGGATATCTTGAAAACTTGGGCTCTCCTTAGAATGAATTGGTTAGTTGATCTGCCATGCTGCTCTTCTATACATATATTGTCAACCATGGGGTGCTTTATCCACTTGAGCACATAAATCATATTTGAGGGTGAAAAAGTAGCAAGTGTGTTTAGCATCTACGGTGTGAGGAAGTGGTCTTATTTCACAAGGTGGTGCATTTGCAATGATAATTAAAACTGTTGGCACTGCACATAAGTGGCTGACTTTGTGCTCAGCAATGGCATCAAATATGTCTTTTGCATTTACACCTATGCAGAAAATACTAGTGCTTGTGCAGTTATGCCCCATGGAAATCCCCTACCGTTACAATGAAACATGGGTGTTGTCCACAAGTAAACATGCTTAGACTTCATTTCCCATGCTAAAATAATACCAATTGGATTGAGATAGGAACCTCTATGACTGTACACAACACCTTTAGGACTGGACATGGTTCCTAATGTGTAGTTTAATGAGATAAATTCCCATTCATCTTCAGGCCAGCGAGTCTCAAAATTTGGTTCTTCACTTATCAAAAGCTTTTCATAATCAAGAAGATCTTTATGATCTTCATTCAAAGAATATTCTCTAGATTTTTCCAGTTCATGGATCACAATAATTAATGGTAATTCCTATGTCACCTGAGAAAGGTTGCTGACTGCTACCATTGTAACTTCCAAGAATTGGTAATCCACAAACACCACCTTAGCTTCTGAATGCTTCAAAATGAGATACATTGTGTGTGCATCATGTCTAATATTTAGAGTGTTTATCATTGCCCCTGCCATTGGTACTCCAATGTGCATTTCATATGTGGTTGGTACATTCGGGGCCACTACAACAACCTGTCATATGTATGGATTGTTCAAACTTTAAATTCTCTTACAATTGATACAATTTCAGTTAAATGAAATTTTGATGATTTTAAGGTATATAGGAAAAAGACTTCACTAAGAAACATATTGTAAATATAAAGGTTACAAGATCAATTTCTAAAAATTAATATTTTCCAAACTTTAGGAATAACCAAACTTGACTCCTATGATCACTATGATAGTTTCTCCTATGATTACTATTCACTCAGCAGTACTTTTTTGTTTTCCTTTTCAGAGAGGCTAAATTATACAATGTATTCTAACAATTTTTACTTGGGGAGCAAGGTCTACCACCAGTTTCCTTCGACATTTGCAACATTGGTAGAGAAAAGAAAGGTCTTGGGCTGACTAGTATTCATGCAGAAAGGATTGCATTGGCTATGAAGTGGATTGTTATGGCCCTCACATGATTATGGATTTAAGGGTAATTTGGGATTTGTGATGTTGTTGTAGGGTTAGTTTTCTTCAAAATGAATGGTTTAACACATCGAAAAAATAATTTGGAAAATCGAAGAACTTAATTAGGAATTTCAGGGAATAATACGACCATTCTTGTCCATTTTTTTGTTAATATTCAAACTAGTTAATATTCAGATTGGAATAAGACTCACTGATGGAGTTGTGGTTCAGCAGTGGAGGTGGCAACTTTCAAGGACACCCACTGAGGTACAATTCCTCGAAAGCATATGAATAAGTGATTGGGGCTAGGTGCTCATTCTAGAATATTTTGATGGTTCACCCATCGAGTTCTATGCAGAGGTCATTTGTAATACTAATTATATTCTTTGATACTAAAGGAAGCACTTTAAAAATTAAGAAGAAATTATGAACTTATTCACTAAGTTTTCTAGAATGATTTGGAACTATTTTGATTGTTGGTAGCATATTGAAGGATTCTTTGAAGACTTCCTTGATTAGTGAAACAACATTCTTGAGGATAACCTGTGTGCTAATTAAGGGCAGTTGTTAGTTCTTCTCAAAAGCAGGTAGAGTTGAACGATTTTGGTTGGTGCACCTTTTAAAGTCAAATCAGTCAAAAACTTGGTAATGTGAATAAACCATAGTATCGTGGCATGCCTTAGTTTATTGAACAACAATACAATAGTAGATGGAAGAGTTGATGCATTACTTGCATTGAAGATATCATTTTAGGTAGTCTGGAGACAAAATTGAAGGTGTTTGTTTTCGACTTTGGATTTACATGAGAAAGATGATGAGGTGATCCTGATGGAGAGAGTCATTTATAATGGGATCTACATAAAATAACTGGATTTAAATTTGAATAGAAGAAGGTCAATGGTAGGCTTGATTATTACTAAAATACTGCTCAAGGATAGACTTGAATGACTAATCTTACTTGCAAGAGAACCATGTTCTAAATCCTAATACTATTAAACTTCTTGAGTCTTATTTTGTTCTAGGTGTTCCATGTACCCTTGATGTTCAGTGGTGATCAATGTATATGAATTTGAGTTCGTGTTTTAGGTACAAATAGAATATACATTGTACTTTTTTGTTGTAACATTGATTATTTGAGCTACATTACCTTCATGCAGCTTATTTTAATATTGATGGTTTGATATTTATCTCTTACATTGTATCTTTCTTGTATGTGACAGCAAATGACGTTGGAATTTGAGAAAGTTGGGCCTAGGAGCTATCTCTTCACATAGATAGTTTCCTAACATTAAATGATAAATAACTAATTTGACAACACTTTCACTAAGTAAGAATGGGCTCATTCAAGTACATGAAACCATGTTGGCATTTAGCATGAATATCATGAAAATTGTTTATGGTTTGTTTATTGCTTTTGTTTGAAGCATTTTGTCGATTTTTGAAGTTTGTGTGTATTTTGATTAAATATTATGTTAAGTCCTTTGAATTCTTTTAGTTCTCATTCGATGCTTGATTTAACCCTTTGTTGTAGCTTGAGTCAAGGTTGGTTTTAGGGTTTGAGAAAAGATTTATTTATTAACTTTTAGTTGCATGAATTAATTGTCTTCAGTTTTTCAATTCTTTTACGCTGATTGTATGATTTTCTTTGTAAATACTTATCATTATTCAAAAAATAAATGATCTCTACATAGCTAAGCAAATAAAAAAATGGTCTATGCACTAGGATCTTATGTATTGATCGTAGGATACCTATTGGCACAAGACCAACATTCATCTAATGCAATAATCAATTGGCATAATTACAATGTGTAATTGTATTAGCCTCCATGACCATAATTGGCTAATGGAGGCCAATATCAAGCTTAATGTATGATTCTATCCGTTTATCAGTTGTCAAGATTCAAGTCCCCACATGTCCACTAGACCATTAAGGGATGAGATAACAAGTGGAGTCTCCACTTGCCCTGAATCTAGTCAGTGAAGTCATGCTTCACTGGCACCTTCCAGTTGTTACTTGTGAGTCTACATGTTCTGTTGTTGATGATGTGATTCATGTTATTTGACTAATGTTGTTATTCCTCTATTTTGACAATATCCTATAAATCAGTGAAATATTCACCATTTTTTACAATTTTTTATAATGAAGTTAAATAATCGCAAAGATTTTACATTATCTTATAACTTAGTGAAAGATTCACCAAGATTTTACAATATTATATAATAAAATGAAAGATTCACCAAGATTTTACAACATTATATAATAAAATGAAAGATTCGCCAAATTTTATATATATAAATATTATATTATTGATAAAATCGCCTTCAAATTTTCCTATATATAGAAGAGATTTGCCCATTTTTTATACATATAAATCTAGGGGGGGTCTTAAAATCATCCATGGTCTTATACTTCCATACTTGAAATTTTTCAGCTTCACCAAACTTGTCATCAAGCTGGTGTGATAGGTCATTTTGAAATGAGAACCTCAAATGCAAATAGAAAAAGATTAGATCTTATTGATTTGAGGTGTCCGTCCGCATTCCGGATCTGGCTGATATAGGGTTTGTCACAAAAACATTAATTTTAAAAACTTGGAATATTTGAGATATGATTGGATATAAAGATGCACCTCCTCAAGGTGAGCTAAGCATGATACTCATTTTCCCAAAACTCTGATCAGAACTGCAAAATATCTGATTCCCTAGTTTTCTTCAATTTCTTCTGCATAATTGCCTAATATTGTTTTTGCGGTATCTCCAAAAGAGATATTATCCCATATCTGAAATTTTGTACTGATATAGAATAATTTTTCCTCTATCCAAAACCATAGGTTTGAGCAGAATTGGTTTCACCAATTGGGAGTTATGAGAGTTTTCCCAAGGTGACTTGTTTTAGGACTGTTCAACATAGTGAACTTGTATAGACTTCCATGTGTCACTATTTCACTTTCGGGGTATGAAACTTTTACAAGAGAAGTTACAATCCATTCCCTATCTGGAACATCTTGCAAAATTTCATTTGGACCTTCTTATCCCGAGATATAGAAATTTTCCCTAGGTGTCATGTTTAGGGATGAATCCAGGGAGACGATGTAACCTTGATTTGGAGGAATCATATCTCCAAGAATATAGAGAATATGAGGCTAAACAGTTTGCATAGGGTACCCCAGGAATATATCTTCTTCCTATAAAAATTTGGGCTCCCGATACTTCTCAAATCTCGAGATATAGCGAATGCACCAAAATTACTAGTTTTAGTCGTTTAGAGTTTTCTAGTCCGGGGTCAAATTAGGGTTTGACTTTCCCGAAGTTTTACCCAACCAAAAATTTCGATCTTGGTCTCTAAATTTCTATTTACAGGAGGATAAATCCTATGCTAGGCTAACTCAAAAATTGCTCTTCTGTGAAAATCCCTAATTTCCCACATCAATGACAGGTCAAAAACTGAAAATGCCCAGAATCAAATTCTCCTTTGATAGAAAGATGCGCCCTTCAATCGAGAGTTATCCTAGCCTCATATTTCTGAAGATATGTGGAGAGAGACCCAAAAAGTAAGAATCCCTATATTTTTCACCTGCACAGTGTCTTCTTCTCAGGTTAGCTCTAATACCATGTTAGATTTTTATCATTTAATCAATATGATCTAGGATCTTATCTGAGAGAATAACATGCAGAACAATAATCACAAGAGACAAGAGACACAAAGATTTTTCCTTGGGGAAACCATAAATTAGAAAACCCTTCAACTTCCTTAGAGATAGAATGAGCACCAATAGAAAAAGTAAAACTCAAAAACACAAACTTGATCTCTGACAACTGATCTCTCTCTCACTTGTGCAAGATTCTCCTCTCTCACTCATGTGCTATAGCTGAGTGTGTGTGTGTTCCAAATAGAGAGTCTCAGTTTCTATTTATACTATTTTTCCACTTGACAATTACTCACCAAGGTCGAATTCTCTTGGAGATTCTAATAACCCTAGTACCCCTCAACTGTGGGGACTATTTCCCCGAAGTACAACGAAGGGTTAACCTCAATGACTTTACATGAATTTATTATATAAATGATTCTCCTGATAGGAACATCGGGGTACAATAAAATAAAATATAAGATATACGAGTGAATACATTCCAAAGTTACAAATACATCCATATTTACAACCATAAAAGAGAGACTATCTATTAACAAAAATAAAATATCTATTAGCGTGATGTGTCCTATCATCCTCCTCCATAATCTCCTCTTGTAAAGAGCAAGACTAGTTCTTATAATGTGATCATTCATTACATGATAAACGTAAATATCCTCTTTTTAGAAACAATTTTAAATAGACTGTTACATATAACAACTATTAAGATACAAATGAGTCGATGAACAAAAGATGAGGATTTCAATGCCTTATTCTCATGACACAAAGTGTTTGGGTACATAGGGTACTCCCAAAAGACCGAACACCTTCAACAACCACTTCACACAAATAGATCACAGATCAACACACCGATGTTTGTCACGTGGTTAAAACCCTCGAGAGGGAAACAATCCATGGCCCTATCCAAATAGCTACTTGGAGCAATTTATTATGCAAAATAAAGAAAGTTACATATGAGCTTCTCATAATCGATCAACTAGCCAAGGACCCTCTATGCTATTTAAATAGAGATCATAGACCAATCAGGTGTTAAGCCACAGATCAATGGTAGGTATGATCTAAGAGAAGTTGAACGGTTGGATCACTCTATGTCTAGAACATATCATGACCGTCGGATTAGAATATTTACAAATGCATACTAATGCATACTAAAGAAACACACTTTCACCTAACGGATATATTACACAAATTGAACTTAACTAACTCCTAAGTGTCTAAATATCCTAAAATCCCCCCTTAAGAACAACTTGGGATAGGATTTAAGGATTTACAAAAGTGACACTATTAGGAGAAGGAAGGAGGCATTAGAGCCTATCCCCCCTTAAGGACACATTCCTGAACTCCTAACATAGACCAAAGTTTAGAAAACTTCGCTTATGTAAGAGACTTGGTGAAGATGTCTGCAACTTGATCATTTGTAGGGAAATAGAGCACTTCAATAACACGATCATGAACAAGATTTTTGATGAAGTGCATGTGTAGCTCAATGTGTTTGTTGCACTGATGTAGAACTGGATATTTGGAAAGCTTGATGGCACTTTGATTGTCGCACCAAAGTGGAGTAGGATGTTGTTGCTCAAATCCAAACTTTGAAAGGATCTTTCGAAGCCATAAAGCTTCCTGACTAGAATTAACTATGGCTCGATATTCTTCTTCTGTTGAAGAAAGAGCAAGAGCTTGTTGTTTCTTACAAGCCCAAGTTGCAGGTCCAGATCCCAAACTAAAAACATAACCTGCAGTAGACTTTCTATCATCAGGATCGTCGACCCAATATGAATCAGTGAAACCAACCAACAAAGGTTTCCCCCCTGTACTGTAATGAATCCCAAACTAAATTGTCCCTCAAATATATCGAAGTATTCTTTTTGCTTCTTTCTAGTGACTTTCATGAGGAGTTTGCATATAACGAGAAACATGACCAACGACAAAGGAAAAGTCAGGATGGGAATGAGTCAAGTATAAAAGACTACCAACAAGCTGACGATACTAGGTGGCATCTACTTCAGGGGAAGTACAAGTGGCAGAAAGTTTGACTCCAAACTGGAAGGGAGAAGGGGCTGGTTTACAATCTTCCATGTGGAAGTGACGAAGAAGGTCACAAGCATACTTAGACTGGGAAAGAAAGATTCCTTCTTTGGTTTGTAAGACTTGGAGACCAAGAAAATAATGCAAATGTCCTAAGTCTGACATTTCAAAATTTTGCTTAAGACTAGATTTCACATGGGTTATAAGTTTAGGGTCACTACCAGTAAGGATAAGATCATCAACATAAAGAACAAGTATGATGAGATGGTTTCCTACTTTCTTGGTATAGACATTGGGGTCAGAATGGCATCTAGAAAAACCAGTGTCAAGGAGAAATCTATCCATTTTGGCATACCAAGCTCTAGGAGCTTGCTTAAGACCATATAAGAATTTCTTAAGGAGACAAACAAGGATAGAGTTATTCTGAACATATATAGGAGGTTGCTCCATGTAAATTTCCTCATGTAAATCACCATGTAAGAAGGCAAACTTGACATCCATTTGATGGACCTCCCAGTTATGTCAGGATGCAAGGGAAAGAACAAGGCAGATGGAGTTCATTTTTGCTATAGGGTCAAAGGTTTGATTGTATTCAATCCCTTCAACTTGGGAAAAACCTTTGGCAACTAACATTGCCTTAAGTATTTCAACACTTCCATCTGATGCATACTTAGTTCTATAGACCCATTTACATCTGGCAAGTTTTCTTCCTTTTGGAAGAGGAACGAGATCCCAAGTATCATTCCCCATTAAGGAACGATATTCTTCATCCATAGCTGCATCCCAATCTGGATTTCCTGAAGCTTATGCAAAAGTTTCTGGATCATGATTCTTGAAAACTTGATCCAAAAGATAAGAGGCTCGCTAAAACTAAGAACGTGTTCGACGTTGATCTCTAGGATCACCGGCAAGATCACCAGCTATTTCACATGTTAAATAGACCCATCGAGGAAGTATTGGTGCTGGTGCAATTGGAGGAACATGAGCAGGCGGAGGTGGATTTTCATCCTCACTATCATCATCACAATATAGAGTTGGAAACCTGTCAAGGAAGATGGAAGAAGAAGAAGAAGGCACAATCGCCGAATCAGGCTCGTAGGACAAATATGGCACACCCACCAAGTTAGGCTCACAGGCCAAGAGATTTTCATCAAATTTAACATCTCTTCTAATGATTATATCATGATAATGTGGCTTAAGAAGTTTATAACCTTTTACATCTTCAGAATATCCAACAAATATGCATTTTTCACTTTTAGGCTGCAATGCCTTCCGTTTTTCATCCGGAATGTGAGCCCATGCTTCACAACCAAGCACACGAAAGTGACTTACATCTAGTTTAATTTTAATCCATGCTTCTTTCAGTGTTATACCTTGTAAAACTTTACTTGGCGTGCGATTAACTATGTAATTTGCACAATTTATGGCCTCAGCCCAATATTAAAGACTTAGTCCCTTAGATTGGATCATACAATTAGCCATTTATTTTAAAGTGTGGTTCTTCTGTTCAACTACACCATTTTGTTGTGGTGTATATGGAACAGTGTGTTGTTGTTGGATTCCTTGTTCAGGGCAAAAAGTAGTGAACTTTTTGTTAACATATTCTCCTCCATTGTCAGATTTTAACTTAATAATTTGATGACCAGATTGTTTTTCAACAAGGGCCTTGTAGGCCAAGAACATGTTAAATACTTCACTTTTAAGTTTTAGGAAGTAAACCCAAGTGCATCTGGAGTAGTCATCAATGAAAGTTAATAAATATTTGAAACTAGAAAAGGAAGCAGATGGAAGAGGGCCACACAAGTCACTATGCACAAACTCCAAGAGAACCGAGGCGTGCCAAGAGGCACGTTTGTCAAAACTGTCCTGATGATGTTTTCTGAGTATACAACCGAAACAAACACCATCCTTGCAAGATACCAGGGGAAGACCAGTCACCATATTGTCTTTACATAGTTGTTGCAATGAGCGATAATTTAAGTGACCAAATCACTCATGCCAAAGTTTGCTCAAGTTATCACTATGAGCAACAAAAACTGAAGGAAAAAGTGATGACCCAAAGTTGTTAAATTTGTACAACCTGGTAATATCATCAACAATTCCAGTAGCAAGGATATTTTGAGGATTTTTAAAATCCTTGATTACAACTTGAAGAGGTGTAAACGTCACAGTTTTACCTTCACCTGAATGAGTAATTTGATAGACTGATAACAAATTGCATGAAATTTTTGGAACACATAGTACATCACTGAAATGACCATTTTCTACTAGAACTGTTCCAGATCCTACAACACTTAGAGATCTATCATCACCAACAAATATTTGTTTGGTGTTACATTCATGCATAGTAGAAAATATGGCTTTATCCTTAGCCATATGATAAGATGCTATAGAATCAATGAGCCATTCAATTGAAGTAGAAGAAGAAGATGCAGTATAAGAATAACCAAAAGCAAAAATTGCATGTCCATGAAAGTTAGATTCTAAAGACGAATCTAGGCTTATGTGTTGCTTCTTCATTGCTACTTCTAAGGTTTCCATCTTCTTAAAACACTTAGATTCATCATGATTATCTTCCCCACAAAAATTGCAATGACGCTCAGTCTGCTTTCCTTTTTTCTTGGATCCTTTGTCATTTTTTAAAGAAGGAGCTAACTAAGAGGGTTTGGGACCCTTGTTGTTTTTCTTATTATTGCAAAAATAATGTTTCTTGGGAGGCTTGGACTTTTCTTTCTATTGGGACAATAAGACTTTCCTAGATGTATCTGCATTGTTAATTATTCCAAGATGAATGAGCTTATCTTGCTCTCTAATTAAGGAATCACAAAAGGATTCAAGGCTAGGCTCTTGATAGCTAGATGTAGTCAAGGATTCTTTCATGGAGTAGAATGTAGATACAAAAATAGAATATGCAGGTCCAAGTTTTGAAAGAATCTGATAAATACATTGTTTTTCTTCTTTCTTAATCTTGCATTCTGCACATAATCGTATAAGAGTTTTATACTTAGATAAATAGTATTGAATGCATGAAAAATAATTTGGATTCAAGGAAAGCAACTCATTTGTCAAGTTGATGACCCCAAATTTCATTGTGTTATCCAAACACAGATTCCAACTTTTCCCAAGCGAGATTGGGTTCATCAATTCCAGATATGTGGAATCACAAATCAGTAGAGATTGACATCCCAATCAATCCACGAGCTTCATCACATCTATTTGCCCATTTAATTTTCTTATCATCATCATTGGGTTATGTTTCTTTCCCTGAGGTTATCCTGAAAATTCTCCTACTTCGCAGAACATCCTCCATACGAGATTTCCATGAGAAATAGTTAGAACTTGTAAGTATAATATCACAAGGGGCGGCCATACTATAAAACAATGGCCGAAAGAACAGAAACTAATTGTCTAGATGCAAAGAGCTCAAACAAATATGTGGTTTTAAAAAGAACGACACTTAAAAACTGATCCTGGACGATAAAGTTATGCTTGATCAAAGAAAATGTTGAAAATGTCCCCAATAGTGACGTGGCAGATATTAACTTGACCAACTAAAAAAAATAGGCCCTCTCTTCTCAAGATCAACCTTTAACAATCACTTTTACAATAAAGTTGCTTTGAAGTGAATCACTTTTATGGAATAAGTGATGTTCACTTTTACAATAATGTGACTTTTAAATAGTGCAACAATAAATTAAAAGACTTAAGTGACTCACTTTTATTTTATTTTATTTATGTGAGATGCACTTTTACAATAAAATACTTGAAAATAGAAATTGCATGCACTAAAAAGTAGCTTAATAAGACTTGAACTCAAGACCTATTAAGTAATAAAACAACTTTGGACCAAGTGAGCTAAGTTTAAAAGGTACGTAAAATAATGGAAAGAGGAAGGGTTTTTTTTTTTTTTTACTCTTATCTCTCGTTCTCCGTGCTTGGTTTCTTTTCCTGCAAATCACAAAAAAAAATGAAAAACAAAAACAAAAAAAACTTTTTCCACACAATGGGGTTAGATCTTGGTTAGCTTACCCGGAAAGTCTACATTTTCAAGTTTTCTCGTTGTTTCTGATTTGCCGTGATCACACAAGGTGCACAGCAAAGAGCATACGTAGCCGAGAAGACAAGAAAAAAAAACTTTGCCTTACTGTTTCTGATTTGCCGTGGTCGTGCAAGGTGCATGGAAAAGAGAATACATAGTTAGGGAAGGAAACAATCCAAGAATAAAATAGAAAATATCTAATAATAAACTGATAAAATATGAGAGATTAAAAAAAATCGGTCACTGTAACATTATACCTTCAGATTTGTCGAAATGGGTGTTTCTTGAGCAAACGGAAATGGTTTTCGATGAAACGAAAACCATTTCCCAATGGAAACAGTGCTCTGGACGTAATGGAATAGCTCCCATAAGACAAAAATGCACAAAAAATATAGAAACAAAAACCCTTTCAAACTTTCGGCAACACTGGTTTCAGATCTTAATAAAAACCGAAAGCAGCTCTTCATAAAAGCTCTGATACCATGTTCAGGTACACAGGGTACTCCCAAAATACCGAACACCTTCAGTAACCACTTCACACAAATAGCTCATACATCAACACACCGATGTTTGTCACGTGGTTAAAACCCTCGAGAGGGAAACAACCCATGACCCCAGCCAAATAGCTACTTGGAGCAATTTATTATGCAAAAGAAAGAAAGTTACATATGAGCTTCTCATAATCGATCAACTAGTCAAGGACCCTCTATGCTATTTAAATAGAGATCATAGACCAATTGGGTGTTAAGCTACCAATCAATGGTAGGTATGATCTAAGAGAAGTTGAACTGTCGGATCACTCTATGTCTAGAACATATCGTGACCGTCGAATTAGAATATTTACAAATGCATACTAATGCATAATAACGAAACACACTTTTACCTAACAGATATATTACACAATTTGATCTTAACTAAATCCTAAGTGTCTAAATATCCTAACACGAAGTGCATGAGGATAACACATTCGTTCTAAAGACATGCCAAGCATTAACATCAGGCAGTTACAAACCATCTTCCATATTTTCTTTAACTTGATCATCTGTATTTATTGCGGAGTAGTTGAGGATGAATATATAGGTTCATAGCCATCTCAAGTCTTTTTTCTTATCCAACTTGTTGCATCTGCAACTATTTCCCAAATTTTTTAAAATTTTGAACCCTCCTTTAAATTTTGTCTTGCTTGGATTTGTTTTGAATTGCTAAACTATGTTGTTTTCTGTTACAAATTTGGATCTTAATGTTGAGATGGGGTAAATTGTTTTCCATTTTCAAAATTTTGAATGACTGTCTTTTGTTTGAATTGAACTTGAAGTTTTGTCTTTTCATTGTTGAAAGTCTTTTGAATAATGAATCAGGGCCATAGTTCTCTACGCAGCTACCGTTGCAGAAGCTAAATAATGAGTGATCTGATCTAAAGCCTTGTTTTTTCACCGATGGTTTATCTCTTTTGCTTATTCTTTTCACTTTTTGAATTTTGGCGATGTTTTCTTATCACTGTCGAAGCATTAGTCTTCTAGATTTCCGCCGTTCCGGAGGGAAAATGAAAAATTTTCTGACGGTTTAGTTCTTACCCTCATCGATTCCATGTTTTATTGATTTTCATTATTTTGGTTTTCTCTTTGCTATCGGAACATTTCATGACTTTGATCGAAAGATGTAGTCTAATTGCTTTCCACCATTGCGGCTCCTGAGCGAACTAAACATCCTCCATATAGCTTTTCCACTTGCCGATGGTTTGTTATGGTTTTCACCGATATGTTTTGTTTTTCGTGGATCCCTTAGTCTGATTGTTTTCCGTCATTGTGGCCCCTTAGAGAATTAACCATCCGATGCTAAAGTAGTTTCGATTTCTGATGCTGCAGTTTCTAGTGTTTATTTCTCCGACATTTTATTTGGCATCGAATCCCATACTCTGTCCATTGCCCGCCATTGCGGCTTCTCATCAAATTAATCACCTGATTCGTAGTTAGTCCACTTGCCGATGAAGTTTTTCCCGCTGACATTTTTTCACCGAAGTCTATATATAGGACGGGGTTGTTATTTTATTCTTACCCTTGTGAATTCACGTCTGCCTCCGTCCTCATTGTCAAACTGTGCATTCATGCTTAGTTGTTGGGATTTTGTGCATTTGGGGTGCTGCCGTGGAAGTGTTGGACCATCCGGTCGACTGCAAGCTCATTTCCAGGTAGGCCAACCATGGTTTCTCTTTCCTTTCGATTGTATTGGGTCATTTTGGGAACTACGGTCTTTCCTTGGTTGGGTTTTCCTGCCATGGGTGGTTAGCCGTATAGATTGATGAATGTGTATCCTTACAGCGTGAGGTATTAGTCGGTTTCACAGCTTTGCCATCGGGGGGTTTTCTTTTGTTGAGCTTGTTTGAACCGTTATGGAAACTCGAACCTGGTCTGAAGGTTTAGGAGGTTGGTGCAGACAAGCGTTACGCTATCTGCATCGGTTTTTGTGGAGTTATCTATGGCCGTCCGGGGAAGGGAGTTTTCAGTTTTTTTTCGTCATAGGCATTTACCCTATTTTTCTAGGACGGGGGAGGTTTTGATTCTCGTTCAGAGTAGTTTTTCGCGTAGGGCCTTATTTTTTTTTCAAAGACGAGCCTCATTGATAGGATGTTTCATTTTGGTGAGGTATTGGATTGCATTTTCAGTTTAATAATGTATAATTCTATCGGGGTCATGTTTAGTTGCAGACAGACTTAGCATTTTTCAAACCTAGCTTGCGGAGTTTCTTTTTTCTTGTTATTCTCAATTTTGCATTAATATTCTGATAAGTTTATCTACTGAGAATATGGACGAGGTAAAAAATTTTATACAGTCTTTCTTCATTCTTAGAACACTGATTAAAATCCCCAATATCCTAAAAGCATGTTTGGTCTGTGACATGGCAACTTCTTCAAAGGAGATATGTCAAAAATGCAAAAGAAGAAGGCTCATGTTGTTGCGGGAGAACCAGAGCTATGAAGACACTAAGGTTGAATATATCTATGAAGACACTAGAGATACCACCGGGGTAGAGCCAGACTACAAATGGGGTGAGGTATATCATATGATTTCGAATCAAGATGTACCTAATGCTGGATTTGAAGAGTTGACCATATATGCCAACATCAAGAAGTCAACTCTTATGAAGGTAGCCACAAGACTTGAGCTATTCCCATGCTCAGAGGTGATCAGTTGGATTCTTCCTAAAGCAAATGTGACTACAATGATATTAGCAAATACTGCCAAACAGGGCTATGTTGCATACATCATTGCTTATGTCTCACTAGCATGTCACCTACCTCCTGCTCAAGTATACCTAACTAAAAGTTGGCTAAAGGAGATAAATTTGGACTTAGTTGAAATAGTGAAGAGAATGATGATACCTAGGAAGAACTTCCGAACCAGGCCATCAAGAGAGTATGATACAACCACTCTCTGGACTCCTTATAGGTTTATAGCACTGATGCTAAATAGAGTGTTTGGGAGAGCTCATGGTAAAAGTTTCAAGTTGGGATGGATTCCCATTATTTTTTATGTGGCCACCCAGGGGACTGTATTCAACTGGGCAAACATTGTGTCCAAAAGCCTCTCAACTTGCATATCTTCAGCTTTGGGAGGGGTGTCCCAGAAGAAGTCTGAGTTCTATATGAGCTCCATCTTAGTAGACTGTATATTATGTACCCATCCATTTCCAGCCTTAGGATGCAATTGGGACAGGGAAAGAACCCCTATGTACACTGCATACAAACTGTTGTGGGCACACAAATATTACAACCACTATAAGGAGATATGTGAACATTTTATTATGCCTTTGTACACTTTAATATTCCTAATAGAATGTAACTGTATGTCAGAGGAGGCATTCAAAGTCATTGAGGAACATGGGAGTTATTATTTGACTAAAGAGGGGATGTACATTAGAATGTATGGTTTCTCTAGGGCGCCTTCTCTACTACCTCAGTATGCCACTAATTATGTGGTAAATAAAGAAGCAGTTAGGCAGGTGTATTTGGATGGTTTCGAAAGCTTTTTGTTTGAACATAAGAAGGCAGCCTACCTTGCTATCCCTTTTTGGATAGGAAACTATAAGTTTGCAAATATTAAACGAGCTGATGAATTTGTACAAGAATTGGAGCAGTTTCATTTTGGGGAAATAAGCTTCCACAGGAATGACTCCCAAAATAAATTTGCAGAGCATTGCAAAGAATCAAATTTTCATTTTGAATATGCAAATTTCTGGGATAAGGATGAAGAAGTATTCAGGAATGCAAGGAACATGACTGCATTGAAGAGAAGATTTAAATAGAAGATCACCAATGTGGGAAGTAAGGGAAAAAACACACAAAACAAAGCTGAAGAAGAGGAATCCAAGAAAAGGGAAGAGGATGCTAGGAGACTAGCATAGGAGGCTGAAAGTTGGCTTAAGAATGAAGAGGAAGAAAGAAAGCATGCTGCAAAAGAAGCAGTAAAGAAGGAAAAAGAATTAGCAAGGAAGGAAGAAGAAGAAAAGAAAAAGAAAGAAGAAGGAAGATGAAGAGATAAAGAAAAAACAAAAGGAAACCAAAGGTCTGAGACTGACAGGATCAAAAATGGACCAGCAAACTACTGATCCTATGGATACACAAGAAGCACAAGATCAGACTGATCAGGGGCAGGGACAAGATAATCCTGACTCTCAGGAGCCTACTGCAACCTCTAGAAGCACCTAAGAACAGGTTGTGTTTTCTGGTTTGAACTTGATACCTTTTATGCAAAAAGAGGGAGAAGAGGTCCCTGATTTCAGCACCATCTTTTATGACAAGGAGAAGAAGAGGATTGTCAAGAGAACTGAGAATAAAGTTGAAATAGGGGGACAATTAGGTATGATGATTATTGATAAAACTTTGGTGCATGGGACAGATGTAGATCCATGATTGACAACTAGAGCTGGGGTGGCATTAACCCATGCCATTGAAGACAATGTGGATAGAATGATGATAGACCTTGAGCAATCAAGGAAAAATGCTGCTCAATTAAAGGACACTCTCAGAAAGGAGAGGGATGAAGGTAACAAGTTAAAGAAGAATTTTGAATATATGCATAATAAATTAAGGGCTTCAAAGATATAATTCCAAGCTCTACAGGAAAGCAAGATAGCCTTGGAAGTCTCAGTAGAGAAGAATGAACGGGAGGCTCAGAATAGTCTAGTAGAACTACAGAAGTTACAGCTAGAATATCAAGAGTTGAAGACAGAGAAAAATGATCTCAAAGTATCATATGAAACTTTGAGTGTAGAAAAGGATCAGCTGTAGAGCAAAGTTGTTGAGCTGGAGGCACAGAGGGCCACCATAGAAGAAAGGGAAAAACAATACCAAGTGTAGGTGGCAAGATTTGAAGGACAGATTGATTCATTAACAACATCACTAAAGGATGCCAGTGAACAACAAACTGATATCCAACCTCTAGAGGAGTATGTCCTATCTCGATGAAGAAGAATGCACCAACTGTAGGTATCTATTGAGGAAGAAAGATGTAAAATATTACAAATAGATAGCAGGTTGGAGGAAATTTTGGAAACTACCTCATATTTTGTAGATAGCTCTCAGGACATTTTGGAAATCCTGACTAGAAGGATAGTAAGGATAGAAACCAATGAAGAAATGCCTGCAGATTTACTAGCTAAAGATCAACATAGATTAAAGCAGGATTATGACTTGTTAGAGTTTGCAATAAACACTGCAGAAGAATTCAAGAAGACTGTGAAGAAAATGACAGAAACCTGTACTGAATACTACAAAAGGGTGCTAGGCACCTACAGCAGATGTCAAGTGGCTACAGAACAAAGACAGGATACATTACCAAAGCATGAGTTGTTCACAAAACTACTACAGAGTAGATACCAGGAGGATGAACAAAAGATGCAATAGGTCAAAGATTTAGATGAGCAGATCTTGAAAAATGCAGTAGCTCATTCAGCAGCCAGCATCCATTTACTTGAAGATTAGCTATGTTTGATTCCAGCATGAATTGAGGTGTTAGGAATTAGGATGCAAAATATGAAATAAACGTTCGGTTTCTTGAACCTTCATATTTTGAAAGCATAACAGGAGAGGCCCAAGCGTGGAAGAAGTTTATCAATGATCAAGCGAGGCCCTCTTCATGAAAATGCTTTATTAATTTTTGTTTTGAATGTAATGTATTGTATAATGTATGGGCATTCACTAATGGAAAAATTTTGGGAATGGAAACGTTGGGGAATCCCAAGAGTCACTTTGGGGCAACCCAAAAGTTTTTCCTTTTTGTATAAGTATAGGAGAGTTAGTTGTAGAAGAGGACTTTTTCCCATTGAGATTTGTGATTTTGATGTAAGAAGAACTATTTCCTTTTGCATACAAAAATTACAAGTTTCCTATTGGAGAAAGCTTTGTGGAACTTTTCAAATGCTGTGCCATGGATGTGTTGAATGTGAACTATTTTGTTTTCAGCTTTGTGTCCATGAACTGTGAGATCATTCTAACTCTTTGAACCTATGTTCTTGTATGAATTCTCTCTATTTTATTCTATGGAATTTCCACTATGAGTAATGAATGCTGTTCATAAACAATTAGCTATCTGGTTGTTGATATATCTTTAAATATGCATGTCTTTCGAAAGAAGTATCAGCTATCTGTGATTTTTCTTAATGCATGCGCAAAACACATTACTCATTAATGAATGATAATTTTTCTCCCTAGGGATAGTTTAGATAGTTAGTTTTAATGTCTTGCTGTGTGTGATTTAGATGTGAGAGAGTTAAGATGAGAGGTAAGAACCTGTGCATCAAATTGTGATGCTCCTCATATTCTCTATCAATTTGCATACTTTGACCTACGGTAGCCGGACCGTAAACCGAACGGATTCCCCATACCAAATAGTAACGTGCTAGTTGGGAATGTTTACTAGGGAGACTCCCTCACTATTTTTGCCTGCAATTTTCCAGGCCTCAATAGTTTTTGGCACTAGAAGGAGGGAAGCCAGTGCATGGCTAGCCAAGGAAACCCATTTCCTCAAAATTACTCAACCAGTAATAGTTCTGAGAGTAGTTTGTTTCCTAATCCAAGTCCTGAAGAGAAGGGTAAAGAGCATTTGTATTTTGTCGATAATGAAGTAGTTAATGATCTAAGAAGACATACTAGGGAATATGTGAATAATATTGGAGGATTACCAATTATTCCTGTCTTACCCAGAAGATAATATAAGAAGAAAGATCGTCCTATATTGGAAGATGCAGTATTGGTTGGAGATTTTGAAGAACTTGTAGAGACAGCCTTACAGGAAGTTGTTCAACCTCTGAATCAGTTGGGCCTAGATACACCTTACGGTTCACCTGCTCAAACCCCTATTCATTCACCACCTCATTCTCCACCCAAACTCATGGCAGGTGTAAATGCAAATTAGCCACCCAACCCACCAAATCCACCACCTGCTTGGAAGGCTAGGTCACCTTTAAACCTGGCACCCCCTTTACAAGACTTACCTCAGGATTTTGAGAAAATGCTGCCCAAGTTTGACCCAAGTGAAAATATTTTAGTAGATGACGATTTCCAAATATTTTACTTGGCCATAGAAGGACTAAGGGTGGGAGAACATGAAGATGTAGTCTGCAGATTATTTCCACATACCCTTAAAGGAGTAGCAGCCTCATGGTACTTTACTCTACCTGCAAACTCAATCCCATACTGGGACACATTTGAAAGGATATTCAGAAATAAATATGCAACCCAGAAAACTCATGCAGCACTAATGAAAGCATTATGTGCTTTGAAGAAAGAAAGAAAAGAAAAGTGCATAGTTTCACCCAAAGGTTTGCTGCTTATCTTAATATTTTTTCTACAACTGATAAACCATATGATAAGGTTCTAATCGAATACTATACTTCATCTTTACTGCCTAACTTGGCCATGTTTTCCAGGATGCAAGTCAAACCTACATTGCCAGAAACATATGAAGAAGCGGAGAGAGTAGAAGCTGAAAAAGAGAGCATAGAAGATTATCCTAAGCAGTCAGGAGAAAAAACTTTTGGTAAGAAAGCCTTATTACTGTCTAAGCCTAAGGAGGAGCAGTCACATGACTTTCAAGGAATGTTTAAAATGATACAGAAATTGTCTAACAGAATAATAGATTTGGAAAAGGAAAAAGAAGCTCAGAAATCTTATAAGCCTTACTATAAAAGGAGAGAGGACAACAATCAATCTAATCCTCCTGTACATAGTCCTGCATCAATGAACTTAACAGAGGTGGGTATGGATAACTTTTGCACCTTTCATCAACAGCCCCATTCTGAAAAAAAATTCCCTCAATGGATAAATTCAATGACATTAGTAATGAATCAGCTATTGGACTCTAAACTAATAGAAGCCGGTGATGAGGAAGAAAGGGGAAATAAATCCACATAAAAATAAGAGGATGATGCTCTGGTTGTATGGGACCATGTCTCACTTTTTGATATAGAAGATGAAGGTACTCTGAAACATGAGGAGATATCAGAAACAAATTCAATAATTCCAAAGATTGAGAAATTTCAAGACAATATGAAGAGAATACAGAAGAACAACACAAATGATAAAATAACTAAACTTACTATTAGCAACCAAGATCCAAAACAAGTCAGCATGCCTGTTAGGCCTATTGAAGACAAAGCTGATAATGTCAAAGAAAATCTCAAAGCACCCGAGATGGGGTACGAATTGGTAAAAGCACTTGAAGTACCAGAAGGGGAGCTTCCCACTGACAACCAACCTGTAGAAGAGATTGTTGAAGCAAGTGTTGGAGGTAAGACTAGGTTTAAAACCCCACCATTCCTCCTGATTTTGGAGATTTTAAACCATAATGTGCACAATTGTTTTGTAGAGTCTGGGTCATCAGTCAATGTTATGCCACTTGGAGTATGCAAAAAGATTAATGGGAAACCTAAACCTACTGACTGGCAAGTTAGTTAGATAGAACCAATGTGAAAGTAGTCAGGGAAACGGAAGATGTTCTAACTCGCTTATCTGCAAATAAAAAGATATGTTAGTACATTGATGTTGTAGTAGCAGACATACCTGATGGCTATGGGCTTATTTTGAACCGAGATTGGTCAGCAAGACTAAATGGGTATTTTGCTTCAAATTGGTCACATTTGTGGTTGCCTCAGAAGGGAAGTCCAAACCAGATTAAAATATTAAGAGAGCCCCACATGAAGCACAATGTTACACAATTGGAAGAAAAAAATGAACCAGTGAATTCTATGTTGGGAAATCATCTAATTGAGCTAGAACCGAGAAACTACCAAGCAAAAGAAGCTAGCAGTACATCAAACACCCAGCTCGATCTCCTTCAATTTTCATGGGCTAATGAGATTGATTGTAAAATAGTAGATGTATTTTTTGATTCAAGTATATATAATTAGATAATGGTTAGGTCTTTTTCATTGTGTAGTCAAGCCTAGCCCCTTAACTTACAAGTTGCCAGATCTATAGGGGTGGGCAGAGGACTAACCAGTTAGTGGTTTAGTTATTAGATTTTATTTTTCTTGATTTTTTTCTTTCTTGATTATCTTGTACATAACTAAATTGATTTGGTTGTTTATTTTGATTTATTTTATTTTTCTGTTTTGTTTTAGTTTAGATTTTGACTGATTTCAATAAAAAGAGGCAAACGTTTGGTTGCATGGAGAACATCAAAATTCTGGATTAACTAAAATCCTCGATTATAAGACTGTGTACTATTGTTTTATCGAAAATAATTTATTCTAGTTTAACAGTTTTCCTGAATGGCTATAAACACATTGAACTCCTACTTAATCCTTGTAAAATAAATCAGGATCAAAAGGTCTGGAATACTATTTCGAGGCTCCATCCATCTCACATTTAAAAATGTCCTAGGGAGTGACAGCTAAAAACCCATCGAAAGGAAGCAAGGTAAATAGTATATTATATATAAATGATCCCATGCCAAGAATTGAAAGCCAAAAAGGAAAATAAGAGTCAAAAGCTCCTAAGAAAGCAATATGTATCAAAACAAAGTATTGAACTATATGAGTACAAAATTGCCAAAGTTCTTCTATGTTCGTGAGATGAAAATTAAATACATATCTCACACAAAAGGACATTATGGATAGAGGAGCCTGAATAAAAATTCAGAAAGAAAGGCATGCAGGAGGACTCAAATGAAAGGACAAAAGTCCAAAAGCACAAAAAGTGCAAAATGGCATGGGAATGAGGAACAAATGAATATTTATGTTTACCATATGTTACAATCATGTGGTGTCCAAGTTGGAAGCTACTCGAAGACAGAGGTAAAAAATGAAACTCATATTCCTGGCCTCAAAAGAGTTATCTTGACTTTGAAATCTTGGTTTCCATTTTCCTAAATTGGACTATTTTAATGGTTAAAAGTACATACAGTTTCCATTTGAGAAATTCAGACATCTAGAAGAATTCAACATGTTGGTTCTATTGTCAAATAGTCTGTTACTTAAGGAAGATATTTTCCAGAGTTCTGGGTTCACCAGGTAGTCGCCAATTGTTGCAGCTGCAACTATTTCCCAAATTTTATAAAATTTTGGACCCTCCTTTTATTTTGTCTTGCTTGGATTTGTTTTGAATTGCTGAACTATGTTGTTTTCTGCTAGAAATTTGGATCTTGAGGTTGAGTTGGGGTAAATTGTTTGCCATTTTCAGAAGTTTGAATGACTATCTTTTGTTTGGCTTGAACTTGAAGTTTTGTCTTTTCGATGTCAAAAGTCTTTTGAATAATGAATCAGGGCCGTAGTTCTCTACGCGGCCGCCATTGTGGAAGCTAAATAATGAGTGATCCAATCTAAAGCCTTGTTTTTTCCCCGATGGTTTATCTCTTTCACTTATTCTTTTCACTTTTTGACTTTCGGCAATGTTTTCTTATCACTGTCGGAGCATTAGTCTTCTAGGTTTCCGTCGTTCCGGAGGGAAGATGGAAAATTTTCCGACGGTTTAGTTCTTACCCTCACCAATTCTGTGGTTTATTGATTTTCATTATTTTGGTTTTCTCTTCGCAATCGAAACATTTCATGACTTTGATTGAAATATGTAGTCTAATGGCTTTCCTCCATTGCGGCTTCTGAGCAAACTAAACATCCACCATATAGCTTTTCCACTCGTAGATGGTTTGTTATGGTTTTCACCGATATGTTTTATTTGCCGCAGATCCCTTAGTCTGATTGTTTTCCGTTGTTGCAGCCCCTTAGCGAATTAACCATCCGATGCTATAGTAGCTCCAATGTCCGATGCTGTAGTTTCTAGTGTTTATTTCAAAAGTGTTTTATTTGGCAGTGGAGCCCATACTCTGTTCGTTTCCCGCTGTTGCAGCTTCTCATTGAATTAATCACTCGATCCCTAGTTAGTCCGCTTGCCGATGAAGTTTTTCTCGTTGACATTTTTTCACCGAAGTCTATATATAGGATGAGGTTGTTATTTTATTCTTACCCTTGTGAATTCACGTCTGCCCTTGTCCTTGTTGTTGAACTGTGCATCCGTGCTTAGCTGTCAGGATTTCATGCGTTTGGGGTGCTGTTGTGGAAGTGTTGGACCATCCCGTCGACTGCAAGCTCATTTCCAGGTAGGCCAACAATGGTTTCTCTTTCCTTTTGATCGTATTGGGTCATTTTGGGAACTAGGGTCTTTCCCTGGTTGGGTTTTCCAGCTGTGGGTGGTTATCCGTATAGATTGATGAATGTGTATCCTTACAACATGAGCTATTAGTCAGTTTCACATCTTTGCGGTGGGGGGTTTTCTTTTCTTGAGCTTGTTTGAACCATTATGGAAACTTGAACCCGGTCCAAAGGTTTAGGAGGTTGGTGCAGATAAGCATTACGTTGTCTACACCGGTTTTTGTGGAGTTATCTATGGCCGTCTAGGGAAGGGAGTTTTTAGTTTTTTTTTGTCATGGGCATTTACCCTATTTTTCTGGGATGCCAGAGGTTTTGATTCTTGTTTAGATTGGTTTTTCCATGTAGGGCCTTATTTTTTTTCTGAAGACAAGCCTCACTGATAGGATGTTTCATTTTGGCGAGGAATTGGATTGCATTTTCAGTTTAATAATGTATAGTTCTATCGGGGTCATGTTTAGTTGCAGACAGACTTAGCATTTTTCATACCTAGCTTGCGAAGTTTCTTTTTGCTTGTTATTCTCGATTTTGCATTAATATTCTGATAAGTTTATCTACTAAGAATATGGATGAGGTAAAAGTTTTTATAAAGTCTTTCTTCATTCTTAGAACACTGATTAAAATCCCCAATAGCCTAAAAGCATGTTTGGTCTGTGACAGGGAAACTTCTTCAAAGGAGATATGTCAAAAAGGCAAAAGAAGAAGGCTCCTGTTGCTGAGGCATAACAAGATGTGGAGGTCATTACTAAGGTTGAATATATCTATGAAGACACTAGAGATACCACCATGGTAGAGACATACTACAAATGGGGTGAGGTATATTGTATAATTTCGAATCAGGATGTGCCTGATGTTGGATTCAAAGAGTTGACCATATCTGCCAACATCGAGAAGTGAGCTCTTATGAAGGTAGCCACAAGACCTGAGATGTTCCCATGCTCAAGGGTAATCAGTTGGATTCTGCCTAAAGTAGATGTGACTACAATGATATTAGCAAATACTGCCAAACAGGGCTACACTTCATACTGCCCTGCTTATGTCTCACTAGAATATCACTTACCTCCTACTCAAGTATACCTAACTGAAAGTTGGCTAAAAGAGATAAATTTGGACTTAGTTGAAACAGTGAAGAGAATGATGATACCTGGGAAGAACTTCTAGACTAGGCCATCAGGAGAGTATGATACAACCACTCTCTGGACTTCTTACAGTTTTATAGCACTAATGCTAAATAGAGTGTTTGGGAGAGCTCATGGTAAAAGTTTCAAGTTGGGATGGATTCCCATTATTTTTTATGTGGCCACCCGAGGGACTGTATTCAACTAGGTAAACATTGTGTCCAATAGCCTCTCATCTTGCATATCTTCAAATTTGGGAGTGGTGTTCCAAAATAAGTCTGAGTTCTATATGAGCTCCATCTTAGTAGACTGTATATTATGTACCCAGCCATTTCCATCCTGAAGATGCAATTGGGACAGGGACAGAACCCCTGTGTACACTGCATACAAACTGTTGTGGGCACACAAATATTACAGCCACTATAAGGAGATAGGTGAACATTTTATTATGTCTTTGTACAATTTAATGTACATTATCCACTTCTCTACTACCTCTTCACACATTTTATTATGGCTTTGTGGGCACCTTCTCTACTACCTCAGTAAGCCACTGATTATGTGGTACATAAAGAAGCAGTTAGGCAGGTGTATCTGGATGGTGTCGGAAGCTTTTTGTTTGAACATAAGAAGGCAGCCTACCCTGCTATCCCTTTTTGGATAGGAAATTATAAGTTTGCAAATATTAAATGAGCTGCTGAATTTGTACAGGAATTGGAGCAGTTTCATTTTGGGGAAATAAGCTTCCACAGGAATGACTCCCAAAAGAAAGTTGCAGAGCATTGCAAAGAAACAAATGTTCATTTTGAATATGCAAATTTCTGGGATAAGGATGAAGAAGTCTTGAGGAATGCAAGGAACATGAGTGCATTGAAGAGAAGATTTAAACATAAGATTGCTAGTGTGGGCGGTAAGGGCAAAACCACACAAAAGAAAGATGAAGAAGAGGACGCCAAGAAAAGGGAAGAGGATGCTAGGAGACTAGCACAAGAGGCTGAAAGTTGGATTAAGAATGAAGAGGAAGAAAGAAAGAAAGCTGCAGAAGAAGAATCAAAGAAGGTAGAAGAAGAAGCGAGGAAGGAAGAAGAAGAAAATAAAAATAAAGAAGAAGAAGAAAGAAAGAAGTAGGAAGATGAAGAGATAAAGAAAAAAAAAAAGGAAACTGAAGGTTTGAGATTGACAGGATCTAAAACAAACTAGCAAACTACTGATCCCATGGATACACAAGAAGCACAGGGTCATACTGATCAGGGGCAGGGACAAGATAATCCTAACTCTCAGGGGCCTGCTACAACCTCTGGCAGCACCCAACAACATGTTGTGTTTTTTGGTTTGAACTTGATACCTTTTATGCAAAAAGAGGGAGAAGAGGTCACTGATTTCAGTACCATCTTTTATGACAAGGAGAAGAAGAGTATTTTCAAGAGAACTGAGAAGAAAGTCGAAACAGGGGGACAATCAGGTGTGATAATTACTGATAAAAATTTGGTGCATGGGATAGATGTAGATCCACAATTGACAGGCAGAGCTGGGGTGGCATTAACCCAGGCCACTGAAGACAATGTGGATAGACTGATGATAGACCTTGAGCAATCAAGGAAAAATGCTGCTCAATTAAAGCACACTCTCAGAAAGGAGAGGAATGAAGGTAACACGTTAAAGAGGAAGTTTGAAGATAAGCATAATGAAGTAAGGGATTCAAAGATAGAATTCCAAACTTTGCAGGCAAGCAAGATAGCCTTGGAAGTCTCAGTAGAGAAGAATGAATAGGAGGCTCAGAATAGTCCAACAGAACTACATAAGTTACAGCTAGAATATCAAGGGTTGAAGACAGAGAACAATGATCTCAAAGTATCATATGAAACTTTGAGTGCAGAAAAGGATCAGCTACAGAGCAAAGTTGTTGAGATGGAGGCACATAGAGGGCCACCATTGAAGAAAGGGAAAAACAATACCAAGTGCAGGTGGCAAGCTTCGAAGGACAGAATGCTTCATTAACAGCATCATTGAAGGATTCCAGTGAACAACAAACTGATATCCAGCCTCTAAAGGAGTATGTCCTAGCCTGACGAAGAAGAATGCACCAACTGCAGGTATCTATTGAGGAAGAAAGATGTAAAATCTTACAAATAGATAGTAGGTTGGAGGAAATTTTGGAAACTACCTCATATTTTGTAGATAGGTCTCAGGACATTTTGGAAGTCCTAAATGGAAGGATAGTAAGGATAGAAACCAATGAGAAAATCCCTGTAGATTTAGCAGCTAAAGATCAACATAGCTTAAAGTAGGATTATGACTTGTTAGAGTTTGCAATAAACACTCCAGAATAATTCAAGAAGACTGTGAATAAAACGAGTGCAGCATGTACTGAATACTGCAGAAGGGTGTTGGTCACCTACAATAGATGTCAAGTCGCTGCAAAACAAGGACTAGATGCATTACCAGAGCATGAGTTGTTCACAGAACTACTACAGAGTAGATACCAGGAGGATGAACAAAAGATGCAATAGGTCAAAGATTTAGATCCGCAGATCCTGAAAAATGCAGTAGCTCATTCAGCAGTCAACATCCATTTACTTCAAGATTAGCTACATTTGAGTCCAGCACGAATTGAGGTGGTTAGGAATAAGGCTGCAAAATATGAAATAAACATTCGGTTTCTTGAACCTTCAGATTTTGAAAGCATAGCAGCAGAGGCCCAAGTGTGGAAGAAGTTCATCAATGATCAAACAGGGCCCTCTTCATGAAAATGCTTTATTAATTTTTGTTTTGAATGTATTGTATTGTATAATGTATGAGCTTTCACTAATGGACAAATTTTGGGATTGGAAATGTTGGGGAAGCCCAAGAGTCACTTTGGGAAAACCCAAAAGTTTTTCCTTTTTGTATAGTATAGGAGAGTTAGTTGTAAAAGAGGACTTTTTCCCATTGATATTTGTGAGTCTGATGTAAGAAGAACTATTTCCTTTTGCATAAAGAAATTACAAGTTTCCTGTTGGAGAAAGCTTTGTGGAACTTTTCAAATGTTGTGCCATGGATGTGTTGAATGTGAACTATTTCGTTTTCAGCTTTGTGTCCATGAACTGTGAGATTGTTCTAACTCTTTGAACCTATGTTCTTGTATGAATTCTCTCTAGTTTATTCTATGGAATTTCCACTATGAGTAATGAGTGTTGTTCATAAACAATTAGCTATCTGGTTGTTGATATATCTTTAAATGTTCATGTGTTTCAAAAGAAGTATTAGCTATCTGTGATTTTTCTTAATGCATATGCAAAACACATTACTCATTAATGAATGATAATTTTCCTCCCTAGGGATAGTTTAGATAGTTAGTTTTAATGTCTTGTTTTGTGTGATTTAGATGCGAGAGAGTTAAGAACCTATGCATCACATTGTGATGCTCCTCATATTCTCTATCAATTTTCATTCTTAGATAGGCACTTGCATCTCACACTTAAACATAAAAACTAAAACATACATGGTGGATCGGGCCATAATCGATAAAACCTTTTATTTTTGGTTACTTTGACCTATGGTAGCCGGACCGTAAACCAGATAGATTCCCCATACCAAACAATAATGGGTTAGTTGGGAATGTTTACTAGGGAGAATCCCTTGTTGTTGTTGCTTGTGATTTCCCAGGCCTCAACACAACTATATCCACAAATCCCATCAAAGCAGTTGGACATATGAGAATTAATGATGGTGTAGCTAGAACTGCGATGTGTATCCAGATCTGATCCAGGTGCCAGGAACTCAACTGTAGGAGTCAAAATTGTACTTGGAATATAGGAAATATTAGTTCAAACCCTTTTAAAGACAAAAACAAATGAAATTTATTGAATTAACAACATATACCTTGAAGACTTTCTAGGCATATTAGTGGTATAGTTAGCTTTATATATATGATGAATATAGATAAGAAATGAGGTGGTATTGATAAAAAATAGGTTCTTTTGGTAAGATAAATGATGAGAAAATGGCACACCAACATTCCCACATGCCAAACTGTTTGCATGTCCTCATGCAAACTATTCTTCTTCAAAAGAGAGCTCAAAATTGTACCAAACATTATGTCAATCCAACTGTGCTTCTACGGTAGCTAGGTTATCCAAAGAGCCTCCTATTTTCTCTATTGGTACTTTGGACTACCCATATTCTTCTAGTCCCTCAGCCACCTTAAACCATTTCTGGACCAATTTATGAAATTGTTTGTTTTGAAGAACCAATGATTTATTTTCAGCAAGCAACGTTTTATTATGCCCCCTTCAGCTCCACATTCCCTTGTTTGATATGCCTATCCAACACTTGAAATTCGTCCACCTCTAACTTGATTTGTGCAATATCTACATCTTTCTTTCTCAATTTTCCAAACATATGACAACTAATTGCAGATAAACTTGTTTCTTAGTCTTATCTTATGCCATCTGATATTCAGTTTCAAACGTGTGGAGATCAAATTGTTGAGGGTCTGACTCAGGAATAACCACAATATTAGAAGATGGATCTTTACTCATCGAGGGTGGAATATTTTTCTACGGGGTGGAAACAAATCTTTTCATATACCAGATAGGTTGTGACATAAGGTCAATAGGATTAACCATACTGTGTGTAAAGCGACGAGCAAACACAGATAGGGTTTTGGAAGAAGTTTGTTTAGCTTTACGTTTTTGGTACTGATGTTGTGGAGAGGTATAAGGTTCAGAGTGACTACTGCTTATGGCTATAGCAAGGTTCGGTGGTGGCACAGACTCATTTCGATTCAGAAAATCACCCCAAGAGTCATTACGAGTATGCAATTCACATTCTATGAGGATTTTAATAAGGTCGTAGCCACTACAGACTAGGAGAAGCATTTTGAGGGAATTCCTGAACATTCACAGGTTAGATATTTCTGTAGAATGAGTAGAATATTTCTCCATTTCACTTCCAAATGTGTGCACGGTACCCCTGCTTCCCAGTCCATTTCTTCATCATTTCTTTGGAGAAAACGAGCAAAAATTCGACAATCACAGGGTCGGTTTTTAAACCACTTTTCACCTTCACTTGGTAATGCGGTGGCATGAAAGATGGTTCTCTCATTTACCCTCATTATGACATCTCCAATTCGGGCTACTTTCTATTGAATCCTAAGGATAATTTCAGAGCGACTGTATCATTGTACCCTTGGAATTTGGAAAAGAATGTTGACGAGACTGTGCCGCGAAACATTAAGCAACACACATTGTATTTTGGAATTTGCACGAGTTCTTCCAAGGAGACGGGTTCATTCTGGTTTACTCCTTTTCATCCCATTTTCTTCTCACAAAATTCTTCTTCCCTTACGAAATGAAAGAAAAGCAGATTGTCTGTTATTTTGAATACAAGGGAAATAAACGAGGTGTTGGCGACAGTGGTGAAATGACTATAGCATAGGTTGATATACGATAGAGGGATTATTCATTTGAATCCTTATCAGAGATTCAAATGAATAACCCAATGTCAAATTTTAATACGTATATAGAAAAAGAAATGGATTTAACAAATAATCATGGAGATGACAAAGAAAAGGAATATGGTCGACTAAAATAAATGAGTGCAGGAGTGGATATGATTCTGAGAAAAATAATGATTATGAAATGAAAAATTTAGGTAAAAATATAGATGATATACTTAAGGTAGGAGTATATAAAGCATTGTAAGATATTGTTTATAACACAAAAATTCCTTTACTTTTAATAATATTCAAAAAGAAAGAACAAATCATTACCTCAAATCGACAAGTGATGATGAAACACCACTTACCATAAAACCCAGAAATGATGCAATCTATGGAGATACCCAGGCTGAATGCTTGATTTTTAGAAGTTGATCAAGAGTAGTTCTTGGATTGTTGATACCTTGTTGAGTTATGATAACATTCTAGAAGAGTGGACTCCACTAAATGTTAAAAATTCTTCAGATCATCTCTTATTTTTCTGCTCAAAAACTAACAAGGTAGATGACAATAATAAAATGGCAATATATATATATAAAATCTTACTAAATTTATCCTTCATCCCTATAGTACACATTCCCCATATTTTGAATACTTTGATCCACTTACATTCAATTGTCTTAGCCTGAATTACTCACACCTTTTTATTCAAATGAAAACATCTTATTATACTACACTTGAAACCTATTTATTATGTGCAAAGTTTATTCCCTACCTACCCTACCTTAGAACTTCCCCTTTTAGGTATAAGAAAACTTCCATTGAAACCAGGTACACAACATAATAAGAATTACATGCATGTCCTTATGAGGAGGAGGTACCTGAATAACTGTATAAGCATGAAGGGGTATAAATTTTTTATGATCTATCATCATAAAAAGCTGGAGAATAGAATCATAATTTTTCCTGACAATGGATTGAAACCAATCTTCTATATAATCTCTCCTACTCTGATTGTCCTGCACATCTTCTCCTTTTGTACCCTGTAGATCTTCATAATTTGGGACTTGATTTTCATGGGTACTTAGAGGAACTAAGCATGCAAGAAATTCTTCGATTTCAAGTTCCAAACCTTGTTCTTCCTCCACAGAATCCTTTAATTCTTCTTCAATCAAGCATGGATCCCCGAAGAACTGTGAGGTGGACAAATCTATGAAGGAATGAAAAAGCATGTTCTCTACCACTTTCTGATGACCCCAACTGCTATATTTCTTTGTTGCTAGTTATTTCCTTATGTAGGGAGGAGGTTGGAATGAAACAAAGATATTTTTAAAACAAAAATTTGAAATATCTCAACTGCTTAAGACTAATGCACCAACCTGTTACTCAAATTTCAATATTACTGTAGCACACTGCTTGGAAATAAATACTGTTGAAATGAAATCTAACACCTTGCTAAAAATAAAGGAACACTTCTTGACTGAATTAAGAACACACTTCTTGCATAAAAAACTTACTCTATTGAAATGAAAACTCCCTTGGTACTGAATGAAAACACACCTTGCATAAAAAATTGTTGCTGAAATATAACTACTTGGAAAGGATTTGGAGGAACCTACTATAGTAGATTAGTAGGTTCTTACCTCCCATCTCACAGCTCCTCCGCCCTTGTCCTTCAACAAACACCTGACGGCTTCTATCTTCCGATCCTCTTTAGTACCTCCCTGGCAACGACACCAAAAATGATGGGTTAAATATATACCATATATTCTCACACTTTAATTGTCAACTCAGGACAGTAACCTTCGAGGAACCAACACTATATGTTTAGGATTGGTTTCATCTACCATCTACTCTATCCAAGTTTACTTCAACTAGCTAAAAGTAATTCAACATTCAAAACTCTAATCATGGCTTCAACTATAAATGGCAGAAAAATCATAATTAACCATACTCCTCTAAGAAGACAAATCTTTATTCCCGCAAAGAAGACAAGAAGAACTTAATCTTTGATATCCCAACACAAGAATATGATCATTTAATAGACATCAACTGATACTTCAAAATTCCTATTTCTATTGTTTCTCTCTACAATCACAACAATCAGAACTGTAGTTTTGACATATGATGTATTGCAATTATTTATCGGCTCCTTTCAAAACTTAATTTCCTTCTCTTACTCCTTATCAAGATGTTGTAGAGGTGAATCAACCATAATAAAATAAAGATATCACTCTGTCAATCTTTAAGACCCATCTTCAGTTTAAATAAAATCATCAATTCAATTTGGAAATTACTCTAACTCTGCTAATCTTCACTATTCCTTTCAACCAATTACCACGTTCTATTCTCAACTGCAAATCTATACTAACATGTCATTTGACCACGCCAATATTTAAAGAAAATAAACTCCTGCAAAGTACTTGAAGCTATCTATGAAACCTATCCATCTCGTAAAGCATTTGAAAGTAAATCTTAAATCACTCTATTTCAATTGAAATGTTTCGAGAACGTTCATTAACTATACCTTTCAAATCTTTGTAATCATGGAAAAATACATCTTGATATTCCTTAAGTATACATGTTGGTATCTGTTGGTGTGCCATTTTTCCATCATTTCTCTTACCAAAATAACTTGTTTTGGATCAAGACCACCTCATTTCTTATCTATATTCATCATATATATCAACCTAACTATACCACTAATACATCTAGCAAGTGTTCAAGGTATATGTTGTTAATTCAATAAATTTCCTTTTTTTATGTCTTTAAAAGGTTTTGAACTAATCTTGCCTATATTCCAAGTACATTTTTTTACTCCTACAATTGAGTTCTTGCCACATGAATCGGATCTGGCTACACATTGCAGTTTCGACTACACCATCATTAACTCTCATATGTCCTGATTCTCTGATGGGATTCATGGATATGGGTCGTAAAGAAAAAATATCGAAAATTTACATCATTCCTCATGTCGAACCTATGAATAAAATACAATATAAAATAACACATAAATACAAGGATATATTTGAAAGGGAAATAAAAAAAGCATATGTTAGATGCATGAATCATATATCTTGGCGATTGTAATGTTTGAGAAATAATTTAAGATTCTTGAACTTTAAAACTTTTGATAAATAAATCCAGTGCATATAGATCTCATAAATAGCTCACGCACACAAATTATTCAATCCATAAAACACATGATGTACCCTAGGAAAACCATTCAAATTCATAGGATAAAAAACCCATCAAAGAATCCTTTGAGTATGATAGATAATTGTAGAGAATGATTTTACAACACTTGCATATTGCCTGATAAGATATATCTAAGAAACATTAGAGAATAGAGATCACTCGAAATATTGTCTCAACATTTCGAAGTGCATAACACTTTAATAACAAGATTATTCAATCGTACAATGAGAGGTAGCAAATGGCTTCATGCCTTTAGGAACTATGAACACGGTATGCACGATGTGCACTGTGGTCACTATATACACATTAACCATTTTTTTCTTTCTTGACTCGGTTCCAAGTTGTCACCTCATAACTAACTCTCACACTAAATATATGGACTCTCCATTAATCCACTGGTGTTAACTGCCTTTAATTGCATGTGAACTGATTGAACTAAACTAAATCATCAACTAACTGCTTGACCATTATTTAGGATTTCAACTGAATGTCTTTAATGCCTCACAATCAGTTCCATCCACAACAAACACTTTACATAAATCAAGGAGTATATTCCTTAATTAACTGAAATTTTTTTTCCACAAATTAGACTTAATTGATGTCTTTGCCATTTGACCTCAGTAGAGGTATGACATAAGCAATTCGAATCCTTACTATATCTCTAAGCTCATCTCATTTAAATTAAATTCTACATGGCTCATATGTGTTTAATTAATTAATCATCTTTATCATATTATAGTTAGAAGAATTGTTTCGAACCTATCATCATATGTATTACCCTAGGTCATATAGTAATGTGACAAAGTAAATCACTCTAGGGGTAGCTAATCCCTAAAGGAGAATTATAACACCTAGTGACTATGACTAGCCATAAATCTCATATTCAAGGATAATTTTAGGGGCGAATTTTAGCCCAGTGGGCTATTTTTCCATGTTTTTCTCCCAAAAAAGATTTGCCATTTTGCATTTTTTGAAGCCCTGTTTCGCCTAATTTTGATGGCGTAAAATTTTTTCACCCTAAAAATCACCAAATTATTATATAAATGATATAAAATCCTTGGAAATTAAAATATTTTTTGAAAAATATTGCCAATAATTTTATACTTGGCATTTTAATAATTGGTAATATTCGCCAACTTTTCTACACTTTTAAATAAGTATAGTTCCTTAAAATCATCCCTACTCATATTATATCCTCATGACTTGATACAACACAAATCATATAGTTTTGATACAACACAATGCGAGTCTTGATACAACAGAAGACTCCTAAACTTAATACAACATAAGTTCCAAACTTGATACACCATAAGTCTCTCACCTTAATACAACATAAGTTTTTGATCTTGATACAACAAAAGATCATGATCTTAATGCAACATAAATTCATAGTAGATGCATCTCTCATGACCTCAACATCGTTGATTGATACAACACAAGATCTTAACATAATACAACAAAAGATTCAAAACTTAATACAACATAAGTTTCAGAATTGATACAACACAAGTCTCATGGAGAGGTTTCTGAACTTAAAACAACATAAGTTCTGGATTGATACAATACAACTCTCATGGAGAACAACTCTTGATGATGTACATTTAACACTCCCTCTTAGTGACGGAGCCATTCTCTGCTTTACGAGGAATTTCCTACCGTACCAATTTTATCTCAAAAGTAACTCAACTTCGGCACTGACAACGACTTGTCTACAAATTTTTAATATATTCATCATTAGCTATATTCTGAAATTTCATTTTACATGACCATGACTTCAATGAAGTAAAACTTCATCTCAATTTTCTTTATCATAACACACATATAGGTTTTTTTCAAAAAGATTGACTATAAACACCTAATAACAGTAGGCTCAAGTATTTCACCCTAGTAGGGATATTCCCAAGCTACACTACTCCTCAACATTTAGTATTATATGGAATACACATTTGCTTCTGTAGTATTATCTGACATATATATTGCTTCTGTAGTACCATCCACAATTTACATCACTTATCTCGGGCTAAAAATAATAGTTGGATAGCACAATCATATAATAGGTATTGCATTTATAAATTACAATAAAGATCCTATTCTAATGAACCTTAAAGGTACTAAAACATATTCTTAGTAGTAAGCATAAAATAAAACAGGTATTCTTAAATACCAACTAGCTACTTACACATAGTAGCATCATATGGACCCAATCCAGAATATAGTTTCTCTAAACTATAAACCATGTATTTTAAATCCATCATATACAAAATTATACTTCAAATGTGTAATATCATGCAAAAATAATGGATAATCTTTTCTTTCAATATTCAACATTTGTTAACTTCTTAAATATTCTGCTATATGGATAAGTTATCGGTTAGCTTGACATTCTATGTGATGTTCTTCAAGTCCTAATTCTCAGTCATTCTTGTCTCTATACTGCAACACCCAAACTACCTCTCTGAGAGGTTTAACTATTATCAAACAGTCGAGACTATAACTCTTCTTGAATATCAATAGTCTATGACACTTTGACCATGTATCTTCTCATGTGGCTTCTCTCCACAACGTATCACAACCCCTGATTTCCTGAGTCATATACCATCACTAACTTGTGGGGACTTGATATACTGTTGTTTGTGAAGATACATCAATACTCCCTCTTCAACTAGAGGATTTTTTACATACCAAGCTTGTCCCAAACAGAGTCTTAGTAAGAATGTTAGCAATGTTGATCATATGTGGATATGTACCATGTCTCAAATATAATTGTCTAGGAATCTCATAAAGCGTTACTGCTTTACAACATGCTTTATCTAGAGAAACATATGTGATCTTTCCTGAATCACCATACTAGTTATATTTCATATATATTTCAAACTCTATTTCACTGAAAAAGACATATCCAAGTCCACATACACTTGTACAAAGTAGGTACCACAACCAATGTTGTGTTGTACATGTCTATGTATAGACTATAAAGATTATAATTGATCCTGGGACCTATGATGAACCAAATACATCTCAACTGATTTGAGATCCTACAAATATGAAATAAGAATTATAAACTTTTAGGTTATCGTCATGTGTGTGGCCATGGATTTATAGTCCATTATCTTGAAATTCTTTGGCCTCTTTTACTACAATTTTTTCTTAACAAAGGAAAATATTTTTCTAGTGACTTCCTCACCACTAATCATAAGAATCATAACAACATTCTTGAATAGAGTTCTTAGCTTCCTTCTAAATATGAGCATCATTCACATATCCTGTTAATAGAAGATACTCCAACCAGTTTTACTGGTTCTTCAAGAGCTACCGAGTCTAGCTACTCCATCTCACCACCCAAATGTTAGAATCATAATCTAGGTCCTCCATCATAGAGAATTCATGTTCATCTATGTATGAATATATTCTTGAAACATGAATGTAAATAAGATACTTTAACTATCTTAAATAGTCTTTACATCTCTCATATTAGTATTAGGTCTTATATTTTGACTTCTTCCTAATACATAGGAACAACCTGATATGCTACCGTAAGCTTCTTGCTTTACACCAATCCTCTCTCTTTTAGGATCATCAATAAAAAATAATATTCATTCAATACATGTCATTTTACAAGTAGGTCAAGGAATATATTTTTTCCTACAAGTCAAATTCAATCAATTTATTAGCAACCTTGCATAATCCATACATTTCAGTAAAATGACAAACAACACACATTGACATGTAAAACATTTTAAACAATGTTTTATAATAACCATTTCTCATGAATTTTAATCACATGGATACTTCAATGTATTTGGAGTGGTCCATATAGTTATGTACACATTAAATCAATTTTTTGACATAACCCCATTCATATTTCATGTTATGTTTTTTTGTTCTATATACCTCTTTTAGTTAGATCTCATGAAGATTTATGCAACCCCTTATTCTTCTTAATTTAAACATATCATGAGTTTTTCTATTTACCAATAAATATAAACATTGTAACATATGCTTTTAAAAATGTTTATACCATAACATCATTTCTAATCCCATGAATATAGATTGTAATGAAACAAAATCTCATTTTTATAAAAGCATATGATAATCAAATAATCATGCAGCTCTATATTCATATCTTATGAAACAATCATGCATGTTTTATATTCATATCTTATGAAACAATCATGCAGCTCTATATTCATATCTTATGAAACAATCATGCATGCTTTATATTCATAACTTATGAAACTATCATGCAATTCTATATTGATATCTTATAAAAAATCGTGCATGCTTTATATTCATATCTTATGAAACAATCATGCATGATTTATATTCATATCTAAAGAATTTTGTTATTTCCCAATAAAGGAAAAACAATCATGCGGCTCTATATTCATATCTTATGAAACATTCATGCATGATTTATATTCATATCTTAAGAATTTTATTATTGTCCAATAAAGGAATAACAATCTACATATATGCTCATGATTGCTAATCCCATGAATATGAATCTTTATATGACTATAATGAAAACACTAAAAAGCATATAGATCTAAATAGCATATAATAAAAATTAAGTACTTATCTTTTATTTTTTGTGTCCTCCCTCTTGATATTTGATTCCTGGCAGAGATTACAAGAATCGCTCGATATTCATCTCTTTACAAATTTGAGTGCACGCAGGAGGTAGCGAATCTCTGCATGGAGAAACTGGATCCCATGCAACTTGGAGCGAATTGTCTTCTTCAAGGAAAAATTATTTCAACGATCATAATCCTCTTCTTCAAATGAGTTCTCAACTCTATGAGGCTCTCATTATACATAATATCTATTGAATAACGATAATATCCAAACCATAAATCTTGCGGTTGTTCAATTAATTCATCTTCTTTGGGATAATGTTAGCAATATTGGGAATTCTTCTATCCAAAAGGAATTACCATGTATTGGAAGCATCCTCACTCTGTCGCAATTGTTTCCTTGTACCAATATTCATTTGCAATCCTTATTTGATGGTATCCATAGAATCTATTATTAAAAGAGCACAATTATTTTCCTCTGATGCTCTCCAATACATAATCTATGAACGATGTAGGAAATGGATCATGCAGACATGCATTGTTTAGTTTCCACATATTGACACAAATACGAACTTCACCAATTTTCTTATCTTGAACTACCATAGGTATAATCCATTTAGATTCCTTGACATTTTCTATCATTCATGTGTCGATCATTCTATCTAATTATATATTAAACTTATCCTGATATCTCGTATTTAGTCTATACGGTCGCCTCTTGATAGGTTTTGTGTCAATATTCAAGGGAATCTTCATTTCTCCTAGATCACCAATAATCCCCTCTATTTCTGAAAAACATAGTAGGGAATAGATCCTGGAATTCATGCAATAAGTATGTAATATTCCCTATTGTCTCATCATCCTAATAGTATCCAATATTTGTTGCATCGAAATGTTGCACTCTTGATCCATGTGTCAACCCTTTTCCTAATCCCCAAGTTTCTCTCTACTAAACTGGATTGAGATTGAGGTTTTTTCCTGCCTTTCTTCCCTCTCTAGGAAGGTTAGCACTCTTATCCTTCATGCTAGGAGTGTTGAAGGCACTTTTTCCCTTCATGCTAGGTGCACCAGCGTCGACCCTCTGTCCCCCACTGCTAGGTGTGTCGACGATGCTTTTTCCCTTCATGGAAGGTACGTCGATGTTGTTTCGAGGGAAAAAAATGGAGCTTCAAACCCTTCTCGAAGGTGGATGAGGTGGATGTATATCCCTATCATTTAGGTGAGGTGGCATTCAATTCCTAACCTATAGAGAAGATCCCTTAGACTCCTCCTCCTAATCCTCAACCTATTCTATCCATTTAGCCTTATAAATTAAACCCTATCTCCATTTTGAAGGGAGGAAGGACTATGGTAATCTTATGCTGGTGGAATTTATAGGTGATCCCTATCATTCTTTGGATGCTTTATCTTGGATTGTTGGATGGAATATTGCAGTGTTAAGGCTAGGTTGTGATGTTCCTTCTCATTGTAATTCTATGTATCTCCTTGATTACATTAATACAAATCTCTTTCCATAAACGTTGTTGTGTTGATGATGTTTAGAGATTTATTCCTTAACTGTTAGCTTAGATCAATTATATGTTTGGATATGCATATATTGTTTTCTTGTTTCCACTTTCTTGTCAGAGTTTTGTAGCTACAGATATCAAGACTCTGGATCTTGGATCAACAAAGAGATAAGAGGATCTGCATATTTCAGGTACATGACCTATCTGTTGCTTTGCATTTCCATTTGATCTAGGAAATTAGATTGTATTCTATATTTGATTTGTTCTAGATCCACTTGGACTAGGGAGATCTAGCTTGATTCCAATTAAGTATATTTATTTGATAACAATATTGGCAAATTTTGAGTTTTCTAGAGAACCAATATTCAACCTTCTTTGTTCTGAGGGGCTTTAGAAATTTGTCATTTGATAAGCATGATCCCTCCTCTACTCAAATTCCTTCAAACTCAGGAATATGTATATCACATGGATCATCATCATTAGGTTCTTCAATTGTGTTATATCATTCCATCCAATTCTGAACTATCACACTGCTCTGAGGGAAACTTGGCATCATAAAAGGGATGTATTAAAAAATCGTGTGTGTTATAACTTGAAAAACAACATCAATCATCGGACTATCATCAACGAAAATAAAATTGCGTGTGAAAATATAAGCTATCTCTTCCCACTTGATTGTTTCTCGTCTCAGCTCAACCGACGCATATCAGTTTCTCGGTATCATGTCTGAAGTATATACAAACTGATGAACCCACTCTTGTAGTGGCGATGTCTTCCATGTCACATGACAATTTCTAATGTGCTAAACATGATTTTTCAATCCTGTATATTTATGTCCAGTATAAGACATATTTTTGACAAATCTGATTCTAGCAATCGTTCGCATTGGGACCATTATGAAATAGATTGATTATCAGCAACCCACCACCTGACATGTGTATCCTTCAATCCAACATCTAATGCTAACAAACGTTGAGGTTAAAATACTTTATCTTCAAACTATGTAATAAATGTATCTAAGTTAGTTGATCCCTCATATGTTGGTAGATCACATACCTCTGTACCTACCTGTCAAATATATTTTGTGATTCTTGCACACTTCTGCATTGGAACTTCATGTAATTGATTATGTTAGTTATCCAAAGCTTCTCATGATTATGATGAATAAGATCTAATACTTCACCAACTTAGTTTACCATCAGATGTTAGGTTGACATTATTAGAATTTGAATTCCATTTAGATCTTCAGGTAGATAGTTCTAATAATGTTTGCAGTAAATGGAGAATGAATATAAAAACTGAACAAAAAAAACCAGACAGGAAAGAAACAAGTATTGATCAGGAATTTATAGTATCATTCACAATAATAAAATTCGGAGTTACAATAGTTTACATAGGAAAAGAATTCAAATGCATTAGGTAGCAATTCAAATCTATCCACTGGATCTGATTGTATCTAACTAACCATCTAACTCATCATGTCTCAATCAATATTGGAGTCCAATAGATCAACTCCTAGATGTCCAATAACTCAATCAATCAGTGACAACTAGTTAACGTAGTGTAACTGAGTGTGGTAGGTGGGAAAAAGCACCTAATTTGATTCGGATTTATGCAAAAACACAACAAAATATATGAATAACCATAGAAACAAATATGCAGTGGAAATAACACTTCATTTCATTAATCAAAGAACTGAAACTTGTTTACATACAGAATGGAAATAAACTAGCTAGAGTGTTGGTAGCTTATCTCTAAGAAGAGATGTGGTAGCTACATGCCTCTAAAATATGTGTTAAAATGAGGATCGAAGGCCTATATATTATTGAGAAACAATGGAGACCCTACACATCCAAAAACCTAACCTTAGGAGACAAAACACCAAAATGTGGGCCCCATTGGATAACTTGGTAAATCAATTTCCTGGGGTCGTAACTTTGGCATATTACCTTCGTTTGACGCATATGATACATCATTAGAAATATCTATTCAAGGACTGCATCCTTAAATGTAAATAAAAATTCCAAAATTAACTCATCTTTTCTTGATCATTCGATGCTGAAAAAACATCGTTTAGGGCCTCAAAACAGCTCCAAAAGTTTAGGACCCGAAAACTTCCAAAAATAGTAAATTGTGCTACAATTAAGGAAACTGGAAAAATGAAAGAAGCAATGGTGGGGCTCCAAGTAGAATAGGTGTGTGTGTTAGTATTATTAATCCTCCCTTGTCCAATTTGTTCATATCTCTAAATCAGGAGTCATGTCCAAATCGGGAGTCCATCTGGACTATTTTTTGTCATTAGCACCATTGGGTCTACTTGGCCTAATTGGGGCACATGTTTCAGTTACTAAAGTGTGGGGAACACTAATTGAGGATTACTACCACCGATTGCACTTAATTGCATCATTTTAGGAGCCTCCTATACCAATCCCTACAATTTAGGAGCCACTGGGAGTACCGAAACCAACCAAGGCCAGTTTAGTTTAGTCGATGACTAGTCAATATAAGTTAGGAGTCAGTTACATTCAGTTCTAGTCCTCTAAATTCAGTTAGTGCTAGGTTTACGTGACTGCACTCAAGAGGGGCACATTTCTCACCTACCACGGTCAATTAGCCTTAGTCAACACTGAATGTAACACTTGAGTTGTGTTTTAGAGCTCTGATGAATTTCGGTTATGGTTTAGACAAGGTCAGTTAACTATTGAGTCCTTCGATAGTGATTTAGATAAGGTCTTAGTTACCTATAGTCAAGTAGAGTCTGTCAATTTGAATTTCCTCATGTGGATTCGAATTTCATGTGGCTATTAAGCCATTGTACTTCATTATAATTATTATCTGATTACTTTTTTATTAATGAAAGCATTCACAGTTGCAAGCCATTTTTGCACCGTTTCATTCTTCAATTGCTGAGTAAATTGTGTGATCTATTTTGTGAGTTGTGTGTTTTTCTATAGATCCATGTGCTCAATTTAATATGGTATCAGAGCCTAGGAAGACAAGACACCTCTCCTCCTCATATCTCCAGCTGGATCATTTTTTTTGAGCAAATTGCTCCTTCCAGTATTGCACCAGAAGCGGAGAATTTACCACTTAATATCCCAAGTTAGAAAATTGTTGATCAAGCTTGCTTGATCAGCTATGCTGGGTGTGAAGGAAATTCCAAAAGTTTATACCATCGACCTTACTTTGTATGTTTGATTATGTGACAGGTTATCATCTTTTCTTACAGCATTCGCTACAAGCAGCTCTTTCTTCTCACTGCATTCGCTACAGCAGCTCAGTCCTTCTTACTACATTCAAAATGGCTCATCCAGTAGAGCCTCTCACTCCCTTCAACTATCACCAACACAAGGAAGACATTGTGGTAATGCTCCGCACTGAGCAGCTCTTCAGACTCATAGAAGAAACAGAGGCAGTGCCATCTTTAGATAATGACAAAGAAAATTACTGGAATAGGCTTGATGAAGCCCATGGACACTTGCTCTCCTCAGTCTCTAGAGTTTTGATGTAATTGTAACTTCAGAATGTATTAACTTGTATTTCTTATCTATTGTAACCCGATGTTCATTCCAGGATGTATTGTAATGTATTTGAGTCATGTCATACCTTGATGTTTATTCCGGGAAGTTTCTATAATGAGAAATTCATGTCAAGTCATTGTGGGTAACCCTCCTATTGGTCAAGGGTTAAAAGTCCCCATAGTTGTGGGACCCTAGGGTTATTAGACTATCCTAGTGAAGTGGACCCTAGGTGATTCATTGTAAGTTGGGGCAATATTCCCCACCATTTTGTTAAGGATAAACCTCCTTTTTGGTCGGAGGAGGCAAAGTCCCCACAAGTTGTGGGGCACTAGGGTTATTAGACACTCCTAGAGATGTCAGCTCTAGTAAGTAATTGTTAAGTGAGGCTGACATGATGGAGTGGGTTCCAAATGAAATGAAGAATATAAATAGAGAGTGAGTCTCTCTATTTATGACACAAACACTCACTCATTGGGGCACATGAGTGAGAGAGGAGAAGCTCTCTCAGTGAGAGAGAGAGAGAGAGACTGTTGCTGTCGAGAGATCATCTTAGTATTTTCTGGTTTTACCTTTGGTGCTGATTCTATCTCTGAGGAAGTTGTGAGGTTTTCTCCTTTATGATTTCCCCAAGGAAAATTCTTTGTGTATCTTGTCTCTTGTGTTGTGCTTGTGTTTTATTGTTGTGCATGTTATTCTCTCAGTTAAAGATCCTAAGATCATAATGGTAGCTTGAATTATAAAAATATAACATGGTATCAGAGATAACCTGAGAAGAAGACATTATGTAGCTATAAAAGAAATGGATTCTTAATTTTTGGGTCTCTCTCCACAATCCATCAGTAAAATTATGCTATGCTAACTCTCCATTGAAGGGTGCATCTTTCTGTCGAAGCGGAATTCAATTCCGAGCATTTTCAGTTTTCGATGCGGAAACTAGGTCTTTCTATAGAAGAGGAATTTTTTAGTGAGCCTGACATAGGATTTTTATCCTCATCAAAATTGAATCTTAGAGACCTGGATCAAGAAATTTGGTTGGGTGAAACTCCGGGAAAGTCAAACCCTAGTTTGACCCCGAGCTAGAAAAACCCTAAATGCTAAAAATGCTAAGTTTTGGTACATTCACTATATCCTGATATCGTATAGGGAATAGGAGTTCAAAATTTCATGGGATTAACATAACATCCTGATGTACATTGTATCCAAAATTCAGCCTTAGATTCGCTATATTCTGGGAGATATGATCCCTCCCAATTAGGGTTCCAGCCTCTTACAGAATTCATCCCTAAACAGGACACCTAGGGATAATTGCTCCATATTGGGCTATATAGGTCCAAATGGAATTCCTAAAGCTGTTTCAGAAAGGGAATGGAATGTAACTTCTATGGTTCGAATTTCAGACCCAGAAGATGAAACAATGACACGCAGAAATCTGTACAACTTCACTGTTCTGAACAGTCATGTAACAGGTCACCTTGGGAAAAGGATCATAAATCCCAATTGGTGAAACCAATTCTGATGAAACCTATGGTTTTGGATTAGGTACATGTGATATTAATGCAGTGTGAAATTTTAGTCATATAGGAGTATTAATGTCAGAGATATCACAGAAACAATGACAGGAATTTCTGCAGAAGAAATTGGAGAATTAGGGCTTCCTGTTCCGGGAGCTTCCCTGCACTGTTTTCAAAAAAGGAGTACATTGGACAGCTCCATTTGAAGAGATATATATTTCTATCCAATCAGATCTATAAGATTCCAAGCTTTGAAAATTAGGGTTTCTGTGACAAACCCTAGATCAACCAGCTCCGGAACCAGGAAGGACACCTCAAAACGGTAAGATCTAATCTTTCATTATTTTCATTTGAGGTTCTCATTTAAAAGTGATCTATCACATCAAATTGATGACAAGCTTGGGGAATTTGACAACTTCCTAGCCTGGAAGTATATGATCTCTCTGAATAAAATGGATTGGACACCTACATGAGTATAGAGGTTCCAGTTCTAGAGGGAGATGAGGCTAAAAGGCTTACACAAGAAGAACTTAGTCAAGGCCAAGAATATCATTGTTGATTCAATAATGAATAAACTTGTACTACAAGTGTCTTCCTTAGAGATATCGAAGATATTTGATTCCTTGACCAAGCTATTTGAAGGGAAGAACAGAAATCAGAATATGACCTTAAGAAACCAGTTGAAGAATGTGAAGATCCAGAATGCAAAAGACCATGTATTCATACTTTACAAGGGTCTCTCAAATCAAAGAACAACTTATAGCAGTAAAAGAAGAAGTGAAGAATGCAGTAGTGGTGATGTCCACCTTGAATGGCCTCCCAGGATCATGGGATTCATTCATTCAAGGAATGTGTGCTAGAAGGAAGTGATTACTTTCAGCAGACTCTAGGAAGAAGAAGAAGCTCGACTCATAATAAGAGAAGAGAAAATGGGAGAAATTGAAGAACAAGCTCTCACCATCGAAAGAAGATCCCTCAAGCGATGAGGAATATGAAGGACTCGATTCTTGAAAAAACTCTTATCCATATTGAGATCTTGGATAAGAAATGATGAATTCATGAATAAAGAATATGATGAAGCGGAAGGATCAAGAAGGATTCTACCCATGAAACAAATAAAGATAAGTATTTAATTGTCATTTCATGATATTGTTTTTGTTATGCATTTATTTATATTTAGTTGATGTATTATGCATGATAGAATGTTTGCATTAACGACAGTATACTACTAATATGCATGTGATGGGTAAGTAGCTCATGGTGCTATACAACTCTCCATTGCCACCGTATCTAGAATGAAACCTCTTTGCTGACATATTGAATTAGTGCACAATCTCAATGTTGTCCTGGTAGAGATGGAAGGTATCTAGATAATTTTCCATGAGATATGGATGAATGTTGTATTGGTTAAAATAGTTGCATGATCATATATTTATGCATAAGAATTTTCCAGTATGAATATTTCTTATGAAATGTTTCTAACCATACAAATGCATTTGACTTGTAGGAAAGATCGCATACATAATCACCTACAAGCAAAGAAGGATGAAACTTGTTCCAAAGAACAAGTGACGGCAGTTCAAGATGAAGAATAATATGACGAATGCAGTGACATCATTGATGCAAAATATTCCAGCTATGAAGAAGTAACCAAGAAGACCAGTTCAAGAAGAATGATGTCTAGGATACAGTTTCAAGACCTGAAGAGAAGTTCGTAGTTCCATCATGCAGTAGATGGAAACATCGTGGGATACAAAGCAAGATTCATAGCACAAGGCTTCTCATGGAAAGAAGGCATAGACTACGAAGAGACATTTGCAGCCTGTAAGAATTGAAACACATACATGATGAGATTGATGAAGATATTAACCTTTGCTACAAGGTTGAAGATGAAATTCTATACACTAGATGGATACATAGAATACTAGTAGCATAGGAAGCTACTTGTCACTCCAGTACAGAATGTTTCAGTACATAGAGTACAAAAGACAGAGGGAGTATGATGCTTCACTTCAGAGGCAATGACTACAAGAAATCTAAGGTTCGACATGGTACGACAGGATGGATAGATTACTGATGACTCTAGGCTTTACTGAGAGTAAAGCAGATTCCAACCTTTGCTTCAAGGTTGAAGGCGGAAGACCAGTGATGCTCTTGTTATGTGTCGAAGCACTATTTTCTAGGCATGGAGGTGTGGACAAATGAAGTATGCAGTAGAGATCCTAAAGAGGTTTAGGATGATGGACTGCATGACCACACCTATGGCATCGAAGCGGAAGCTATTGAATGTTGCTTCATCAGAGATAGTTGATGCCATGATGTATCGTCAGATGATTTGTTCCTTGATGTACCTAACGAATACAAGACCAGATATTTGCTTTGCTGTGAACACATTGAGACATGTTCACCTGATGGTTGCAAAGCATGTAGTGAGGTACCTGAAGGGTACAGTTTATTATGGGCTCAAGTACGATGTGAATCAGAAGATTAACCTGGAGGTTTATGTTGATTCAGATTGGGCAGGCAGTGCCATCGATAGGAAGAGCACTTCAGGGTGTTGTTTCAGTATGGGATCAGGTGTGATCTCTTGGTTTATCAGGAAGCAATCCTATGTGGCACTGACTACAACTGAAGCAGAGTATGTTGTAGCTTGTTCAGCTAGTTGTGAGGCAGTATGGCTGAGGAAGCTACTGTCTGATTTATTTGATCTCCAGCTAGATGCTACTTGTATACATTGTGACAACCAGAGTTGCATGAAGTTGTCATAGAATCTAGTGATCCATGACAAGTCGAAGCATATCGATATCAAGTACCACTATATCAGGGATATGGTGCAGAGGGGAGCAGTGAATCTCCAATATGTTGCGACGGAGGAACATATAGCTGATGTATTGATGAATCCATTGGCTAGGATGAAGTTTGAGTACTTCAGGGAGAAGCTTGGTGTTCTCTAGATCGAGGTTTCCTCGAAGGGATAGTGATTAGACCCATAGCCATTCTGACATGGTGAGAGGATTGGTTCCTTCCATGGACATATGTAAGGGCTGAGCCATTCTGTCATGGTGAGAGGATTGGTTCCTTCCATGTCAGATATGAGTGCTGGCCATTGTGTTGAGTAGGAAAAATGTAAGGGAAACTACCATTCTGGGAATGGAGGTACCTGGTGAGTTACGAGGAAGAATCAATCTAGGACTGAGAATCCATTCTGATGTGATAGAGGGATGTTTTCCCACTTGATCAGATGTAAGGGCTGAACCATTCTGTCATGGCTAAATGATTAGGTTCCTTCCATGTCAGATATGAGTGTTGGCCATTCCAAAAAGAAGGTCAGATGTAAGGGCAACTGCCATTCTCTAGGAGAATGGAGGCACCTGGTCAATTACCAGGTAGCTCAGTCGAGGACTGGGGGCCATTCTGATGTGAATGTAGGATTTGTTCCTACATTCATCTTGGCTTTATTCCTACAATAATTTTATTACGGAGAGAAATTCCTATCGCTTGGGGTACCACAACAGACAGATTGACTCCAGAAATCAATTCTTTCCAATATGCAAGAGAAATCAAATGTCTAACACTAAAGGATCAGACCTCGTACCTTATTCTGGATGACTGAAGTAGATTCTTGTTGAGCTTCCCAACTTCATCTTGAATTGATGAATTACTTCCTCAACAATACTTAAACAAGACAAGCATACTATATATTGGTGTTAGATCTACTCTAGCATATATAATCAACAACGTATAAGCATTTGAAATCACCCATGGATAAAATATTCATTCAAACATACATTATTGGACAGGAAAAGATATTTCTATTAATATAAAATCAAAAATTACAATGAATACAACCTCTATCGGCACGTCTGCGAATCAGAGAAACCGAATCCCTCACTTGGGCTCCACCACCTCAATCCTCCATCTCTCGATAGCAAGCTCAAATGAAAAAGGCAATCTTGGGAAGAACACCAAAGTGCTCCAAGGGACAAAGGGATGCAGACTCAAGCACAAGTTCTGATAACAATGGACTATAGTTTCTTTGCTCTCAATTCTCTCATATGCCTTCAATGTATCCAAAGACTTCCTTATATAGATTTTCAATGGGGTAATGAAAGGTCGAATCCGAGCGATCTCAAGGCATATGGAAGGCTAGGAGACAAGTGAGTTGGATCCATGTCAAGGAAAACTCCAAAAGGATTTGGATTTTGTACACATCCTGATGTACACAGTTTTAGGGGTCAAACCTGTGTATATACGCGATAAGGGGTTTAAAAGTCGCGTATAGCAATTTTCACATGTTTATAGGGATGTTCTAGGAAACATCAAAGGACAAAAAATGGTCCAAGGGGTTTAAGGAGTCTGCAGAGGGACATGGGAAGGCCATACAAGTGTGATTCACTTGGTGTGGTAAAATCAACTATATCAGATGCCCCCTAATGTGTGAGGTCAGAGGGGTCATACGATGGCCGAAATACAATATAAGTCCATCCCAGAAGTGGAGTAATGAAGAATCCCAAATGGAAGACTAGCCACCCAATCAGCATAGTACAATGATACAACTCATCACATAACTGCAAATACATATAGCAGTCCCGGATACATAAGAGTACAATGGCCATGAATAGGTATGATACAAAATATCACATAAGTGGTCATCGCCACATAAAATATACATAGATCAGAATCTCCATGATGAAGATATACAAAGGATCATGATCTCCATAATGGATGAATATATACAATAGATCATGATCTGACATATACTGGAATCAAGTCACGAGAACTAAAATCTCATGAACACTGGCACGATCAAGGAGGTAGCATATAAGAGATTCCGCCAATCTAGAAAGTCTTCTACACAAACTGCTACGAGTACATGTCCTACTATGTGAATAGAGGTGTCGAGGTCGAACATAGTAGTCCATCATCTGATTACTGGTCATTGATGTATACCGTTAATAGACGCGAGATCACCCACCAATAATGATAATGGGAATCAAGGTACTAGAGTGCAAACTAACAAGTGTGAATAGATGTGTTGAGGTCGAACAATTGAGAGGATGCATTGATCAGGGGACATTGATGTATTTCCAAAAACTGTCGATGGTGAGAGAACCAACCACTGATGACTACAAGTCTCAAGGCACTAAAAAATGACTCTAGATTCCAATCCCATAATAAATGATTTGAAGTCGATGGGATGAAATCCGCTCGAAGGAGGGAATTCAGACATCCCCCATCATCCAACATGAGGTACTCAGCAAAGCTGTATAATGTGGAAGGACTCGATCATAAGGTGCACGAACCAGTAACTGTATCAGGATTGGCCAGCATGCAAAGTCAAGATAAGTGAGGAATGGCCAACTCAAGTTTCAACTTCCTTTGAACAAGAGCATAATGGTGAATGGTGACTGAATAAAGGCAGCATAGACTTGATATACAAAACTGGGACATCTCTGTGACACAGGAGGCATCGACAGAGGCTCCATGGGGACTGGAAGCTTAACCAGTCAGTGGAGATAAACTCAGATAAACAAGTACAACTCCTAAAGTCAAACTATAAACCCAACCAACTGATGTGATATACAGTGCTCTATTCAAAGGTGAAGGATTTGAATTTTGTACACATCCCAATGTACACGATTTTAGGGGTCAAACCTGCATATATATGTGATAAGGGGTTTAAAAATCACGTATAGCAATTTTCACATGTTTATAGGGATGGTCTAGGAAACATCAAAGGACAAAAAATGGTCCAAGGGGTCTAAGGAGTCTACAAAGGGACAGGGGAAGGCCATACAAGTGTGATTCACCTGGTGTGATAAAATCATATATAACACCTTCCATGTCAGATGTGAGTGTTGGCCATTCCAACGAGCAGTTCGGATGTAAGGGAAACTGCCATTCTCTAGGAGAATGGAGGCACCTGGTCAATTACCAAGTAGCTCAGTCGAGGACTGGGGGGCATTCTGATGTGACTGTAGGATTTTTTCCTACAAGATCAGATATGAGTGCAAGCCCTTCCATCATTATGTGCAGGATGTGTTCCAGCCTAGATGGATGTAAGTGCAGAGCCCGTTCATCATTGTGGTAGGATGTGGTTCTAGCCTAGATGGAAGTACAGAAATATTCCATCATTGTGGTAGGATGTGGTTCTAGCCTGGATGAATCATGAATGTAAGTGCAAAGATATTCCATCATTGTGTGCAGGATGTGTTCCAGCTTGGATGGAAGTGTGGAAATCTTCCATCATTGTGTGTAGGATGTGTTCCAACCTGGATGGAAGTACATAAATCTTCCATCATTGTGTGCAGGATGTGTTCCAGCCTGAATGGAAGTATGGAACTCTTCCATCATTGTGTGCAGGATGTGTTCCAACCTAGATGGATATGAGTGTTGTGCCTTTCTGATGAGTAGGTCAGATATAAGTGCTAAACAATACCTACATGGAGGCTAGGCCTGCAACCAGCATGAAAAAGGGCTATCTCTATATAAATTCCTATGATGAGAAGAATAATGAGATAGCACCCGTGATGATCCAAATCCAGTGATGATGCCCAGTGATGATCCAGATCGAATGATGATCTAGATCCACTGATGATGATCCAGTAGTGATGATCCAGATCGGATGATGATCTAGATCCAGTGATGATGATCCAGATCGAGTGATGATCTAGATCCAGTGATGATGATCCATATCAAGTGATGATCTAAATCCAATGATGATGATCCAGATCGAGTGATGATCTAGATCCAGATGAAGATGACTTGAAGATGACAAGGACTTGACAATGACCCAGATGATACAGAGAAGAAGACTTCTGCTAATAAATTGTGTCGATAGAATACCTTCCTAGTTAAGAGGGAGTGTTGATGTAATTGTAACTTCGGAATGTATTCACTTGTATTTATTATCTATTGTAACCTGATGTTCATTCTGGGATGTATTGTAATGTACCTGAGTCATTTCATACCCCAATGTTTATTATGGGAAGTTTCTATAATGAGAAAGTCATGTCAAGTCATTGTGGGTAACCCTCCTATTGGTCAAGGGTTAAAAGTCCCCACAGTTGTGGGGCCCTAGGGTTATTAGACTATCCTAGTGAAGTCGACCCTAGGTGATTCATTGTAAGTTGGGGCAATAGTCCACACCATTGTGTTAAGGATAAAACTCCTTGTTGGTCAGAGGAGGAAAATTCCCCACAAGTTGTGTGGCACTAGGGTTACTAGACACTCCTAGAGATGTCGGCTCTAGTAAGTAATTGTCAAGTGAGGCCGACATGATGGAGTGGGTTCCAAGTGGATGGAAGAATATAAATAGAGAGTGAGTCTCTCTATTTAGGACACACACACTCACTCATTGGGGCGCATGAGGGAGAGAGGAGAAGCTCTCTTAGTGTGAGAGAGAGAGACTGTTACTGTCGGGAGATCATCTTAATGTTTTTCAGTTTTAGCTTTGGTGTTGATTCTATCTCTGAGGAAGTTGTGGGGTTTTCTCCTTTATGCTTTCCCCGAGGAAAATTATTTGTGTCTCTTGTCTCTTGTGTTGTGCTTGTGTTTTATTACTATGCATGTTATTCTCTCAGTTAAATATCCTTAGATCATAATGGTAGATTGAATGACAAAAATATAACATAGAGATCTTCAATTCCACATCCAAGGACTGAAGACTCCCAAGGAGGTTTGGGACAATCTTGCCTCCTTATTTGATAAGTAAGATGAGATGAGGATCCATCAGCTAGAAAATGATTTGATCACTCTTAATCCATCCAACTTCGAATCACTGAATGAATTCTTCACAAAGTTCAAGAACCTGATATATTAGTTGAAGCAATTCAAAGTGGAGAAGGATGAAGATCAGCTCATCCTTTCCATTCTCACAAAGCTCAATGCAAAATACTCAGTCTTTGAATCCACCTTCCAAATAGTAAGGATCACTACTCCAAATTGGAATATGCCCACTCTTAATTCCTTCATCTAATCTCTTATTTCTGAGAATGATAAATTGATCCAAATGGGGATCATTCGATCTTCCAAAGATCTAGCTCTGGTTGCAAGAGGAGATAAGGTAGCGAATGACAAAGGGAAGCAAAGAGATGAGTATCCTATGAAGAAAGAGTAGTCAAAAGAGCCTTCAGGTTCGAAGAGAAGCAAGAATAATGGCAAAGGCAAGGTCCTCTACTCTTACTGTGGAAGGGGATTTGATTCAAAAAGCTCCTATATGAGAATACAACTTGATGAAATGGATCTTCTTTTGAAGAAACATAACATTTATGTACCTACTAGCGCAAGGAAGGATGACTCTGAAGAAGAAGATGATGAAGAATACCAAAGGAAAGGCCATGCACTGCATGCTTTCTGCACATCAGCACATGTCTTCCTCATTGATTTTGGAGCTTCCAACCATATAGTTGCATCCAGAGAATCATTCTCTTATTTTCATTCCTTTGATGGTCCTATTTTTTAGATGGGAAATAACATTAAATTCCAAACAAAAGGGAAGGGATCTATCAAGATTGAACATGGAAGGTTCAAAGATGTGCTATATGTTCCCTCCCTAGCTTCAAAACTGTTATCTGTCTATCAAATGACCCATACTAGATCTCCAAAGCGAGTGATCTTTGGTCCTGACTCAGTGGAGATCATAGATATCTCTACTGGGAGCATCATAGAAAAGGGTACTGCAAATCATGCTTCAAAAGCATATGAGTTCTCACATTTCATGCCTCCTTCAGAACCAGTGCACTCTCAGTAGCCACTTGCAAGGGAAGGTAAAATCATTTTATCTAGTTCTTTTACAGCTTCTACTAGTATTATAGATCCATCTTTATCAATTTATGAGATTGAGATTCAGGGTGACTCAGATCTAGATTCAATCCCTACTTCCAAACTGGAAGCTAGGAATATGACTGGAAACTCACCTGACACTTAGAAAGGAAAGACCCTTGCGCTATGCCATGCAATCTTACCTCCTTCAGAGAGATGCAATAGACTCCCTCTAAGATGCTATATGGCAAGGGATCAATCTCAATACATTCAAAAGAATGGATATGATCATACACCTCTTCATTCAGCAAGAGACAAAGGTTACATTCCTCCTTCCTTCCATCATTATTTTTGGAGAAGAAGGAGAATTCTACATCCCAGACCCTAGAATACCTGTGCACAACACACCATGCATGCTGCTTTGCTACCTCACAAAGATGAAGACTGCAGCAACATATTTTCATGTTTTTCAAACTTGATACCTGATTCTACCTGCTTAGATAGAGGGGGGGCTTTTTTCCCATGTGGTTTTTGCCCTACCTCCTTGTATTAAGCAGTTACTTTATTTTACTTGATGTAATGGGTGACCGATGGTCTTAGTTACTAGGGCCCACACATTGTCCAAGTTAGCATTTAGGGGGGTGTTAGGATTATTGATCCTCCCTTGTCCAATTTGTTCATATGTCTAAATCAGGAGTCATGTCTAAATCGGGAATCCATCTAGTCTATTTTTAGTCATTAGCACCATTGGGTCCACTTTGCCTAATTGGGGCACATGTTTCAGTTACTAAAGTGTGGTGAACACTAATTGAGGCTTACTACCACTGATTGCACTTAATTACATCAGTTTAGGATCCTCCTAGACCAATCCCTACAATTTAGGAGCCACTGGGAGTAACGAAACCAACCAAGGTTAGTTCAGTTCAGTTGATGACTAGTCAAGCTAAGTTAGGAGTCAGTTACATTTAGTTCTAGTCCTCTACATTTAGTTAGAGCTAGGTTTACATGACTGCACTCAGGAGGGGTGCATTTATCACCTACCATAGTCAGTTAGCCTTAGTCAACACTAAATGTAACACTTCAGTTGTGTTTTAGAGCTCCGATGAAATCCAGTTATGGTTTAGATAAGGTCAGTTAACTATTGAGTCCTTCGATAGTGATTTATACAAGGTCTTAGTTACCTACAGTCAAGTAGAGTCTATTAATTCGAATTTCCTCATGTGGATTCGAATTTCATGTGGCTATTAAAGACATTGTACTTCATTGTAATTATTATTTGATTAATTTTTTTATTAATGAAAGCATTCACAGCTGCAAGCCATTTTTGCACTGTTTCATTCTTCAATTGTTGAGTAAATTGTGTGATCTATTTTGTGAGTTGTGTGTTTGTCTACAGATCTATGTGCTCAATTTAATAGGGTGGACACCAATATCCTCCTGGATGATACTCCACATGCATAACTAGCGCTAGCTAACTGATTGTGAACTAACTGAAAGTAAATAGGGGCTAAATAAGACTAACTAGTTCCAACTCCAACTAACTGAAGGAGGTTGGTGCTGAGACTCCCAGTTGCTCCAAAAATGTAGGGATTGGTCTAGGAGGCAACCAAACTGATGCATGCACATGAAGTAAGTGGTAGTTAACCTCTTGCAACGTTCCCCACACTCTAGTGACTAGTTCATGTGGCCCCATTAGGCCATGTGGAACCAATGGTACTAGTGGACTCATTTAATTAATAAAAATCCTAAGTTAGGATAAATTAATCTAACAAAAATTTGACCAAGGGAGGATTAATAATCCTAACACCCCCTGCGAATCCTAAATTGGACAACTTTGGGCCCTAGTAAAAAGACCATAGGTCACCCAAATACAATCTAAAACATAGAAAAAAAATGTTGCTTAATACAACTGAGGAAATAGGGGAAAACCTCATGGGAACCCCCCCTCCCCCCCCAAAAAAAAAACTAGAAAATAGCAAACTGCAAGCTACATTTAGAATAAAGAAGCTTCCTCCTTAGAAAAATAACTTGAGCAAAAAACACCGATGCAAATTTGCATCTCTATGCAGCAGCATGGTTCATCAGTGGACCTCTCAATGTACTTTTGAACTAAAGACTCTGTTTGTCTCTTCTGGATGGTGAAGGTAGGGAGTGATCAAGTTTCTGCTTCTGTGGGCCATGTAGCTGATCATTTACCATCATCAAGTAGCACCGACTTGGAAATTTGATGTACCATTCTGTAGAGAGCGAATCTGTGATAGATAGTGCAACATGATCATTATGATACTAGGACCTTGTTCTTCTTTTGTCTTCCAGATTTCCAGCACCACTTCTAGCTGCATCAAAAATATTTTGATCCCATCTAGGTTTAGGCTTTTGATTAAGAATGGGTACTAGATTTAGATCTAGAATCTCTTGAGATTCAGTCTCAATAATAGGATCATGCTGAATGTTATCTTCTTCATCTGAATATGGAACCTGTATCACATCATCATCATAGAAAATAGATGGACAAATAGTTATACCTTCCTGTGTTGCTGGAGGTGTGTCATACAACTTATCTTCCTCGAACTAGACACTCCTTTCAATGAAGCATCTTCTGGCTACAACCACCATCAGTTTGTAAGATTTTGTATCTCCTGCATATCCCAACAAAATGATTTCGGTACTTTGGGCTTGGAATGTCTTCCTTTTGTCAAGTGGTATCATGTCCCAAGATTTGGAACCCAAAAATATCAAGTGAGAGACATTGGGCTTATACCCATGCAGTGCTTCGAATGGAGTAGCCCCAACCACTAACTTGTGGGGCACCCTATCCTGCAAATACGAAGCATAATTTACTACTTCAGCCCAAAGAGAATGAGGTAGATGTTTGGAAGGGGGGAAGGCATGTTTCCATCTCTTTCAATGATATGTTCTTCCTCTCAGCTACACCATTATGTTGTGGTGTGTATGGAACTAAGTGTTCCATTTGAATCCCCTATGTTTGTCTCTTATGGATGGTGAAGGTAGGATGTGATCAAGTTTCTTCTTCTGTGGGCCATGTAGTTGATCATTCACCATCATCAAGTAGCACCTACTTGGAACTTTACTGCACCATTCTGTAGAGAGAAAATCTGTGAGAGATAGTGCAACATGCTCATTATGATACTGGAACCTTGTTCTTCTTTTGTCTTCTGGATTTCCAGCACCACTTCCAACTGCATCAAGGAGCTTTTGATCCCATCTGGGTTTAGGCTTCTGATTAGGAATGGGTACTGGATCTAGATCTAGAATCTCTTGAAATTCAGTCTCAATAACAGGATCATGCTGAATGTTATCTTCTTCATCTGAATATGAAACCTGTAGCACATCATCATCATCAAAAATAGATCGACAAATAGTTAAACCTTTCTGTGTTGCTGGAGGTGTTCCATACAACTTATATTCCTCGAATTGGACACTCCTTTCAATGAAGCATCTTCTGGCTGCAACCTCCATCAGTTTGTAATATTTTTCATCTTCTGCATATCCCAACAGAATGATTTTGGTACTTTGGGATTGGAATGTCTTCCTTTTGTCAAGTGGTATCCTGTCCCAAGATTTGGAACCAAAAAATATCAGGTGAGAGACATTAGGCTTATACCCATGCAGTGCTTCGAATGGAGTGGCCCCGACCACTAACTTCTGGGGCACCCTATCTTTCAAACACAAAGCACAATTTACTGCTTCAGCCCAAAGAGAAGGAGATAGATTTTTGGAATGGGGAAGGCATGTTTCCATCTCTTTCAATGATCTATTCTTCCTCTCAGCTACACCATTCTGCTGTGGTGTTTATGGAACTGAGTGTTCCATTCGAATCCCCTCTGATTCACATAAATCCTGGAAGTCTCCTTTGATGTACTCTCCTCCTCCATTAGATCTTATAGACTTGATTTTCTTACTGAAACTATTCTCAACCATATCCTTAAAAACTTTAAAAGTCTCAAAAACTGCTGATTTTTGTTTCATGAAGTAGACCCAACAATACCTAGAACAATCATCAACAAAGGTGAGGAAATACCTCCATCCATTAATGGAGTTTGTTGGAATAGGTATAGCTACATCACTATGTATCAAATCAAGTATAGAATAAAATCTATGTGCCTTCCCAACATCATATTTCTTTTCTAAATGCTTACCTACCAAGCAAACATCACACACTCCATTGGAAGTTTGGATGGAAGGAAAACCTTCAACCATTTTATCATTGTGGAGTTGCTGTAGATATTTGAAATTGAGATGTCCAAATATCTCATGCCAAATCTTGTTGGTGTTGTTAGCATGAGAAAATAAAGTTGTAGGAGGAGAGACATGTAAGAAATGTGAGAACTCGTAATCTTTAGTAAAATGATTTGCAATACCTTTCACTGTGAGTTGTCCAGTGGCTTTTTCTGTGATCTCAACAGTGTCTGAATCAAATGTAACTCTCTTGGGAGAGCCTATATGATTCATATGATAAACATACAATAGGTTAGCTGGAAGGGAGGGAACATAGAGAACATTCTTGAACTCACCATGCTTCGGTCTAATTGAGCCCCTTCCTTATGCTGGAATCTGGGAATCATCTCCCATGTGAATATTAGGCCCCTTTATCAGTGTAAGAGTTGAGAAGGATTATTTGGAGGCAACCATGTGGTTGGAAGCTCCAGAATCAATTATGTATGCTGAATATTGATTAAGGGTATCTTTCAAAGCATGGCACCTTTCAACATCTCTTGACTGTGGTTCTTCATTAGGTTTCTTTGCTCTTGGGGAGGAAATGTTATGCTACTTGACAAGAGCTGTCATTTTATCAATTTGCTTCCTCATAAAATAATTTTCAAAATGGTACCCCTTTTCACAAAAGGGACATGACTTATTTTTAAAATTCTTTTTCTTAGAGGTGGAGGCCCCTTCGGAAGTTTGTTGATTTTGTTTAGGCTTCAAATCAGCTGCTTGTGGCTCCTTCTTCTTTGATTTCCCTTTGGTTTTCACTTTGATAGAGTCAGAAACTAGGAGATCTTGATATTTGGAGGTCTTGATGACTCCCATTCGAATCAATTTGTCTTCCTCCTTGATTAAGGACTCGAAAAATGAATCTAATGAAGGAATTTTCCAATCGGGGAAGCCATCGTACTTGGAATGAAATATAGAAACAAATACAAAATACTCAAGTCCTATTTTGTTGAGTATGGAGAGGATTATTTTCTCATCCTTCCGATATATTCTGTATTGTCTACATTGGAGTGCAAGAGACTTGAATTTAGTAAATAATTGCTCAATTGTCTCAAAACTGCTTGGATGTAAAGATACGAGCTCATTCTCCAGAATTTATCCCCAAAGCTCATCTTGTTTGTTAAACAAGTTATCAAGCTTCTCCCATGATTCACTGGGAGTCCTCAAGCCTTCTAGGTGGAATAGGATATCTCTGGATACATGAGTGCATAAGTACCTGAATGCTTCATCACAAGGGTTTAGAAACTTGTTCTTTTCAACTGGATGATGAGGCTCTGCCTCCCTTCCTTGTATTATCCTGTGGTAGCCATGCTTGTGCAAGGCTTGTTGCATATCCACCCTCCAATCAATAAAATTGGAAGTTGTAACGATCCTAGGTGTAGGATATTCAAAACTCATAATTGCTTCGGCTAGAAGACTGCAAAACTTCACACAAGCTACGTAGCACCTATCAATCTTTTGCTGCAAAACACTAAAACATATGAACTATTAGAATCATGCTTTTCTTCTCAACATGAACATTTTTTCAGGGTCCGTCATGCCCTCTCCATTGGTCTGAATAAATTTAGATCTATAAAATAATCATAGGGGACTTCTGTGGAAAACCAACTACTTCTGATGTTCAATGGAGAGAAACAGAGATGAAATTTACCTAAGAAGGCTCTGATACCATATTAGAATATGAATTCCATTTATATATTCAAGAATATAGTTATAATCATGTTTGCAATAAATGGAGAATGAAGATACAAACTGAACAAAACACACAGCACAAGAAACATACAAGTATTGCTCATGAATTTACAGTATCATTCACAATAATAAAATCTGGTGTTACAATAGTTTACATAGGAAAAGAATTCAAATGAATTAGGTATAAATTTGAATCTATCCACTAGATATGACTACATATAACCAACCATCTAACTCATGGTGTCTCAATCAATATTGGAGTCCAATAGATCAACTCCCATTTGTCCAACAACTCAATCAATTATTGACAGCTAGTTAACTCAGTGCAACTGAAAGTGGTCGGTGCAAAAAAGTGCCTACTCCACATGCAGCCATGCATTAGCCATGCATAACTAGTGCTAGCTAACTGATTGTGAGCTAACTAAAAGTAACGAGGGGATAAATAACACTAACTAGTTCCAACTCCAACTAACTGAAGGAGGTTGGTGCCGAGACTCCCAGTTGCTCCTAAAATGTAGGTATTTTTCTAGGAGGTGCCAAAACTGATGCATGCAGATGAAGTAAGTGGAAATTAACCTCTATTAGTGTTCCCCACACTCTAGTGACTGGTACATGTGACTCTATTAGGCCATGTGGACCTAGTGGTGCTAGTGGACTCATTAAATTTATAAAAACTCCTAAGTTAGGCTAAATTAATCTAATAGATATTTGAACAAGGGAGGATTAATAATCCTAACAGACATGTTCATCCATGGAAGATAAAATATTTTATAAATATTATCCATATATCCTTCTTGTACTTCAATAATTACTTGCTCGACATATCTCTGGACTTCTAGACGATAAATTGGGGCGACCACCCATAGTTTTGTATCTTCAAATGATAATATTCTCTTTTTGTAATTGATTACTGTTTGATTTTCAATATGCCAGTCGATCCCAAAAAGTGAAATATACATATTTGTATCATTGTCAATATCTATGAATTGAAAATCTTAGTAGGTTTGGAGTCCTTCTACTTTGATAGGAACATGTGTCAATCGACCAATAGGAAATAACTTCGACTGGTTGGCTAAACACATTTGAGCAGGACACCATATTAGGCTCATATTTCCCATTCTTTCCCATGTTTTTCTTCTTTGAATATTAACATATGAGCCCAAATATAGCAAGGATGATTTAAGGAACCATACTTATTTAAAAGTGTATAAATGTTGGTGAATATTACTGATTCTTAAAACACCAACTATAAAATTATTGGCGATAGTTTTCAAAAAATATTTTAATTTCCAAGGATTTTATATATTTTTATATAATAATTTGGTGAATTTTAGAGTGCAAAAATTTTACCCCATCAAATTTGGGCGAAATAGGTCTTCAAAAAATGCAAAATGGCGAATCTTTTTTGGGAGAAAAACATGGAAAAATAGCCCACTGGGCTAAAATTCGCCCGTAAAATTATCCCTGAAATATAGTATGATAAAATCCATATCATAATCACCTATCTGAGCATTCATTCGTAACTTGCGACCAATTTTTGGTATTTTAGCAATGTGGTTATTTTTTTGTCTAGTTGCACGCTTTGTTGAGGTTGCTAGACTAGAACTGATAATTATGCCAATGCATCCTTATATTGTATAAGCGCTATGTTAGAATTTCATCATTAAGCTAGCAATACATTAGGATCTTTAACTGAGAGAATAACAAGTACAGCAATCAAACACAAGAGACAATGAACACAGTTTTTATCCTCGGGGAAACCATAAATGGTGAAAACCTTGCAACTTCCTCAGAGATAGAATCAGCACCAAAAGTAGAACCCAAAACAATAAGTGATCTCCCGACAGTAGTAACCTTCTTTCTATCTAGCCCCAGGGTCTTCTCCTTCCTCAACTATGCGCTACACTTGAGTGTGTATGAGATGTGTGTTAAATAGAGAGTCCAGCTCTATATTTATACTAATCCTGACATGACTAAAAACCTACTAGGGACGACCTCTCTAGGAGATTCTAATAACCCTAGTGCCCTGAAACTGTGGGGACTTTAACCCTTAGACAATAGGAGGGTTACCCATAATTACTTGACATGACTTGTTTACATTATAGATCTTCCCGATAGGAACATCGGGGCATGACATGACTCAAGTACATCCTGGAATAAACATCGGGTTACAATATATAATAAATACAAGTGAAATGCATTCTGAAGTTACATATACATCAACACTCCCTCTTAACTAGGAAGGTATTCTTTTGACACAATTTTCAGTGCAAGTCTTCTTCTCTGTATCTTCTGGATCATCATCGAGTCCTCATCATCTTCAAGTCTTCTTCATCTTCAATTCATCTTCATATTCAAGTCATCTTCATCATCGGATCAGGATCATCACTCAATCTGGATCATCACTGGACATCATCACTAGATCTAGATCATCACTTGATCTGGATCATCAATGGACATCATCACTGGATCTAGATCATCACTTGATCTGGATCATCACTGCTAGATCATCATCACTCGATCTAGATCATCACTGGGTCATCATCACGGGTGCTATCTCTTGATTCTTCTCATCATAGGAATCTCTACAGAGCCAACCCTTTTTCATGCTAGATGTACATCTACAGAGCCAGTCCTTTTTCATACTAGATGTATCATCACATAGCTAGGCCTTTTTCATACTAGATGTGGAACACACACAGAGCCATTCCTTTTTCATACTGGATGCGTCTTCATAGAGCTAGTCCTTTTTCATACTAGATATGGAACACACACAGAGCTAGTCATTTTTCATATTAGATGAGTCTTCATAGAGCTAGTCCTTTTTCATACTAGATGTGGTACACACTCAGAGCTAGTCCTTTTTCATACTAGATGAGTCTTCATAGAGCTAGTCCTTTTTCATACTAGATGTGGTACACACTTAGAGCTAGTCCTTTTCATACTAGATGTGGTACACACTCTGAGCTAGTCATTTTTCATACTAGATGAGTCTTCATAGAGCTAGTCATTTTTCATATTGGATGTGGTACACACTCAGAGCTAATCCTTTTTCATACTAGATGAGTCTTCATAGAGCCAGTCCTTTTTCATACTGAATGTGGCATCCACAGAGAGCTATTCCTTTTTCATACTAGATGTGTCTTCACAGAGACAACCTTTTTTCATACTAGATGTGCCATCCACACAGAGCTAGTCCTTTTTCATACTAGATGAGTCTTCACAGAGCCATCCCTTTTTCATGCTGGATGTGGAATCATCACATACACTTGACAATGGAAGGAACCAATCCTCTCACCATGTCACAGCTCTTACATCCAACCATGGAAGGAACCAATACTCTCACCATGTCGGAAGGGCACAACACTTATATCTAACCATGGAAGGAACCAATACTCTCACCATGTCAGAATGGCACAGCACTTACATCTGACCATGGAAGGAACCAATCCTCTCACCATGTCAGAAGGGCTCAGCACGGACACATCACTTCCTCTTGGGAGGAATCTCAATCTGGAGAACACCAAGCTTCTCCCTGAAGTACTCAAACTTCACCCTAGCCAATGGCTTAGTCAACACATCAACTATTTATTCATCCATCGCAACATACTATAGCTTCACTACTCCTCTCTGCACCATATCCCTGATATAGAGATAGTTGATCTCGATATGATTCGACTTGTCATGGAATACTGGATTCTCTGACAACTTTACACAACTCTGGTTGTCACAGTATATACAAGTAGCATCTAATTGGAGATCAAATAAATTATACAGTAGCTTCCTCAGCCATGCTAACTCACAACTAGCTGAACAAGCTGTGACATACTCTGCTTCTGCTATACTCAGTGCCACACGGGATTGCTTCCTGCTAAACCATGAGATCACACCTGATCCCATACTGAAGCACCACCCTGAAGTACTCTTCCTATCAATGGCACTGCCTGCCCAATCTGAATCAACATAACCCTCCAAGTTAATCCTTTGATCAGTCTTATACTTGATCCCATAATCAACCGTACCCTTCAAGTACCTTAGAATATGCTTTGCAGTAGTCAAGTGAACATGTCTCAGATCTGTCAAATATTGTCTCAAGGTGTTCACAGCAAAGCAAATATCTGGTCTCATTTTTTTCAGATACATCAAGGACCCAATCATCTGACTATACATCATGGAATCAACTGACTCTGATGAGGCATCACTCAATAGCTTCAGGTTTGATGCCATAGGTGTGCTTAATGCCTTGCAATCCTTCATCCCAAATCTCTTCAGGATCTCTACTGCGTACTTCCCTTGTCCAAGGAAGATTCCATCCGTAGTCTGCCAAACCTTCATACCTAGAAAATAATGCATCATACCCAAGTCCTTCATTTCTAACTCGGTAGCAATCTTTCTCTTCGTATCAGCAATCAACCCATCCATACCTGTCACAAATAGATCATCTACATATAGTAGGAGTATCACTGGGTTGCCATCTTAAACCTTGTAGTAAAGGTTGGAATCTGCATTACTCTTGGTAAAGCCCAAACTGGATAGAAAGCTGTCAATTCTGCTGTAGCATGTCCTAGGTGCCTGTTACAAACCATACAGGGATTTCTTCAATCTACACACATGAGACTCTCTGTCATGTGTCTCAAAACCGAGTGGCTGCTCCACATACACTTCCTCTTCCACTACACCATTCAAGAAAGCAGTCTTAACATCCATTTGGTGTATCTTCCATTTCATCATTGCATCTAGAACAAGTATCGATCTAATGGAAGTGTATCTGGCTATAGGTGCAAAGGTTTCTTCATAGTCTATTCCTTCTTTCTGTGAGAAACCACAAGAAACAAATCTTGCTTTATATTTTTCTATGCTACCATTTGCAGCATGCTTGATCTTCTAGATCCATTTGGAAGCTACAATTGACTTCCCTTCTGGTCTTGGGACAACATCCCAAACATCATTCTTCATGATCGATTGATACTCTTCAATCATCGCATCCTTCCATTCTTTTTGTTATGTCGCTTCTTCATATTTGGAAGGTTCTTTATCAATAAAATCACATAGTAAAGCTACATAACTGGAATAGGATCTGGTCCTCTTTCTTTCTCTGAGATTCTCTTCTAGAACCCCATATCTTTCTGCACCTTGGATAATCTCTCATACCCAAGCAGGTTTCCTCTTGTGAGCATTCTTCTCCTGTGGTGGATCTATAGGTCTTTGTGGTTCTTCAAATTCTCGATCTTCTTCTTGAGTTTCTTCATTCATGATTGTATCATGAATTTTGGGAGCTTCTGCTTCTTCAAGTTCTTCAACAGGTTTCTTTCTAGATTTGATGTAGGCTAAATATTTGTCAAATGTTACATCCTTTCTGATGTCAATCTTCTTGAACCCTGGGAAGTATATTCTGTAAGCCTTTGAGCTTTCAGAGTATCTCACAAATATACCCTTCTTTCTTGAAGGATCTAATTTTGTCCTCTTCTCTTTTGGAATGTGTATGTACACTGGATAGCCGAACATTCTAAGATGGTTGACTTCTGGTTTCTTTTCAAAAAGACTTCTTCAGGAGTCTTGTTCTCGAGTACTCTATGGAGTATGGTTCTGTACATACACTTTTGTTCTGGCTACTTCTGCCCAAAGATGCATAGGAAGATCTTGATCATGAAGCATTGCTCTTGCAGCTTCCATGATAGTTCTATTCTTCCTTTCTACAATCCCATTCTGTTGTGGATTATAAGGGGTGGACAACTCCCTCTTAATCCCTAAGTCTTTACATAGTTCCTTGAACTCATTTGAAGTGAATTCTCTGCCATTGTCTGATCGAAAAGTCTTGATCTTCTTTTCAGCATGGTTCTCGATCAAGGCTTTGAATTATTTGAACTTGCTGAACACTTCATCTTTATTCTTCATGAAGTAAATCCATGTCTTCCTAGAAAATTCATCAATAAAAGAAACATAGTACACATACCCGCTTAGTGAGCTTGATGACATTGGTCCGCATACATCAGAGTGGATGATTTCCAATATTCCTTTTGCTTTTCTTTCGCTACTTGGAAATGTCTTCTTTGTGTTCTTTCCTTTCGCACATCCTTTGTAGACCCCTTCATGTTTTTCTTGAAATTCTGGAAGACCTTCAACAGCTTTACTTACAAGTGGTAGTGCTCTGTAATGCACATGTGCAATCCTTCTATGCCAAAGTTCATTTGGTTCTATTGAGTCATGAACCAAAGCTTGTTCTGGTTGGCCCTTCAACTTATATAGACCTCCTTCTTGTTCTCCAATCACTATTGCATCGTCAAAAGTCTTTCCCTTTGGCCACATAAGAACTTGGCCATCTATGAAAGCAACCCTCATTCCTTTTGCATCAAATGCAGATATGGAGAGGAGGTTCTCCTTTAGCCCTGGAACAAATAATACATTCTTCGTCTTCATAGACTTTCTAGAGTCTAGTATATAGGAGGATTCACCACTACCTTTTATTGGATACTGGTAGTCATCCCCAACTTTCACCTTTTGAGGTGACTCATGTTCAGATAGCTTCACAAATGATTCTTTGAATCCTGCCATATTCTTAGAAGCACCACTGTCTATGAGCCAATCATTGCTTCCATGTGAAACAATTCCCGTAAGAGTGGAGATCAGCACATATTCTTCATCACTTGAAGAATCACTTTCTTGTCTGATTATTTTTGTGGAAGGTTCATCATCTTCTGCAGCATGAGCATGATGTCTTCTCTTGTTTTCCTTCTTCTTCTTTAGGTTCCCTTTATTAGGGAAGAATCTAGATATGTGACCTTTCTCATCACATGTGTAACATCTAATGGTAGACAGATCTCTTTTAGGATGTGAGGTCTTACCTTTGGAGTGATGATGGTTCCTTCTAGTTCTCTTGGAGTGAACAGTGAGAGCTTGATCTTCATTTCCCATCTTCTCTTCTCGAGCTACTATCTGAGCTTCTTCTTGAGAGCATTCTTCCCATAGTCTGATGAACTTGACTAACTTATTTCTAGCACAGATCCCTTGAATGAAAGAGTCCCATTATCTAGGGAGACCATTCAAGGTGCTCATCACAATTTCTGTATGTTGGGCTTAGGGAAGACCCGAGTTCTTATACTTTTATCTTCGCACCAACAAAGAGACCCACAATGTTGGCCCTTTCGGCAACAACCTGCGAACAGGTTGCAGTCTCACCCGAAACAGCTATGGGGTGCTACAAAATCAGGTTTCTTCAGGAAAAAGAGGGATATTACTGTACCTTTAGCCTTAACAAAGAATAATTATGTAATACAGAGCTTCGGTATTCACTTAAATAACTTCACAGTTTAGATAAAAATATAGTTACTTGCTTAACCCTTAATTGGGAATTCACAGCGAAGTTAATACTTAACAGTTTATCTTACTTTATCATTCATCTACTTATCAAATGCATAAAACATAATAGGAACAAAATAACAAGAACCACCACAACACAAGATATACGTGGTTCACCCTCAGTGTAGGGGCTACGTCCACAGAACTGCGTTTATATTCAACACTTTACAAATGACACAGTTCTGATCTATGCACTCAGCTGCAGATCTTCTCAACAACCCAAAACTGCACACTTAGCTGCAGAACCTTTCTTCCAAAAACCCTCTACGCACTCAGCTGCAGAGGTTGTCCACGCACTCATCTGGGACTTAGCCTTAACCCCAAAATAGACCCTAGCTTCTTCACATCAAATTATCATCATACAAAACCCTACGAAAAAACCCTTTTCTCCTTTACATAAGTGCATATTTATACAAGTGCACTATTACAATACCATGGGTTTAAACCATGGTCTTAAAAACCATGGGGTTAAACCATGGGTTATTTACAAAAAGAGGTGCTTTGACCCAACCTCGAAACCCCTAAGACTATTTTGGACTGCAACTCCGCTTACAAGCTTCGCACCAAAACCACGGAGTTGCCAAAATTAAGGACCTTTAAGGTCCACGCCCCAACAGGCCCCTAAGACTCACCAGTGTCCCGTCCTAGTGCACTCTGCTGCATTTTTGGTGGAAGAATATTGTTGGCAAAAATAGTGAACTGCTTGTTGAGGCTATGCATGATATCTTCGGCTGCTTGCTCCTTCTCCACTATCTCCTGCAATGTTGCTGAAGATGCTTCATTGGTATTTTCCTATGCAAATGCATCATACTCCTTTAAGAATTTGAGCTGGTTGTCTGCAGCAGTGCTCAACTCCAAGGACTCGTTAATAAGGGGCTGCACAGAGTTCACCAACAGTGTTTCTTTCCTTCTACAAGACTCAATTTCTCATTGGATTTCATTGTTATGCTTCACCTTAAGCATCTTCTGCATAGGAGGCAATGTCTTGATTTCCGCTTTGACTGCATCCAGCTCTGTCTGTCACTGCTTGATGGTTTCTTGCAACTTTTCTACTTCTAGCTTGTCTTGCAAGTTCACCCAGGACTCAACGCTTTCATCTAGCAGCTTTGATGCACTGCTCACAAGATCTAAGATCTTCGTTGCTGAGGCCTGAATATCTCTATGATGTTGTTCCCTAACCTCTCGTAGACTCTCAGGAATGAGGTGAAGTTGAAGCTCCACAATCTGAGCCTCATGTTCTGCTTTCATCTTCTCGATCTCGCTTCGAGACTGTTGTGCATAGTCTTTCAACTTGACAATTATTTTCTCTGGTTCTTCTTCAGCCTGCATGTCAAAGTCAGGGAGACTTCGACACGCCTCATCCAATACTCGCGCCAGTGCATCCTGATTGCTTTCTACTTCCCTCTTTTTCTGTTCAGCTTCTTCCAAATGCACTGCGAGGCTCTCACTCTGCTTCATGGTATTTTCCAACTGCATGTGTGAGTAGCTATCGCGTTCTCGAATCTCGTTCATGATTTCCAATTAACAAAGATGTAGCTCCGACATAGACAACTTGGCGTAGTCTATCTCAACTATCATACTAATCTACGATCGAGAGGCTGCTTAGTTACTATAAGGGATATACTTGGTACTTGTCCTCTTTTGTTTCTGGCTGGCCATTGCCTCGTATCTGGCTACGTGGCTAGTGGGGCACTGCTTGCTGCAGCGCCAGTTGCTGATCTTTCTGCCAATGCCTTAAGTTCTTCAATTCATTGTGCTACACCAGTGAGCGCATCAAGATGTGTAGCTGCAAATTATGCCCACTTGCAGGATAATAATTCTATGGACTTCATCAGAGCCTGATCAAGCTCTTCAATTGTCAAAGCGGGCTCTTCAATGATATTCTTGCCCTTCAACGCCTTAGCTTTCTTTATGGTTGATCATGTCTACATTGGCTGATTCGGCACTGGGGGAGTTTCTTTGCGAGGTGCATATGCAAGTGGATTTCTCATAAGGTTCTGCAGACCCCTCTGTCTGAATTCTCTCAACAATTCCTGGACTTCGCGATCAGCTTACATGGACTCAACTCAAGAAAATGTGTAATGCAAAATTCGCAGGTCTGGGTGTCTTCTTATAGAATCCAATGACCAAATCTGCCATAATTGTGCATTAAAGACACCAAATCTGACCGAACGGTGGTAGATCTTGTCCAAACGGCGCTAGATTTCCCAAAATCTCATCATTACAGGAAGTTAATGCAGTTAACATACCGACGCCGCCAAATATGATTTTTCTCAACGGTCACATTTTAAGCTTCGACACACCTTTCGTCTTCAGCACAACCACTAACTTCAACTTCACCACAATAAGGACCTTTGACACAGTACATACCTTCGACACATCCTGACACCAGTTTCGATAGAGCTTCGAGCTTCGACCCATGACAGAATTTCTTCCACAACCTTCGACACTGCCAAATATTCTCTGAGAACAGCTTTATTATAGTCTAGTACCCAATTTCAACTATTCTTGGTACTTAGACTCTTCTTCTTTCTATTACTTCTGATCAGGGGGGTACATGCTTGTCCTTGTACTTCTTTAATCTACTTCCATTCACCATGGAGGGAAAAATTTCTCCATTCAATTTAGCTAACTGAACTGCACCACCATCGGTAACTTTTTGAACTATGTATGGTCCTTTCCAATGTGTCTTGAACTTAACTGGGAACTTCATGAATTTACTGTCATACAAGAGCACAAGATCACCATTCTGTAAATGCTTCTTCTTAATGTGTCTACCATGCCATGATTTTTCTCTAGCTTTCTGTACTTGCTGCTGGAAACCTGCAATGAATCTGTCTTCTTCTAGTTCCAATATCTTCACCAGCCTTTCATTCAACAAAGCTAGATTATCCATCTATGTGAAGGTAGACATTCTGAGGCTAGGAACAATGTACTCCATAGGCATAACTGCTTCCTATCCATATACTAGCCTAAAAGGTGTGTGGCCTATCAACTTCTTGCAAGTGGTTCTATAAGCCCATAATACTACTAGAATTCTAAGATCCCAATCATTTCTGTTAACATTGCAAACCTTCGTCAGAGCGTGCTCAAGGATGTTGTTAAAGGCTTCGACAGTTCCATTTGCTTGAGGACGGTAGGCAGTAATCTTCTGATGATATACTTGAAATTCTTCAGTCAATGCTTCAATAGTCTTATTCAAAAAATGTGATCCTTGATCCCTCATAAGAATTCTAGGACATCCAAACCTCGACAATATATTATCAAAGATGAAATTCACAACTGTAGCAGCGCTACAGTCCTTGACTGGTTGAGCTTTGGCCCAATGAGTAAGGTAATCAATTTCCGTAATAATGTATCTTGCTCTAGATTTATTTGCAGGGGGATTGATTGGTCCAACAAAATCAATAGCCCACTTGTCAAATGCTTGTAAAGTTACCTATGGAACTAGAGGCATCTCATCCCTCCTAGATGGTTTGCCTGTCCTCTGACAGATATCGCAGTTGTGGTAATACCCTCTTGCATCCTTAAGAATCATAGGCCACCACAATCCAGCTATCAGAATATTCTGTGCCATAGCTTTTCCTGCATAATGACCTCCTGCTACTCCAGAATGTGTCTCAGCCAAAATCAATGGCTTTTCATGCTCCAAGACACATCTGCGCAGTATTTCATCTGGTCCCATGTTATATAGTTGTCCCGCTATCAAGGTAAAGTCAGCTTCTCTAACCACTAGCTGCTTCTTCTGCTGTGTTGTCATCTCAGAGGGTGCAAACCCTGTAGACAAGTAATGAACAATATCTTGAAAATAGTCATCAACCATCTGGATGGCAAACAACTAGGAATTAGGAAGACCTTCGTCCAAACTAGTGGGCTCTTCTCCTGACTCGAGCCTTGACAAGTGGTCAGGCCCCAGGTTAAGTCTTCCTGGCTTAACAATGATCTCAAATTCATACTCCTGAAAAAAAATCAGCCATCTGCATATCTTTCCACCTAACATAGGCTTGTTAACCAAATACTTCAAAGCAGAATGGTCAGTGAACATCTTAAAATGAGATCCTAACAAATAATGTCGAAATTTCTACAAAGCATAACCCATAGCTAGACCTTCTCATTCTGTCGTAGTATAATTCTTTTCTGTTGTGGACAATTTTCTACTTGCAAAAGCAATAGGGCGATCAATATTACCTTCACCTGAATGAGCCAACACTACACCTAAAGCAATGAAGGATGCATCAACATGAACATGAAACTCCTTATTCCATTCAGGAAATATTAAGATAGGGGCAGTTACCATCTTTTCTTTCAAAATGTCCAAGCTTTCCTGACATTAAGGTGTCCATTCAAACTTAATATCTTTCTTCAATTTCTTTTCCATAGGGGCTGTAATCTGAGCATATCCTTTATTGAATTTCCTGTAATATCCAGTATGACCAAACATAGTGCAAAGTTGCTTAACAGACTTCAGAGGTGGCAAGTTCACAATAATGGCTATCTTCGCAGGATCCACCATCAATCCTTGCTTGCATACAATGTGACCTAGCAGAATTCCAAAAGGTGCACAAAAGATACACTTCTTCAGGTTCAATGAAATATGATGTTGTCTACACTTGTCCAGCATAAGTCTTAAACTGGCTATATGATCTTTCAATAAACCAAAGATAGTCCAATCATCAAAGTAAAATTCCAAGAACTTATGAATAAATTCCTTAAATGCAAATATGATTACTCTGGAAAACATAGTAGGTGCATTCTTCAGGACAAAGGACATAACAGTATGCTGAAAAGATCCCATTTCTGTAGTGAAGGTTGTTTTATGTCGATCCTTTGGAGAAATTCTGATCCGATGGTAACTTGAAAATCCATCAGTGAAAGAATACACTTCTTGACCTCTGACATTGTCTAAAACTTCATCTATAAAGGGAGTAGGAAAAGGATCATGTAAACAGGCATCATTCAACTTCCTCAGATCAACACAGATTCTGATTTCTCCCTTGGTATTCTTTTCTTGTACCACCATAGGGCTGACCAATTTGGACTCTTCGACAGGCTCAATGATTCCTACAGCGATCATCTTATCTAGCTCCATCCTGAATTTTTCTTTATACTTAGGATTCAGCCTATAAGGGCGCTGCTTCACAGGCTTCACATCAGGTCTCAAAGGTATTTTTATCACTCCTATATCACCAAGGATACCTTTCATTTCTGAGAAATTCATCGAAAATAAGTCTTGATACTCATGGAGGAGTTCAGTCACTTTGCTTACCATTTCTTCGTCCCAGTAATCTCCAATGGTAGCGTACTTAGGCATTTCTTTTGATCCAATGTTTACTTTCCTTTTTTTCAAGGGCTGAGTTACTTCAGGTGATTCGACTACTGGTCCATGTACTTCGCAATGTCCTTCTGACTTAGGAATATTAATGTTGCGAGCGTCATCGTCTTCATCAATGGCGAGGATATAACATTCTACTGCATTAGCTTCTTGTTCCTTCCAATCAAGTTGGTGCTTGGATATTTATTTATCATCAAATACCTTAGTATGGATCAACCTAATAGCTGCGTCCAAAGCAGGGAAATCCTCATTAATAGAAAATGTGAGCACAAAACTATCGATAAGGCTAACCCAACTTACAGTACCATGGCGAAGCTCCACCTCCGCATACCAGTTCTTTGCTACAGGTTCCAGAGTGTGTACAAACCTATGTACCCATTCTTCACAAGGTACATGCTTCCATGCTTCATAACACTACTCCAAATGTTCTTGAGGGCTAGTCTTACCATTAAATCTGCTTCGTACCTCCTGAGGTTGATCCATGAATCTCAGGCGAAGAAACTTTTGAAAAGCTCTCCAACTATGAATATACTTTTTATGACCATTCCACCATCTGGCACCTATAGCTCTGAATACTGAATCTAGAGTCTCCATTTTTTGTGAATCTGGTACTTTCTCTGAGAATTGTTCAATAAAATTTTCTGGGTCTGTCAAGCCATCAAAAGTAGGTAAGATCTTTGTCTTTGAGCCAACCCATCTGATAGACTTGGTAATTCTTGCACATCAATGTCCATGTAGCTCATAAAGTCTATTCTGCCAATTCTCTAGGCCTTCGTTTGAATCAGTCATGCAAGAACTGTCACACTGCCAATCCATTATACCTTCAGCAGTAGTGTTAACATTGTCTTCTTCTTTAGCTGTGATGTTGTAAATATGATCCAAAACATCCTGATCTTCATCTCTAACTGGCTCTGTATACCTTTCTCCTTGAGAAGGGTCCAACGGTACTATGACTCTCAAGCCTTTTCCTTCAAAAGTCATCTGTCTATTCTTAAGGTTGATTACTACATAATTGTCTATTACCCATTCAACTCCTAGCAAGGTTGGATAGGGGTTGATATCATCAATTATTTCAATGACTTCAAAATCTGCTAAGGTACTAACTCCATCAATGTCCACTAGTACACTAGGGAATCTTCCCAAGGGCACAATCTTCTGCTGATTGGCTAATCTCAGCTGTATAGGGGACCATTCAAGCGTAGGTCTTCCTATTTGTTCCCATGTCTGCTTAGTTAGGACATTCACTTCTGATCCCAGGTCTAAAATGATATCAGTCATGTCATAATCTCCTATCTAAGCATGCAATCTCATTTCTCTTCCAGTCCTTCTAACTCTATTAACAGTTTTTCCTCTATCAGAGCTTTGCTGAGGTTCGCAAGACTGAATAACTTTCTGTAACTCATTCAAAGCATTCTGATTTCTTAATAGCTTCATACAACTCTATAAAAATGATGTTAGTGTACTTACTTGATCTGGAAAAGCTTCTTGAAACTGTAACTGCTATTGATGCTGTTGCGTAGTTGCTACTGATGTTCTTGGATTAGCAAAGTATTTTTTAGCTTCCATAAATGTTCCTTTTCTCTTCCAACATCAAAGGCTGTGTAGCTAGGGTTTTCACCCTAGCTTGTGCGAATGAGCACCTACTAAGGAATCTGGAATCCTTAGTAGCAGTTCAATGATGTGTATGAATTAAATAAAAATGAACTGAAACAAAGACTAAGCTAAAGCAGTAAAAAGTAAATAATATGAAGCAAAAATAGTAAAGAAATGTATAATGGTGATTTTTATTGATATTACCTCCGATGAGGAGGTTGGTGGAGTGCGTTGCGCTGGTCCGATGTCGGTGGCTTCGAGCTCCAAGCTGCTTCTTTTTCTTTTTCCGGTGGTGGAAATGGGCCAAAAGAGTTCTCAATGGTGAAAATAGCTTGATGGTAAGCTAGGGTTTCGAGAATAATTTCGGCAGAGGCAGGATGCTTTTGACTGTGGATTCTGAAATGAGGGGTCTCCACCACTTATTTATAGTTTTTTAGTGGTGGAGTGCTGGCCCATGGTTTTGGAAACCATGTGGTTTAGGGAAGCTTGTTTAGGGTTTTTTCCTCCTTTTCCTCATTATTTTATATTTTTTCTTCCCTTTTGGGGATTTTGCTATTTTTAGAGGAATTTTGGACATTTTTGGAGGAAAAAGGGGTTTTTTGGCCTTTTGGAGGCATTTTAGGCCTTTTGGAGGCTTTTTAGATGGTTTTATGGCATTTTAGAGGCATTTTAGGCCTTTTGGAAGCTTTTTAGTGGGATTTTATGGGAAATATGGTAGGTAAATGGACAAATGAGCCATGTAGTGGGGTAGATGAGGTAGTTAACCATTTTTGGGTGTTAACAGATTGCCCCCTGATGTGAGAGGGAAGGAGCTCATCGTATGGATGATGGACATCATGAGTCATATTTGGTTTGTGTTGGGGTGTGGAGAAGAGAAGGAAGCAACTGAAGTCCGGGACACCGATCTCGAACCACCTGCAAGGACTGAAAAGTACATAACCTCAATAATGGATGAGGGATCATCTGAGAATATGGACAAGGCGGGCATTCCCATGCTCGTATCAGAATATAACATAGCAATATAAATGGTCCTCAAATACTGAATGAGGAGAAATCTCAATATACGGACGAGGCGGGCATTCCCATGCTCGTATCAAGATACAGAAAAATAACTGTGAGGCCTGAAAAGGAGGACCTGTAGTAAATAATCACTGTGCATATCATGAGAGTCCAGAGGGGACACAAATCTGGATCATACTGCTGAGCTGATCATGTCTGAGCTGACAAACTGATACATTGGAATGGCAGCAGTGCTACTGAATGTGGTTCTGAAGGAACTGATGTGCTGCTGGATCAGAGTGAGAAGGGTCACACTCGTAATGGTACACTGATCTGGAACTGAACTGGGTACTCAAAGAAGCATAGAACTGAATGGCTTCCAAATACAATCGCCAACGCAGCCCGGACATCCACGGGAACATATAACTGGTCGTTCCAAAGTGACTCACCAATGTGCTAGAGTCGGGGGAAATCCGGGGTCTTCGACACAGAATGGAAAGGGTATATATCCTGCGCGATTCTCAACGATGCGAATAAGGTGCTGAAGTCGAACATGTGAGAAACAACCATTCGGAGAGGCAATAATGATTCCTCCCAAAATGGTCCATAGGCACTCACCACAGATGGTGATGGGTCCAAGGTGCAAGAGCCTCTAGGTCTATCCGCTGGAATAGAGGAGTTGTCGTCGATAGAGGGAGACCTGCAACTATCAAGGCAATGATGTTTCCTTGACAGGAGCGCGAGGTGTAAAACTGAACTGTGATAGTACTGATGGGAAGAGTGATAAACTGGTGGGACTAACTGGGCAAGTAGAGTGGGTGGACTCAAACTTCCTTTGTTCAGAGTATGATGGCGGGGATGATCGAGCAGCACATGAAACTGATTGGTGGTAAAGGGATCATAGCTGTAAGGGATCTGGGCAGTTCACTGGGCTGAGGGAGACTCAAGCTGTGGTAACAGGGTAGGAGACTGCAGAATACTCTGAACAAAGGCGACCTGATTGGAGGTGCTGCCGAGAGGATTGATCATAGCGCCAAGAGGCGCGGGGGAACTTCTTCCTGGGTTGGTGAACTAAAAGAAGTGGGGATATAAGATGGTACTGGCATGTGGATTTTCTGAGCCCATGACAGTTCATGCTCGTGGTTGCTTTCAATTTTAAGGAGTCTGAAAGCAAATAAGAAGACTCTGAATTGATGGAATGGTACTGTCATGTGGATTTTACGAGCCCAGGACAGTACATGCTCGTGGTTGCTTTCAATTTTAAGGAGTCTGAAAGCAAATAAGAAGACTCTGAAATGATGGAATGGCACTATCGTGTGGATTTTACGAGCCCAGGAAAGTACATGCTCGTGGTTGCTTTCAATTTTAAGGAGTCTGAAAGCAAATAAGAAGACTCTGTAGTTGGAATGGTACTATCATGTGGATTTTGCGAGCCCATGACAGTTCATGCTCGTGGTTGCTTTCAATTTTAAGGAGTCTGAAAGCAAATAAGAAGACTCTGTAGTTGGAATGGTCAGGCAAGGAGGAAGTATTCAATTAAGGAACATTTATAATGATCAGAACTGAGGTTAGGGGGGAACACTGATGGGCCTCCTTGCGGGGTGGATGAATGGTGCCGAAATAACGAGACATTTGCAGTATGACAGGAGTGGATGGCTCATGTAAAATAATTGGATGATGACCGATGTGGTGCGCAAATCAATGCGGCAAGGTGTAGGGACGCACTGTTGTAATTGTATCAAGTGAGAGCGAGAAATGATCTCAAGCATCATCATGAGCTCGGAAAAAATGAATCCGGTGATATCAACGGTGTGAAAAACGGAGAATGGCCGAAGTGGCACGCAAACCGAGACGACTATTGGGGTCGAGAAAATGGGCAAAAAATAATTTCGAAAAAATGATGCAATGAAGTGACCATTGTGAAGGTCTCGTCGTGCTGGTTCCAATGGTGGAAACAATTCGGAAAACGAACTCCGTATGGGTTCGAAATGGCCAAACAAGGAAAGGGTCAACGGGCTATAAATAGTAAGTGGGCCCAATATGACACGTCATTTGTACTATTCCTATTTTGCACACGATCGGAGTGTACCAGAGCTTACGGGGGATTTCCGGACGATCTGACCGACGGTTTTGAGATTCGGGAGAGCCAGGTATTCCTTTGAACTGATGCCTGTTTTCTTTTTGGGTGTTCGGAAAGTAAGGTCATATTCTTGGAGGATAATGACCCATTTGGCCACGCGACCTTGCAGGAGCCGCCGGTTTAAGAGATAGACCACGGGGTTAGAGTTGGCGACGACTGTGGTATGACTAAGTAAAATGTAGTGTCGCAACCTCTGGACGGAAAAGACCACTGCTAGGGCTAGTCTCTCCTCATGTGGATAACGTAGGGGTGGGCCGGACAAGGTCTGGCTAACGTAGTAAATGACATGTTCTTGTCGTGAGGCGTCTTCTTGGACCAAGACTCCTGACACAGCATATTCGGATGCCGAGATATAGAGGATGAAATCTTGAGAGAAATCCGGAGGGGAAATCAAGGGGGCTTGTGTGAGAGATTTCTTGAGGGCATTAAATGCTGCTTCTGCTTGCTCGTCCCAGACAAAGGGTACTCGGGTACGGAGTAGGCGCAAGAAACCATGAACGGTTGTGGCGTAATCGGGAATGAAGCGTCGAAGGAAATTAGATCGCCCTTGCAGACTTTGGAGCTGCTTGAGTGTTCGGGGAGAGGGAAGGTCTAAGATGGCTTGGACTTTCAGTGGATCAACAGTAATTCCTTTGTGGGAGACAATAAAACCCAACAATCGGCTTGCCGGAATGCAAAAAACACACTTGTGTGGGTTCAAGCGGATTTGATATTTGCGACAACGCAGAAAAACTTGCCGAAGGTCGTGTAGGTGGTTTGATCGTTTTCGGGAACGAGCTGTAAGGTCATCGAGGTATACGAGCAGGATGTGGACCAAATCATGAAAACAATAGGTCATGGCCCGCTGAAATGTTGCGCCAGCATTTTTGAGACCGAAAGGCATAACACGATAGGCAAAAGTGCCCCCATGGGGTAGTAAAAGCGGTCTTGTATTGGTCTTCCTTACGGATTTGTATCTGATTATATCCGGAAAAACCGTCCATGAATGATAGGACTTCATGCCCCACACACGCATCGATGAGCTGGTCAATGAATGACGTAGGGAAATTGTCTTTGGGACAGGCGCGGTTTAGATCTCGGAAGTTAGTGCATACTCTAAGGGTGCCTTGTTTCTTGTTGACAGGAACAGGGTTTGAAACCCATGTGGTATAAGCAATAGGATAAATGAATCCTGCTGTGCGAAGTTTCTCGATCTCTGTTTTGACAGCTGGGAGTTTGGAGGGGTGTATGGGACGCTGTTTATGAAGAACGGGGGTTATGTCAGGCCATGTGTCGATGTGGTGTTCTATAATGGCCGGGTCAAGGCCAGGCATTTCGGTATAGGACCAGGCAAAGACATCATGGAATTCTTTGAAGAGTGCTTTGTACTCGTCAACCTCCTGCTTAGTGCAAGATTCTCCTAAAGCGATGAGTTTGGGGGTGCCCCCGGGGGCAGCAAGATCGATTTGGATAACAGGTGAGATGTTGGCCATGTTACCCTCTTCGAAGGCGTCAGGAGCAGGAATAGGGTCCTTGAACCAGTCGACCTTCGGGGGAAGGAAGTCTTTGGATTCCACTGCAAATTGAGGAGCAGTGCTGGAAGATAGTTCATCTGGGAGAAAGTATGAACGATGATGCATGTCATCCCAGGGATAATCTGGGGCGGTGATAGCCTCAAGAATTTCTTCATCACTGTGGAATGTTCGGGTTGTCAGATCGGTTGTCGGGGGGGGAGTGATGGAAGAAAACATATAAATGGTCTCGAACTCTTCTGAAGCAGCAGATTCCGGGGGGTGGATCTCCACAATGGGGAGTTGGGTTGTCTCGGGATCCGGGTCTGAGGGGAGGATCTCGTCAATGGTGAGGTCTGCCGTCTCCAACTCCGGATTGTTCATCTCAAAGAGAGCTAGTCGGTACTCGGGGAGATCGGGACAGTGATGGGAGTAATGCCCGTAAATATCACATAAGGCACATGGGTGGTTGGTGCGTAGGGACTTGTCGCGAGGCGTAGGGGTTGACTCTAGATGGACCACCGGGATGGTGGGGTCGTCGTCAAGCGTTTTCATGTATTCCTTTAATGCTGGTAACTGAGGACATTGGTGGGTCGCATGGCCCAACTCGTCGCAGAGCGCGCATTTGGGAGGGGCACGGAATACAGGGGGGTTTGGACTGTCTTAGGAGGTGGGACAGCAGTGTAAGGTTGGGGGCCTCTGCCCCCCATGGGTTTGGTAGAAATAGGGGATGGTTTCGCGGGGGTTGACGGGGTAGCAACACCGGGAGGTGGTTTCGTGGAGGTGGACGGAGTAGCGACACCGGGAGGTGGTCGACTAGTAGTAGCTATGGGTTGTACTGGTTGCAGGACGACATCTGGTGTCGGCGGGCGAACTGGGGGCGGAAGATACCAAATGGGTAATCCTAAGGTTAAACCTGGGAGGCTAAGGGTAGCCATGACTGGGGTGCTAACCACTCCTGAGGGAGGGAAGAGGAAAGGTATGGTATGTATGGGTGTGGCACCAATGTGGCTAGGGACCAAAGGGGGTTGAGGCAACAACGGTGGTTGATTACTAGGGGTTCTCGTGTGGTGAGACAGAGTCAAGAGGTCAGCCAATTCAATAGTAGATGACGGTGGTGGGAGTGATGGAAAAATGGAGGTCATCGGTATATCTGAGTAAATTCCGGGACCTATAGAAGAAACCAAGGAGGTGGGGGCATCCGGAATAAGCTGTTCAACTATGGGGAGCATGGGCCCTATAGAAGAAATGGCGGTGTTGGGGTCACCCGAGATAGTGTGTTCAATCATGGGGAGGACATTTTCAGGTGTCGCGGCGGCCTTAGGATCGTAGTACGTGAGTTGGTCAACTTTGACCACGCGTCCCTCATGAGGGAACATCATGATGCGAAAAACGGTAGAAGCAACTGCCCGCATAGCATACATGTAGCTGCGGCCAAGTAGAAGGTTATAGTCAAGCTGGGCATTGATAACCTCGATGTTTATCAGGACCATTTTACCAGCTAGCTGGACGGGGACATTGGTTAATAAGCCTTGTGGTTGAGCTGAACGACCGTCGTAGGCTCGCAATGCCGTGGAGGACAGTTGGAGAGGAGGGGATCCCATTTTTTGCCAGATGGAGATGGGCATGACACATGTGGAGGCACCTTCATCAATAATGCAGTGATGGACTACAAAATTCCGTATGGAGACAGTAACTTGGAATGATAAGTTGGAGGGCAGGCGGGGTTCAGATTGGTCCAAATCATATGCCATTAACTGCAAATCATGTGGATCGATAGCCCCAATGGCGGAGAGTAAAGTCTTACGTTGCGAAGGGCAATTTCTTAAGACTTCTAATGCAGACATGGCTGCGGGAGATTGGGCTAAGTCATCTACGATGTTGTAGTTTGACGCAGCTCGCGCATTGGGGTTGTTATTGATACGGCGAAGTGGGAAACGGGGTGCTTTGAGAGCTCCATCTAGTGGGGGTGGAGGTATACGTAACGGCTGATCGGTGGGATGAGTGTTAGTGGGGTTATTGGTGGTTGGTGCTTCCGAGGTGGAGCCATATTGATTTCGCCGGGTCTGGAGGTTGACCTCATCGGAGGACATCATCAACAGGTGGTGGGTGCCTGAGTCAGACGAGGGTTGATCATGAGCGGCGTAAGTGATTTGTTGGATAGGCGAAGGAGCTTGAGGGGGAGCTAATGGTTCAGTGTTCACTAAGCCTTGGTTTGGCAAGGGGTTTTGTAAGACCAAAGGTGGCTGCTGAGGTTGTGGGGGATTGGG
>LPNX010811565.1:599937-704937 GCA_001517045.1 Pseudotsuga menziesii
TAGTGGTGACCGTGTCAAAAAATACTAAGGGATTTTGGTTCCCTAAAGGACAACAACTATGTCTCACGTGTAAATAACCGAGGGGTGTTATTGGAAGCCTATCCCCCCGATCCTACCTAACTACAAAATTCTTTTGTGTTCCTCAAATGAGATTATAGTGTTGGTTGAGTTAAGTAGATTTTAGGTCTCACTTTGAATTAGGGGATAGATTGTGTGCATGTGAGGTTGTGAATCCAAAATAACAATAATAATGTATGAAAAACTTGAAAAAACTTTTACCATGCAAAAAATTTTTTATTTTTTTTTTGTGAAATAAATACTAAAAATTTTCTGTAAACAAGGGACAGAAATGGCTGCGGGGCTGCAAGTGGTACAGGTGGCTGTGCAAGTGCAGGAAAAATGGAGGCAAAGTGGCTGGGTTTCGGCGCGGAAACAATGGCAAAAAACAGTTCGCGGACTGCGGGTATGGGGCGGACTCGCGCGGTCGGACCACGGGTTTGAAGGCAACAGTCGCGCGCAGATCGCGGGTTTAGTGGAAACAGGTGCGGTCTGGGTCGCGGGATTCGGGCTGACAGCGGCGGTCGGAGCGCGCCTGTGTAATGAACAGGCGCGGTCGGATCGCGACTGTGGGCTGAAAAAATGCGGTCGGGGCGCAGGAAAAAATGGCTGACAGCGGCGGGCTGGTCGCGGGTTAGGGCCTGAAATGCGCGGTCGGGCCGCGGCCGCGGAAGGAAAAAACACGGTTTTCGGTGGCCGAAAACGACAGCTGAAAGTACAGTACAAAAAAATAACAATAAAAAAGACAGCGGAGTCGCCAAAACTGTAGCTAGGGTTTTCACCCTAGCTTGTGCGAATGAGCACCTACTAAGGAATGTGGAATCCTTAGTAGCAGTTCAATGATGTGTATGAATTAAATAAAAATGAACTGAAACAAAGACTAAGCTAAAGCAGTAAAAAGTAAATAATATGAAGCAAAAACAGTAAAGAAATGTATAATGGTGATTTTTATTGATATTACCTCCGATGAGGAGGTTGGTGGAGTCTGTTGCGCTGGTCCGATGTCGGTGGCTTCGAGCTCCAAGCTGCTTCTTTTTCTTTTTCCGGTGGTGGAAATGGGCCAAAAGAGTTCTCAATGGTGAAAATAACTTGATGGTAAGCTAGGGTTTCGAGAATAATTTCGGCAGAGGCAGGATGCTTTTGACTGTGGATTCTGAAATGAGGGGTCTCCACCACTTATTTATAGTTTTTTAGTGATGGAGTGCTGGCCCATGGTTTTGGAAACCATGTGGTTTAGGGAAGCTTGTTTAGGGTTTTTTCCTCCTTTTCCTCATTATTTTATATTTTTTCTTCCCTTTTGGGGATTTTGCTATTTTTAGAGGAATTTTGGACATTTTTGGAGGAAAAAGGGGTTTTTTGGCCTTTTGGAGGCATTTTAGGCCTTTTGGAAGCTTTTTAGTGGGATTTTATGGGAAATATGGTAGGTAAATGGACAAATGAGCCATGTAGTGGGGTAGATGAGGTAGTTAACCATTTTTGGGTGTTAACAGGCTGGAATTTTCTCTGGGCTCTTATAGACCCAAGCCTCATCAGGCTATTTCCCCTTATTCTGTACTTGGGTCATAGCTCCACTCCTTGTAACAACGTTAACGGCTGGGACAGGTCTTTTCTCTACAGCAATCATCTGAACATTCTGAGTAGGAGTGTCATTTCTTTCGTGTATCTTGGCTATCAACTGTGGGCATTGCTCAATCACATGATCGACTGCTCTGTAATATCGACATGTTGTAGTTGGGTTCTGACAGTCTCTAGCTACATGTCCTTCCTGATTACAATTATAGCAAATAACCTGGCCTCGACCTCTTCCAGGCATACCACCACGACCACGACCTTTGAAATTACCTCGACCTAATGTACTACCATGGTAACCATATCCATCATTGCTTTGTGCATCGATTTGTACCCTATAAGCATCATAGGTTCGCTCTCTCATGAGGTCAAAGCTGCAACATTCATCTTCGTTGTGTCCAACTGACTTACAGAACTTGCAGTAGGGATTCTTAGGTACTTGAACATATCTCTGCAGTAGGTAGCAATATTCAGGTCGATGCTGCTGAGTTTTTCTACAGATCTCACAATATAGGACAGTAGGGTTAAACGGGTTATAGGATTTATTTTACTGAGGGCCTCCAAAACATATCCCTCCGGGTACGATGTAGATCCCTCTTGAAGTAGATCCCTCTTGAAGCAGATACTGGTTCTAGTCTCTCGGCTCTTACCCAAGAGACCCGGGTTCAAGTCCCGGCAATGAAACCAATTTGTTGGGCTTAGGGCAGACCTGGGTTCTTATACTTTTATCTTCGCACCAACAAAGAGACCCACAGTGTTGGCCCTTTCGGCAACAACCTGCGAACAGGTTGCAGTCTCACCCGAAACAGCTATGGGGTGCCACAGAATTAGGTTTCTGCAGGCAAAAGAGGGATATTACTATACCTTTAGCCTTAACAAATACTAATTATGCAATACAGAGCTCCGATATTCACTTAAATAGCTTCGCAGTTTAGATAAAAAGACAATTACTTGCTTAACCCTTAACTGGGAATTCACAGCGAAGTTAATACTTAACAGTTTATCTTACTTTATCATTCATCTACTTATCAAATGCATAAAACATAACAGGAAGAAAATAACAAGAACCACCATAACAAAATATATACGTGGTTCACCCCTAGTGTAGGGGCTACGTCCACAGAACTGCGTTTATATTCAACACTTTACAAACGACACAGTTCTGATCTGTGCACTTAGCTACAGATCTTCTCAACAACCCAAAACTGTGCACTTAGCTGCAAAACCTTTCTTCCAAAAACCCTCTGCGCACTCAGCTACAGAGGTCGTCCACGCACTCAGCTAGGACTTAGCCTTAAACCCCAAAATAGACCTTACCTTCTTTGCATCAAATTATCATCATACAAAACCCTATGAAAAATTCCTTTTCTCCTTTACATAAGTGCCTATTTATACAAGTGCACTATTACAATACCATGGGTTTAAACCACGGGCTTAAAAACCATGGGTTATTTACAAAAATAGGGGCTTCGACCCAACCCCAAAACCCCTAAGACTATTTTGGACTGCAACTCCGCTTACAAGCTTCGCACCAAAACTACGGAGTTGCCAAAATTAAGGACCTTCAAGGTTCGTGCCCCAACACTATATTTTCCACTTCTTCATCTACTGCTTCCAGTTGTTCCTTGATCTGAGATACCCTTGAAAAATAAGACTGAATAGTCTCAGCATTCGGTATCTTTACATTCTTCAATTGGTTTCTCAGAGTCATCTTCCTATTTATGTTCTTCCCTTCAAACAATTTGGTTAGGGCATCAAACATAGCTTTAGTTGTCTTGAGGGAGGACACCTATGGTATGAGGTGATCTTTGATTGAATCAGCAATGATTCTCTTTGCCATAACCAACTTCTTCTTATGTAAGTATTTAGCCTCATCTCCCTCTGGAACTGGAACCTCCTCATTGATATAGGAGTCCAACTCATTTTCTTCTAGGACTAAGGAGATCCTATACTTCAAGGCTCGGATGTTATCAGCTCCCTCAAGATTTTCATCAAGCTTGGTATGATGAGACATATTCAACTGAGAACCTCAAATGGAAATACAAAATATTTAGATCTTACCAGGTTAAGATGTCGGATTTGGATTTGGAGCTGAAATCTTGTACTGCTGGTTTAGTAGCAAATTAGGGTTTTTCTTTTCCAGAGTTCTGTCCAACCAAAAGCTTTGAATTTGATCCCTAACTTCAATTTTGGGGAGGAGATCAATCCAGGCCTGGGCTCACTAAAAAATTCCTCTTCTGTGAAAATCCCTAATTTTCGATAGTAGTGTTGGCTCCAAAACTAACAAACCTCATAATTGGATTCTGCTTTGATAGAAAGATGTGCCCTAAGGAGGAGAGTTAATCCAACCTTATTTTGCTGAAAATCTGTGGAGGAAGATCCACAAACTAGGAATCCCTAGTTCCCGCAGCTGCAGAGTGTCCTTCTTTCTATCTAGCCCCAGTGTCTTCTCCTTACTCAACTATGCGCTACACTTGAGTGTGTATGAGATGTGTGTTAAATACAGAGTCCATATTTCTATTTATACTAATCCCAACATGACTAAAACCCTACTATGGCCGAACTCTCTAGGAGAGTCTAATAACCCTAGTGCCTTGGAACTGTGAGGACTTTAACCCTTAGACAATAGGAGGGTTACCCACAATGACTTGACATGACTTGTTTACATTATAGATCTTCCCGATAGGAACATTGGGGCATGACATGACTCAAGTACATCCCGGAATAAACATCGGGTTACAATATATAAGAAATACAAGTGAAATACATTCCAAATTTACATATACATCAACACGCTAAACAACTCTTAAATAAATTCTTCAAATTTATTACCTTCTCTATCAACTTTCTTTGAAATAATTCATCAAATCTTTGAGGAATTTCCATGATTGATCCATCATCCAATACTGGGCCAGTAGTAGATGTTGACACTTGATTTCTATCGACTGTTAATCCCTTAATGATGACACATTACACCATATAGTGTGGTGCATTACCCCCTATATTGTGGTGCATTGCATATTATTTATGTAGGCTTGGGTCTAAAAGTGGGTTTATTAGTTATTATTGTACACCTTTATGTCCTATATATAGGAAGGAGATATTCTCTTTTTAATAATCATACCATCTTATCTTGTCTTGTACATTGTGTAAGGAGGTTCCTCCCTTGAAGAGTATTGATATTTATCTATGATATTCATATTTGAGGCATGGATTACTCTCTTATTTTCTATTTCTTCTTCGTTTATGCTATATCTTGGATTTGGTTGCATAACATTTGGTATCACGGCTCTTTCCTCGGGACTAGATTCTGCAAAAGAAGTCGTTGTGGTAATTTTTCTACAAATAATAAGAGATCGAGGTTAAAAACCCACTTCCAAAATAGGCCTAACTATCTTCGATAAAACAGTCAGATACTGAACCATTACTATTTCTGAGATAATTGCGAAGTAATCTAGGGTTTTTTACTAGTCCTACATCTAGTCTAAAACATGTGTTCTTGGGGAAAAATTCATATTTGAGGAATATGAGATCCAAATGAAGTGAGACTAGTTGAATCTGAAATAAGATAGACTAGGGTATCTGTGGTTGAAGTTTCATATATAGAAACAAAACATTGGACATGTGTCATACAATAAAAATTTTCTCTTTTAGATAGGAAAAAAATAAGAAGCTTTGGTATATTTCCATAAAAAAAATTAGGCTCATCCAAATTAGGTCAGACGTGCAGCATTGGAAAAAGAAAATATCAAGGTACTACAGACCGAAGTTTCAGACTCAGAGGAGTTCAAATTCAAATTTTACCTCAGTTACAAGTACACCCTAAAACAATCTCCCAATCAGTGATTGAAAAAGGTACGCCATTTTGCATTTGAATATATTTTAGTAAAATGATATATTTGTGGTAAACCATAGGGTGTGATATTGTTAAAAATGCCACCAAAAGGAAGTGGAAAGAATCACACTCCACTTAAAACCCCAGAGGATTCATCCCCAACCCATAAGGAAATGGAATACATTTCTTTTAGAGTGTCCAATTTGGAAGATATGATTAAAGAAGATGTGAAAATTGATGACTTTGCTAAATTGGACAAAAGATGGCTACTAAAGAAGATCTCAAAGGGATGGCTAGTAAAGAAGATCTCCTATACTTGAAGGAGTTTATCAAGGATATCAAACATAAATGTATTCCTCAATTATCTACTCAAGAAGAGGATAAGGAGGAAGAAGATGACTTATTCCAGTCACATCTAGAGAAAATTGAAAAACAATTAGAGAGTAGGAATTTGGAGTCCTCAAAAGTTGATGATTCACTACAACATCATAGGTTCAATGCAGGTCCAAGAAACTACTTTATCCCCAAGATTGGCATGTGAAAGTTTGATAGCAAGGATCCAATCACATGGATTTTTTATATGGAGCAATTCTTTTGTCTACACCAAGTACCCACTATGCAAAAGGTAACTATTGCATCCTTGTATTTAGAACATGATCAATTTGTATGATACCAATGGATTTGTGACCATAAAAAGGAGTCTATTATCTCTTGGTCTATATTCACCGAAGAATTGATTACACATTATGGGGATATAAATACAAACACCTTCTTCTGTCAATTGGTAAATCTCAAGGAAAAAGGTTCAATTACAGATCACATCAAGCAATTTCAACAACTAACTCTCAGAGTGAAGAATATTTCAGAAGATAAATTGTTATATCTCCTTATTGGAAACTTGAAAGATAACATTCAACATGAGGTGTGTCTCTTTGAACCATCATTGCTAGAGATGGATTTCATGATGGCAAGGAAGGTTGAAAGTAAAAATATGGCAATGAATACTAGAAGGCCTTCTCCAACACATATAGAGAAAATAATGTTCCTTCTTCTAAACCACCAAAAAGGTTGACATGCCAACAACTAGATGAAAGAAGAGAAAAATTATTATTCTTTAATTGTGACAACAAGTATAGTAAGGGACATAAGTGTAATGAGAATAAATTATTCTAGATAGATTGTGAAGAGGAAGAACCAAAAGAAGAGGAAACATCTCAAGAAGAGGCGACTTCAGAAGAAATAGAAGAGGACATTTCAGAAGAAATTATTCCCACTATATCTTGTCATGCATTGGATGGAATTAGCCCTCCTCAAACTCTCAAGATAGAAGGATGCATAAAAATTAAGAAGGTAACAGTGTTGATTGATTCTGGTAGTACACATAATTTCATTCACTGTAAATTAGCCAAAGTTCTTAATTTCTTTGTTTATCCAACACCAGAATTTCAAGTAATGGTTGCAAATGGAGGAACTATAAATTGCTCAGGGAAATGCCATAATATCATTCTATCTATGGGGGAATATGTATTGAACAGTACAATGATTTATACACCAATGGGTGGTGTTGATGTTGTTTTGGGTGTCCAATGGTTACAATCATTGGGAACAATGGATTTTAATTTTCAAAAACTTTTCATGAAATTTTAAATGGGAAGGTAAAGAATAGGAGTTAAATGGTATCATAAGAAAACCAATCAAGGTGATAAGCTCTAATGGTAAGACAAAGTTGTTAAAAAAGTGACATCAAGGTATAGTTGCACAATTATGCTCATTAGATGTTCAAACCTCAAAAGTACTTATCTCCCCAGATCTCCAAATGGTCATTAATAAGCATTCCAAGGTATTTGAAGATATTTCCAAAGGACTTCCACCTATTCATGACTTTGATCATACTATCCACTTAATGCTAGGTAGTGTTCCTCCTAACATCAGACTTTACCGATATCCCTATAGAGAAAAGAGTGTAATTGAGCATATGGTGGATGAAATGTTAGAAGCTGGAATAATTAGGGCTATCCAAAGTTCTTACTCTGCACCAGTCATAATGGTATGCAAGCCAGATGGATCATGGTGTATGTGTCCTGATTATAGAGAGCTCAACAAGATCACCATTAAAGACAAGTTTTCCATTCCCATCATTGATGAATTGTTAGACTAATTACATGGGCCAGTTGTATTCACCAAGTTAGATCTTTGTTCTGGGTATCATCATATTCGAATGAAGGATGAAGACATCCCCAAAACAACATTTAGAACTCATGTAGGTCACTATGAATTTTTGGTCCTTCCATTTGGTCTAACAAATTCACCTTCCACATTTCAAGGTTTGATGAATTCTATTTTCAATCCTTTCCTTAAAAAAATTGTGCTGGTATTCTTTGATGATATACTAATCTATAGCAAGTCTTGGGAAGAACATGTTCAACATGTTGACAGGGTACTACAACTACTAAAGGAGAAAGAACTGTATGCAAAATCCTCAAAATGTTTCTTTGGGAAAAATGAGGTAGAGTATTTGGGTCATATTGTATTTCATGAAGGTGTCAAGGTAGACCCTAAAAAAATTAAATCCATGATGGACTGGCCAATTCCCAAAACCCTAAAGAAACTTTAAGGATTCTTAGGTTTCATAGGGTACTACCGCAATTTTATTTGGAACTATGGAAGAATAGCAACTCTCTAACATCGTTACTTAAGAAAGATGCATTTTCTTGGACTCCAGGGGCAACTCAAGCATTTTGACAACTCAAATAGGCCATGTGTAAAGCTCCTGTTTTGGAGACACCAAACTTCACAAAAACCTTTATTGTGGAATGTGATGCTTCAGGAAATGTAATTGGAGCTATACTAATGCAAGAAGGACACCTTATTTCCTTCAAAAGTCATCCAATCAGGGGAAAGAACTTTAAAAATCCCATTTATAAGAAGGAAATGTTTGAAATACTACATGCCTTGAAGCAATGGCGCCCCTACCTTATAGGGAGACATTTCAAGGTTAAAACTGATCATGATATCCTTAAATACTTCTTGGAACAAAGGCTATCTTCAGAAGAGAAACAAAAATGGGTAACAAAAATGTTGGGGTATGACTTTGAAATGATCTACAAAAAGGGGAAGTGAAATGTTGTCACACATTCACTCTCCAAGAAAGATGAGGATGTTGAAACATTACTCTGTGATATTTCTATCATCGAACTAGATTGGATAGCCGAAGCAATGGACAAATGGAACAATGACGAAAAAATATGGACATTTATTCAAAAGATGCAACAGTATCTCGGTGCCTCTAATACATTTAGTTGGAAAGATGACTTGATATGCTAAAAGGGTTGCTTATATCTTGGTAAGAGTTCCCAACTCAAGCAAAAGGTACTTTATGAATTCCACTCTTCACTGATAGAAGGGCACTTAGGTTTCTTAAAAACCTACCACCGGGTAAAGAAATATTTTTTTGGGATGGTCTTAAAAATGACGTTCAAAAATTTGTGGCAGAATGTTTGATTTTCCAGCAAAATAAAGTGGAAACAATTAAGACCCCTGGTCTCCTACAACCACGTTCCATTCTAAGCCATAGGTGGATATATGTCTCGATGGATTTTATCACAGGTTTACCAAAGTCTGAAGGAAAGAGTGTCATCATGGTGGTTGCTGATAGACTTACTAAATATGCACACTTCTGTGCAATATATCGCCCTTTCAAAGCAAGCACGGTCACCAATTCTTTTATGGAGACAGTACAAAAACTACATGGTACTCCAAATATTATAGTAAGTGATAGGGATCCCATTTTCCCTGGAAATTTTTGGACCGAATTATTTTCTTGTTTGGGTACCCAACTGCCTCATAGCTCATCTTATCACCCTCAATCTAATGGACAAACATCGATAGTAAACAAATGTTTGGAAGGGTATGTTCGATGTTATGCAGATGAGAAACAAACAAAATGGTTCAAGTGGTTACCCTTGGTAGAATGGTGGTATAATACTTCCTTCCATACATCATCCAAAATGACCCCATTTATGGCACTGTATGGCTACCATCCACCATCCATCACATATTCACTAAGAGACTCTAAGGTTCAATCAGTGGAAGACCACATGGAGAATCAACAACAAGTTCTTCAAATATTAAAGGACAACCTGAATCTGGCACAAAATCGAATGAAACAACAAGAAGATAAAAACTATAGTGAATGGAGCTTTAATGTTGGGGATTGGGTGTTTTTAAGACTACAACCATACAAACAGATGTCCCTGAAGAACAACAAGAAGGATGATAAATTATCACCTAAGTACTATGGTCCCTACAAGGTATTACAAAAGATTGGTAGTATGGCCTACAAATTCGAACTACCGGCATCTTCACGAGTCCATCAAGTTTTCCATGTTTCATGTTTAAAGAAGTTAATCAGTGACAATCTACCAGTTCAAACGATATTATCAAAACTTGATGAGGAAGGAAAAATAATCTTAGAGCCTAAAGAAATTACTAAAATACGAACTAGACAGCTTCAAAATCGATCAATTTCAGAGTATCTCATTAAATGGAAGAACTTACCCACATAAGATTCAACATGGGAAGATGAGTCCTTTATACAACAGGATCCATAACTACTTCAGCGTTGAGGACAACATGTTTTGAAGGGGAGGGGCATGTTAAGCCCTTAATGATGACACATTACACCATGTAGTGTGGCATATTACCCCCTATATTGTGGTGCATTACATATTATTTATGTAGGCTTGGGTCTAATAGTGGGTTTATTAGTTATTATTGTACGCCTTTATCTCCTATATATAGGAAGGATATATTCTCATTTTAACAATCATATCATCTTCTCTTTTCTTGTACATTTTGTAAGGAGGTTCCTCCCTTGAAGAGGATTGATATTTATCTCTGTTATTCATCTTTTTGGCGTGGATTACTCTCTTATTTTTTATTTCTGCTCCTTTTATGCTATATCTGGGATTCAGTTGCATAACATCGAAAAACTCATCACATGCATCAAAGAAGACTCATTTTTCTTTTATTTGTCAAATGACACTTTATTTTGTGTCAACAATCGAACTGTTGGATTTACACAAAGTGCTCCTTGATATCATCCATCCATAGCACCTCCTCTTGTTATGAAATAAATATTAAGTTCTCTAGGTTCGATAGAAATATTCTAAATAGTGCCACAAAATCAAGTTTTCCTCCCAAGTTATGTCTTGTCATACCTTAGGCTAGTTTAGGGTTATGTTGTTATGGACATAGTGCATAAGTTCAGTTACTTTGTCTTTACATCAGATTCATGTACTTGATTATAGCTCATTTTATTTTTCATTTAAAAAATAAAACAAAAAGAACAAATCTGTTCTTTGTATGCATTTAGGCTAGTGTCGTTAGGATTAGGTGCATTTGCATATCTTTTACTTTTGAAAAGAGAAAAAAAGATATTTTATTTCTATCCTGCATTTTCAGTTTTGAAAATAAAATGAGAAGTAAAAATTTTGTATTTTGAATCTCTTATTTCATTTTCCATGTTGTTTATGTTTTCGAGTCCAACACATCATTAGTTTCGTGACCACTTCCCATTTGATTAATCAAGATCCTTTAAAAAGAACGTGTATAATTAAAATGTATTAGAAATGTTTATTTTTAAGGGACGACATAAAATAGTATAGGCTAGTGTTTTGTACCAAGGCTTACCTTTAAACTATTGAAAACAATTTAAACTAAAAACATAGTAGCCATTCTTCATGAAACCTAAGCTTGCAAAAAGGTGAACCAGAAATCTCCTCTCACACAAGAATCAAGCACGATGTCATGCAAGGTTGAGTTTCCCCTCCAATACTTAATTGAGCATAAACCATAGTTGTTTCACATTTGGTGATTCACTCAGTAGCACCTTTTGGCCCTATGTTGTGTCAGTGTTGTCTGGATTTCAAGCTTAGCTACCTTGCCCATGCGCATCGACTAGATTGACGACTATTCTGTTAGACTCTTTTTGCAATTTTGGTAGCCATAATATCTTGACCTCTAGGGATTTACACATGTGATGGTGGAAGGTTATTTCCACTGTACTTGGTCCAAGCATGGGAGGAAATCCCATACATCTCTTTGGAAAAGTGGATGGTGATTCAAACGCATGCCCCAAAGTGATTGTATTGTGGACCTCGGGTAACTATACCTTGCCCTTAACTGGTTAGTTTTGGTCCCTCATCATCCCAGACTCTATTTTGGATGATATCTTTGTTTGATTGGTCGAGATACTAAGGAATTTGTTCTAGTGGTGTGCTCTCTATGTTGTTGGTTGCTAGTCACACTTGGAGTTTTTCTTTCTTCTTGAGTCAGAAACTATGGCTATAATCCCTTTGGACACCAACCAAGAGACCCTCGTGCAAGGGGATTGTTGTGTTTTTCCTTTTGTTGGGAATGTTTGTGTTCCCTTTATGGCCATCATGACTCTCCTTGGATTCACCCTTGCGGTATTGGTTTGGTTGTTTTCCACTTCGACTGTCCTGAATGCTCCTAATGCTCCTCAAGAAAGCAACTTATATCAAGGGCATCAAAACATTGTCTCCCCTTCACCAGTAGCGTCACCTCCTCCTCCTTCCACTTGATGTAGTGAAAGTTATGATAATAGTAACCAGTAGTCTAAAAGGAATAAAATGAGGAAGAATAGGAAAAAGATGTGAAAGCAAGGGGGAAGTCACCCAGCCTCTAGAGGTCATGCTAGGGAATCCACCCAACCTATGCAATTCATGTTGGGGACATTCACCCAACCTCTGTGAGTCATGTTGGGATTAGTCACTCAACCTCTATGAGTCATATTTTACCCAATCACCTATACTCTATGAATGATATTGGGGGAAAACACCCAGCCTCTACAAGTCATTCTAGGGTGAAACACCCAGCCTATGGAGGTCATGCTAGGGGAAAACATGAAGCCTTTGGAGGTCATGCTGAGGGAAAATATTCAATCAATTCAATTCATGTTGATACCGTAGAGAAAACCAAAAATATAGGGCGCAATCCTAAGTTCTCTTGTAATCTTTGCAAGGAATATCACCTTACTCATTTGCAACCTTCTATTGAAAAAGTATAAAAAGTGTGGTCTGAGTCTCAAGGATATTCTACTCTTAAACAACATGTTACTTTGCAACAACCTATTCAACTTTTGGTTTATCAAATGGTTGAACCACTACGATTTTTGGTCAATCCCACTCTTCCTTTGGAATGTGAACCACATAAATTGGTTGAACCAATGCAATATTTGGATAGTACCACTCTTTCTTTGGAGCATGACCCACATCAATTGGTTGAATGAATGCAATATTTGGGTAATCCCACTCTTCCTTTGAATAGTGAACCACATTAAGTGGTTGAGCCAATGCAATATTTGGTGTATCCCATTCTTCCTTTGGAGAGTGAACCACATCAAGTGGTTGAATTGATGCAATATTCGATCAATCCCACTCCTCTTTTGGAGACTAAGTTTTCTTATAATCATGTTTAGTATTCGCACCTTTGGGAGGATTGGATTGAATACCTTGGTCCAACAGTAGCATCATCATATTTTTATATTTCCCGATTTGCACAAGACCTTGTTACACCTTATATGAAACCTGTTGAGACATCGATCCACCTTATGTTCTTATGTCTATGATCGATTATTGAGCATGGATCCACGTTGTTCAATTGTGGCCATGACTCCTTTAGATTTTACATGGCTCCTTTTTCATGTTGTGTGGCCGTGACAGTTACATACATTATACACATGTTGGATATCTCTTGTATCTTTATAATGATAATTTGTACATGGACATGTATGTCCCAGATATCAGATTCTTTGACATTTTTACTCTCTTTTAGGTACCTTTGTTTGCACCTACAATATTCATTTCTCCAGTTTTGTCGAATTCATCACCCAACCATTCCTTATTTATAATGTATTTCAGTCTTCATTTTCCCCTCTGACTTCTTACATTAAGGGCATCTATTATAGACAAAATTGACACTTCTCCGTCCATGACGACACTTGCATGTTTTGGTTGCATGACGACACTTCATGAACTTATTGTCGCTCACCCAAAAGACATTTAATGGATGAAAGAACCATATTCAGCACTTCTCTAGGATTCCCTTACCTCTTTATTGTTTCATTAGATACTTAACGAGTTGATGAACACGTTTGAAAACCAAATCACTTCCTCGAAACCCATAGAAAAACCCAAAAAATGGCATTTTTTCCAAAAGCACCCTTTGCCTAAGGTCCAATAGCGTTTTTTCCTTTGCACATTCTATTTTCTAGTGTTCCACTAATGTGCGCCTCAAAAAATTCCCAAATAATAAAAAAATATATAAAATTAGGTGGTTTGGGTGGTTTTGGAACTGCCTCCTCGGTTGTAATTGTTTCCTCCTTGACCCTATCTATTCCATTCTCTATATAAGAGAGGGATAAGGGGCCATGGAGGATACTTAGACTTTAGTATTGTTATGTAGGTGGAATTTGGAGTCTCATCCACCTTACCTATGCCCTAGTTTCAATCTACCCTTGTTGCAGAGCTTAGAGGAGAGAAGCAGGTGATCCATATTGAAGGTTTCATGTGGTGCTTGATTGATGAGAAGCTATATATCTATAATTTTTTTGTTGATTAGTAAATATTTGACATTATTCCTTTTTTTGTTGATTAGTATTGTTATGCAGGTGGAATTTGGACTCTCATCCACCTTACCTATTCCCTAGTTTCAATCTACCCTTGTTGCATAGCTTAGAGGAGAGAAGCAGGTGATCCATATTGAAGGTTTCATGTGGTGCTTGATTGATGAGAAGCTATATATCTGTACTTTTTTTGTTGATTAGTAAAGATTTGACATTATTCCCTTTACAAATCACCGTGTATGTCAATTTTTTATTGGTAATTTGATGTTTATTAGCTCATTATTTTCATGTTCTTTTGAATACTGGTATTTTATATGTGGTTAAATTGGTTTAAGGAAGGTTTGAAGTTGTTTTGCAGGTTCCTTGTTTGGAGAGAAAGGGGGGGACTCAAGGAGAAGCTTGAATCAACCTTCTGTTTGTAAGGTACACACCCTCCTAACCCTTGAAATTTTACCTGCAGAACCTTATATGTATGTCTGTAACCCATAATCTTACCCTCTGACCTCATACATTAAGCGGAATCTATTATAGAAAAAATTGACACTTCTTTGTCCATGACGACACTTACATGTTTTGGTTGCATGGTGACACTTAATGAAATTATTGTTTCTCATCCAAAGGACATTTAATGGATGGAAGAATGATATTTGGGACTTCCATAGGATTCCTTTACCTATTTCTTTGTTCATTGGATACTAATGAGTTGATGAATAAGTTTGCAGACCAAATCAACTCCTAAGAATCTATAGAAAAACCCTAAATATGTTTTTTTCCCAAAACAGCCCTTTTCCTATGGTCCAAAAGGGTTTTTTCCTTTGCACACACTAGTATCTAGTGTTCCACTAGCGTGTTCCTAAAAAAATTCCCATAAATATCAAAATATCAAAAATTAGGTGGTTTGGGTGGTTTCCGAATTTCCTCCCTAGTTGTAATGGTTCCCTCCTCGACCATATCTCTTCCATTCACTATATAAGATATAGAGAAGGGAGCAGGGTGGAGACTTAGCCTTTAGTATTGTTATGCTAGAAGAATTTGGACTTTCATCCCCCTTACCTATTTCCTAGTTTCCATCTACCCTTGTTGTAGAGCTTGGAGGATGGGATTCTTAGAGGAGAGGAGCAAGTGATGTACATTGAAGGTTTCATGAGGTGCCTTGATTGATGCGAAGGTATATATTTTTACTTTTTCCATTGATTAATAAATATTTGACATTCTCCCCTTTCCAAATCACAATGTATCTCAGTTTTTTATTACTAATTTGATGTTTATTATATCAGTATTTTCATGTTCTTTTGAATATAAGTCTTTTATATGTGGTCAAATTGGCTTGAGGAAGGCTTGAAGTGGTTTTGTAGGTTCCTTGTTTGGAGTGCAAGAGGGGAACATAAGGATAATCTTGGATCATCCTTCTGTTTGTAAGGTACACACCCTCCTAACCCTTTAACTTTTGCTTAAATTTGTACTTATAGAACCTTACATGTCTATCTGTAACCATAGTACATTGGTGGCCTCACCCCAGCCATAGGAACACTTTCCCTAACAACAACTACACATAAATATCTTCTTCAAGAATGCATACTTGACATCCATGCGATACACTTTCCATTTGTTTCCCGCTCCCATTTCTAAGACTACTCTTAATATGTCCAATATGGCTACTAGTGCAAAACTTTCTCCAAAATCAATTCCTCATTGCTGCGAGAAACGTTTGCTACTATCCTTGCCTTGTACCTATCAATTTCACCCTTTTCATTGAGTTTTGACTTATAGACCATTTCACACCAATGGTTTTCTTATCTTTATGAAATTAACCAAGATCCCATGTCCCATTTATTTCAATGGAATCTATCTCTTTGTCCATATCGTTTACACTATGCTCTCCTTTTATTACTTTAAAAACATATAGGTTGACTAGCAAGAAAAGAAAAATTGATATTTGCATCTAGTTCATCATAAATTCCTTGTAAATTTCTAGTATTTCTATTACTATGATCAGATTCATTATGTGATGAAGGATAAGAGTATGTCAATCTACTGATCTCGATGCTTCACCTTGAACTAAATTTCTTAGTGTCCTTGATGTAGTACTTACTTTTGGTGACAATGCTACTAGATCCCTCTATCCAATCTGTTCCTCTTCATCTTCATCTTCTAGTTGAGGTATTGTTGCTTCCACAACCTTATCTATGGTTCCATCCCATGACTCATCTTATTTGAAAAATACTTCTCCATTGATGGTAACCTTTTTGGTCATAGGGTTATATAGTTTGTAAGTTTTAGAGTCTTCAATGTATCCAAAATATATATATTTCTCACTCCTATCGGCTATATTTTTTCTTATTTATTTAGGTACATGAGCATAAGACACACAACCAAGTATTCTAAAATGTGCAACACCGCTAGGTGTACCTATCCATGCTTCTTGTGGTACTTTGTTATTCATACTTTTGGTCGCATACATGTTCAACACATGAACAATGCAATCCACTTCCTCTCCCCAAAAATCATGAGATGGGTTTCTTCCCTTGAAGATGCTCCTTGACATGTTCATAATGGTTATGTTTTTATGTTCTACTACAATACCGTTCTATTGAGTTGTATGTCTTATAGTTAACTTCCTCTTGATTCCATGTTGTTTACATTAATCATGAAAATCCTTTTTTTAATGCTCCCCCCCTCTATATGATATCAATACTTTGAGTTGATGGCCATGTCGATTTTCAACAAAAGCTTTAAATTCCTTCAACTTGCCAAAAGTTTCAAACTTTTGATGAAGGAAATACACCCATGTTTTCCTGTTGAAATCATTGAGGAATGTAATAAAGTAATAACTGCTACCAAACGACTAATTCTACATTGGACCACATAGATCAATACGAACAAGCTCTAGGGGTGCATGTTCCCTTCAATGCATACCTTTAGGGAAGATATCCATGTGCTCCTTTGCAAGAATGCACCATGCACATGTCCTTGTTGGATCCTTTATGGGGGATAATCCTTTAACCATATCTCTCTACTGAAATATTTTCATACCTACAAAGTGAATATGTCCAAATATGAAATTCCATAACCAAAAATCATCCATGCATGTTGATTTTTGGGAAAAAGAGCATAAATTCTTGCTACAATTCATGACTAGAGGATACATTCTATTCCTAGTCACTTATACCTTGATAATAAATTGTCTACTTGTGGGTTTGTTATTTATGGAATAGTTTGATCTCTGAAAGACGAGTCGATATCCCTTTTTTTCACTGAGTTTCCTAATCGTGACCAAATTTTTCTTCAATCCTGGAGCATAATATACATCTTTGATGGTCTTTTGTTTTCCCCGTTTGGTCAATATGTTGACCACTCCTCTTTTAGGAGCTGGAACTACCTCCTTAGTCCCAAATTTAACCTCTTTCTTCACCGATTCATCTACGTATGAAACTATATTTCTATCACTTGTCATATGGTTGGTGCAACCATTATCTAAAATCCAAAGTCCCTTTGGGATTTCAAGTGAAGAATTACATGTAAGAAATAACAAATATTCTTTGTTCTTAGAGGTGTTAATCACATTGGCATTATGTTTTTATTGATCAACCTTTTTCTTTCTACATTCATCAGCATAATTTCCAAATTTATTGCAATAATAACACTTAATATTATATTGATTAGACCTCTTTTTTCAACCACTTCCTTTTTATTGTTCTTGATCTTCATCTTCCTTAGCATTGCTTCATCCTCCTCTACCTCTCCCTCTTTCTCCACCTATTCCTCTTCCTCTTCCTTTTGCAAATGAGACCTAATATTGAAAGAATTCTCCATAGAGGAATCCTCTTTCTTGTTGATTCTTGATTGATATGATAGCAACGATCCTATCAACTCTTCTAAATATAGTTAGTTTAGATCATTTGCTTCCTCGATATATACAAATTTTGGATCAAATTTGCTGGTTAGATATTTCAAAACACTTTCAACCACCATTTTATCATATATATTTTCACCATAGGTATTCAATTGATTAACTATCCCCATTACTTGGGTCATAAATGAATCAACTGTATCTAATTCCTTCATCTTTAGATCTTCAAAATCTCTTCTTAAGCTTTGAAGTTTAGTAGTGTCTACCTTACCAATACCTCGACAACTAGTCTCCAAGGTTTTCCATTCATCCTTGGAGTGTAATGAAGATGATACCTTTGGAAATATGCTATTATCCAATGCATTCATCATATGATGCAATGCTTTTGCTTCCTTCTTCCTGTGAATCCCCGGGACATCTTTTTCTCTGTTTAATAGGGCTTGTTCAGTTACGTCATCTATTGATTTGCAATAATCACGAAGAACATATTCCTGCACATGTTTTAATCTTATATACACTTTCATCCTTGTATCCCACATATCATACTCCTTTTTCCCAGTAAGAGGAGAAAACTATGTCTCATTGTAGCTACTAAAATTCATGTAAACCTTGCAGAGTATTTCAACGACTCTTTGAAAGAAAACTTTTTTTTTTAAATAAAATTATGTATCAGAAAGAGATTCCACCTCTTAGAAAATTTCACAAAATATTTTATAAAAGTCTATTGAAAAAACACTTTAAATTTAAAAAATTATCTTCCAAACCAAACTTCTTATATGAAGTCAACCACAAATTCAACCGCCACGTGATATTTTTCTCTAAGTATTATAATAATACTCCACTTTTTATTTAAAGAAATTTACTTATTCAAAAGTAAACAACTTGAAAAAGTATATGTGAATTCCAATGGAGTAAGCTAGCTATGGAGCAATCCTCCCTCATTGGATGGAGGAGGAGCAAAGTTAACGCTGACTTTGCTCCTCCTCTGTCCGATGGAGGGAGGATTGCTCCATAGCTAGCTCACTCCAATTCCAATTCATACGAACTCAAGCCACCATCATCGCTCTTCTCATTCCTACACACCACGATAAAGTTTAATGTTATCGCTCCCCTCTTTGTTTGTAGGGTGTGATAATCGTTGTTGGTGTTGTTAAATGAATGTGATGGCACTACGATCCATAGACAAATTTATTTTGCAATCCTGCTAGTGATTATTGCTCCAGAGTAAGGGGATAGGGGCAATGATATGCAAAAAAATTTCAGAATTGTAAAAAATACTACAAGTAATCTTTGAAGTAAAAAACTCTTCTCTTGCACTCTTTGATATCTTCTTCGTATGCTCTTATTTATCTTCTTCTTTGCTGTAAAAAATACTACAAGTAATCTTTGAATTTAAAAACTCTTCTCTTGCACTCTTTGATATCTTCTTCGTATGCTCTTATTTATCTTCTTCTTTGCTATAATACAAATCTGCTATGATACCAATATGAAGGTTGAAGGTTGGAGGTTGAGAAATTTAACACAAAGATTATGCAAAATGACTTGTAACTCTTCAATATTTTATTAATAAATAGAATATCTAATTTATACAAATAATAAAAATCTACGAGTGTATTTAAATAGTTATTGAAAGATAAAAAACCCTAACCTAGCTCATATATGCATGATTTATTAACCTTTGTTGCATATTGTTTTATTAACTAAACTTAACTCAACTCTTAATAAAAGAACTGACAAAAGTGGGAATTAATTACTTTTTCTAAGAAAACAGATTCTCCTACATTGTCTAATCACCAAAATTTAAATTTTTTATCTATTTCATTTTCTAGAAAAAATGGCCTCAACATGATGTCGAATCAAGTGATATTTGGTGTTGACATGTTTGGTTTGATCATGGAATTTTGAATTCTTGGCCAATTGAATTGCAAAAAAGTTGTCAACAAAGAGAGGTGTTGAAGTCATTTGTTTCTCATGCAAGTCTTCAAGTATTTTACGAAGGCAAATGATTTCTATTTTGGCTTGATCTCCTATAACATATTCAGCCTCAGTTTTAGAATCAACAAGACCACGTTGCTTTCATGATCTTCAAGTGATAGTTGTTGATACAAGGTTCATCAAATAACCAAAAGTAGACACCCCATGCTCTTTATCTCCATCAAAATCAAAATATGCATAACCACTGAGATAGAAGTATAAAACTTTAGAATATTTGATTCCATATGATTAAGTTCCTTTTAAATATTTGAGCACTCGCTTTTTTTCATTCCAATAGCCTTCACAGGACTGAGGCATAAATCTGGAAAGGATTCCTACAACAAAGTTACATTAGGACGAGTAGTAGTAAGATAAATTAAACTTCCAACAAGCTTCCTGTAATTTGTTGGATCTTCAAATGTGCTACCTTCATTTGAAGTAAGCTTTAGATTCTGCTCCATTGGTGTAGAAACATGATTACAATCATGCATACAAAATTTTCTCAATAACTCTGAAACATATTTTTTCTAAGAAACTTTGGTTTTTTGATCTACTTCAATTACTAAATAATAATGTAATAATCTCAAATGTGTCATATCAAAAACCTTTTTCAACTCTCTTTTAATAGAGGCTATATAATCATCATTATTTCTCGTGATAAGAAAATGATCCACATAGAAAACTAGATATAGAACTGATCTTCCAACATTCTTGACAAATAAATTTGCATCATCTAGATTGAAATGCTTATAATTCAATTTGAGAATATGTTAAATTAACTTTTCATACCATGATCGATGTGCTTGTTTCAAACCATACAAAGTTTTTACCAATTTGCATACCTTCTATTCTTGAACTTTGATAGAAAAACCTTCAAGTTGATCCATATAAACATTTTATTTCAAGCCTCGATTCAAGAATGTGGTTTTAACATCGATATGATGTATTTTCCATCATTTTTGTGCTGCTAATGAAAAACAATTCAAATAGTGCCCCATTTTTCTGTAGGAGAAAATGTTTCTATGCAATAAACACCTTCTTTCTGTGCATATCCTTTTGCTAAAAGCCTCGCTTTGTGTTTTTCAAGTGAGCCATCTACTTTATACTCATTCTTATATATCCAGTTGCATCCAATAGGTTTGGTTCCAATTGGAGGGTCCACCAACCTCCAAGTTCCATTTTTTATGAGAGAATCATACTATCTTTGCATTACACTTCTCCATGCATCACTAGTTGTTGCTTATTGAAAAGAAGCAAGTTAATCAAAAGCATAGAAATTTAATTAACAATCTAATGTGACAAAATCATCATACATTTTTGGAAATGTCTTAGTCTATGTTGATCTACAAAATTGTTGTTGTGGTGTTTGCTCTGTTTATTCTTCAAGAGCAGGTTCTTCATTATCTATGATACTTCACTTATCCATTCCATTAACAATACATCAACTTGATGACCCTCTGTTTCATCAACTTATGCATTAGAATCGTCAAATTGTGTATTACAAGAAATTGTTGTTATGGAAGAAAATTCCAAAAATTGACTTAGAACATGAATACCCCCTTCAAGATTTGGAATTTCATTATCTTTTTCATGATATATTTTTTTAGAATGAAATCTATCAAGCTGGGAAAGTTGTTTATCAATAGTGAGTGAATATTTCTCGAATTCAAGAATCATAACATCTCTAGAAGCAATAAACTTCTTGTTATCTTTATCATACAATCTATAAGCTTCGGAAGTATTAGAATATCCAAAAAAATTGCACTTTCAACTTCTTGCTCAGAATTTATTTTTTTGTTGCTCAGGAATCAAAGCATAACATGTGGAACCAAAAATTCTAGAATGATTGATAGCTAGTAGATGGGCATGACACATTTCATAAGGTTTTTTGTTTTGTAGTGCAGATGAAGCACATATATTATTAATGTAGAGAGCACAAAGAACTTCTTCTCCCCAAAACATTAACTTAATGTTCTTAAAAAGCATCATTGATATTACAAGATTCAACAGTGTCATATTCATACGTTATCTCACCCCATTTTGTTGTGGATTAAAAGGAACTCTGGTTTGATGTTTAATACCATTCTCCTGCGATATTTTTCCAAAATATTGATATGTATATTCACCACCATTATCGGTTCTAAGGGTTCCAATATTGAGCTAAGTTTCATTTTTAATCCACAAATGAAAATTTCCGGATGGATCAAAATATTGATATTTTTCTTTTAATAAATAAACCCAATGCATCCTTGTAAAGTCATCAATAAAATTCATATATTTGTTACCATTTACTGATGGTACAAGCATGGGCCGACATAAATCTGAGTGAATAAGGCCAACCTTTCTAGAAGCTCGAAACATAGAATCCTGAAAAATGTGAAAAGTTTGTTGAATGTGCTTGCTTAAAATACAAGCATCACATTGGAAAATCTCTTGGAATAATAGGAATCCTTTGAATTCCTTTATGTTTCATAATTCTGAGACTATAATAATTAATATGACCAAATCTAGCATGCCATAACAAGTTGGAAGACCAATTATCATTATGCTGAGCTAAGTTTCTATAATTTTGTGAGTTGGATGAGGTACCATTTAACTTTAAATTTTTTCCATCTTCCACTCCAATCATTACAATCACATTATCATAATTTCTTCTAATCTCAATGATACCATCAAACATATGTATTGAGTGACATTGATGTTTAATTTGCACAATAGAGATTAAGTTTCTCTTTAATTGTGGAACATAAGGAACATCAGAAATTGTATAATAATTAAGTCCTCATAATTTACTCCTAACAAATCCAATTCATGAAGGTTTTAACTAATACTTATCTACCAAATGTACCACCCCATCAATTTGATCACTAAATGACTCAAAAAAATTATTTTCTAAATGTCATATGGCATGTGGATCCCGTATCCAAATGTCATTCCAAGAAAATGAATTACTAAAATCTTTTTCAATTCCAATATTAACCAACATAATGTGCAAATTCATGAGGGTTACATTTATTATTTCCTTTATCTTGTATTTTCTCTTTCTTGTTAACAAGTTTTCCCAAGATGTTCTACAATAACTAACAATATGACCCATTTTTCCACATCTATACCATTGTTTCTCTCCTTGATTAAATATTCCCCCCCTTCCTTTGTATTGTCCTCTTTTTCCTCTACCTCGACCTCTACTTCTATTCTCATCCTTTGAGAATTGTTCTTTTGATTTGTGTCCTTTCTGTGCAAGACAAAAAGTTTCTTCATTGGGATTAGAGGTTTTCTTCCCAAATTATTTCTCCCTCTCTTTGCAATTTTATCATCAAGTTTTTCAAAGGTCATAGCTTTCATCTCACCACTAGCTTGAAGTGATTCTAAATAGTGATTATAGGAAGGGTAGAGAGCCTTAATAAATGCAATAAGTTGAATGCCAACTATTACACCAGTTGCATCAAAATCATGGAAAACAAGTCTAATTTCATAAGCAAGTTTCATTAGATCATTATCTTTTAATTATAAGTTAAATAATTTCATTAACTATTGTATGATTTAAATCTTAGAATGTGAATCATACAAATCTTTTAGTTTCTTTAATTCTTCCAATCACTTTGGCTAGAAACTAAATGTCTACTTACTCCTTCACTTACAGAGGCAATGATCAAGACATAATCTTTCATGTCCTTGCTTTTCCATAATGCTAACTCTTTGGTATTAGTAGGTGGTAATGGTGCACTTTTATCCACTTCATCTAATGCATCTCCATCTTTTTTATCTTCAAAATTTTGATTTTCACAAATTCCATCCCACATTAAGAGTATTTTTAACTTTACGAAACCATTCATGATAATTTTCTTTAACAAAAAAATTACTCCAACAATTGAAATTAAAGAATTCATTAAAAATTACTGTGTACAATCTTTCCTCGCCACCCATATTCTTTAAAACCATTATGTAAAATTAGATAAAGAAATTATTGGATAGACTATCTTCTACATGATCATCAACCTTCAACACTAAATTTTATCAGTTTTTCAACCATGCAAAAACGTGTACTTAGTAATACGAATCTTTTCTTCTTTGTCATTAACCCTGTGCGTTCTTATTGGTAATTCTTCTGCGTTATTCTTGGGAATTCTTCTTCTATATCTAATGCAAGTTATTTTATCTTCTCTGTAGGCATATTCTTAAATTTTCCTTCAACTTCTCTGTGCAAATTCAGAGTCTCTCTTCTGGGCTTAACCTCTTCTAAAACACCTATCCTTACATTTATTCTCTTTATCAAATACATGTCAAATGTTATACCTTCTATAGATCTCTTCTTATGAGGTTTCTACTCTAGTACTCCAATTACTTCAGGAACCTCACTTATTGTTTTCCCCCTCTCTCTCTCCTCATCATAATGATAAAAATCAGTATGGTTTATTGAACCAAGGTTGCAATCATCTATGTAGTATGTTATATTTTTGAAACCTCATAAGAAAATATGGCAATGTCTTCAACAATCATCCATGATTCTCTATATGGCAATAATGCCCAGGTAATTCCCACCAATTTCGAATACAATTATGTGTTCAGCAAAAAAACTTTTCACTCAAACAAACATAACTACCAATCGCTGAAAACACTAATGGAAGGAACAGGGTACTTCTTCCGTCTCTCGCAGGGATACAAACTAGGAGAAAATACTATTTAATGCATGCCAGGGAACATTCCCTCTACAAAATTAACAAGAAAAGTGTGGGGAAGGAATGGGAGTGTTGCTCTCTGCTTTAGCGACACTTTAAACTTCACTAACAACTCAAATCAACACTTACAACACTGTAGCAAGTCATTGTTACAACTAACAATCATCTACAACACAGTAACAACTGAGTTGCAACTTACTGTTTGACACTTTCTGATAAACTCGGCATTCAATTAATACTCTAATGCATTAATAAAACACATTAACACTAAATAAACTCTGATTTCTCCAATTGCTACAACAAACTAACATTAAAAATAAAACTGAGCTTACTAACTCTAAAAACAGAGTAAAACACAAAAATTACACAGTAAAATTTAGAGTTTCAACTATGTGTATTTCTCAGTGTGTTTCTATATCTCTGTATGTTTCTCAGTGCATTGAAACATGATTACAAGCTTAGGTATTTATATCATTTTCTCTAAGTCAATCACTAACTGCTAATTGACCCTTTGCTCTACAAAAGTGAAATTCTTTACAAATGCTCTGTTGTAGTCTATTACAGTCTGATAGAGTGGAAAACGATGATTCCTCCTCAGAAGGTTAGATGCGCTTCTTGGAAGATTAAGATGGATTTTCCTGATTTTTAAATTTTATGTCTTTCAAATAGTGTGACGGTGAGGCAGTGTAATGACTCTTCAAAATTTCGATGATTATATTTCTGGGCAGTGATGCCTTTTCACACTTCCAACAGTTAGCAATCTAGCCCTTCATTGTTTCAACAGGCTGGGTGGTGGAGTAATTAACTGGTTCCAACATTCTCCCCCTTAATTACTACACTTTAAAAAAAAATTGTAATACTAACGTTCTATTACAGCTTACAAACTCTAATTTTTTTCCTATGAAGCTCAAACAACTCTTTTCCCAGAGGTTTTGTAAATAGATCTACAAATTGATTTTTTGATCTGCGAAATTCCATGCTGATTTCATTGTTGTTTATCAGTTATCGGATAAAATGATACCTTGTATCAATATTCTTACTTCTTTTATGAAAGACGTGATTTTTTGAGAGTGCAATAGCTGATTTATTGTCACAAAACATTTGAGTTGGTTCATTTTGTTCATGATGTAACTCATAAAGCATTCTTCTCATACATACAGTTTGACATGCAACAGTTGTTGATGTAACATACTCTACCTCAGTAGAGGATAGTGTCACTATGAGCTACTTCTTTGACTCCCATGCTACTGATCCCAATAAAAAACTGAACACATATCCAGATGTGCTCTTTCTATCATCTATAGAACCTGCAAAATCATTGTTAGTATATCCAATCAATTTAAAACTTGAATTAGATGTATACTCGATAACAAAATTTCTTGTTTCAACAATATTCTTAGAATCCTCTTTCCATCTTAACAGTGGGTATTCTTTGGTGATTCCATGAATCTCGAATTCAGACTTATTGTAAACAGTATATCAGTTCTTATTGTAGTTAAGTACATGAGTGTTATGGCTCAAAATGACACATATCTTCCTGTGACCTCTTTCCCATGATTCTGTCACATGTCGACACTTCATGAAAGTCACTCAAAAAATACCTAACTTGGATGACCCATATCCATAGTTTTGAAACTCTATTTGACCTCTTCTCTACACCGTTGGAAAGGTGTCTGAGTCAACTAAAACTTTCCAGAAGACACCCATTAGAGGAAATTTGAGGTCTAAAATGGGCCTCCTAAAGAAAATAATAAAATAATAGTTAAAATAATAAAATAATAGTTATTAATTTTGGAGGAAGAATNGAAAGTATGAAAATTCCTAGAAGTACCCTAAAAATGAGATTTTTGGATGTACATGCGAGTATCCTTAAGGAAACCCACGTGTTGCACGCGACTTGTTCTACATAATACTCGTGTGTTCCCTGAAAACATTACTATTTACATTACAACCCGCATATTGTTACTGCAAGTTGCTTGTGTCCCTTGAATATGTGGTTGTCGTCTTTGAAACCCACGTGTTTTTTCTGTAGATGTCAAAAAAAGATGTTTCTTGAAATTCGGGTAGTTTGGGTGGTTATGCAACCGAATCCTTTAGTTGTAACTACTTTTTCTTTGACCCTATATATTTAGAAAATGTATAAATAGAGGTAGGTAGGTCCATGAGCGGATACTTGAATCTTTGCATTGTTATGCTGCAGGACTTGGGACTCTCTTTGCCCACACCTTTGCCCTAGAAGCTATCTCCTTGTGTTACATAGCTTGGAGGCTGAGCTCCTTGGAGAAGAGAAGCAACAGAACCAGATCAAGGTTTCGTGAGGTGCCCAACTTGAAGAGAAGGTATATTTGTACTTCATTTCATGATTAATAAAGATGTGATGTCCTTCTTATTCCCAAATAATTGTTCAATGTGTGATTGGATATCTGTTTATGATCATATGATGATGTTAATCATATTAGTATTTCATGTTTCTTTGATTATCGTTGCTTTACATATGGTCATATTGGTTTGAGGAAGGTATAATTCGTTTTGCAGGTCTCTTGAAGCAAGAGGAGGAAGAGGAAGATTGAAGGGATGCTTGGATCAACATTCGTTTGGATAAGGTATGAACCATTCCAATCTTTGAACTTGTTTATATATACTTGCAGAACCATATGCATCTCTCTTTCAGCCCTAGTACATTGATGGCCTCTTAAACCCTAGCCATAGGAAACTTTCCTCTACAAAAGAACTGGAGACTCCACTGGGGAGTGCCTCATCTATTTGGGGTCTCTCTATATTTATTCTAGCCTTTTGTAAGGTTCCAGGTCCTTTTTTCCACTTAGGACCACCTTCTGAGTCTAATAGTACACCTCCCTTGCCTTCCTAAGGTAGCTTTTTGCCATTTTTGGGCATGCTTCCCACCCATACGTGAGTTGAAGACTCCACAGTCACATGTCTAGTTTGTACACGTGACCTGCTATACTTTCAACCTAGGTATGAGGCATGACCTGTCAGTAGGGAAACTCGCGTATGCCCCTAAACAATGTTTTTTTCCTCTTTTTGTGATTTTTTCTGTTGTTTAAGGGTTGTTTGGTAGGTTTTTTGGGGTCCTCTACAGGTTGTTTGAGGGCTGTTTGGTAGGTTTTTTGGGTGTTATTTATCTATGTGGTAAGTATTTTTGTAGCATTTGGGTTTTCTCTTTGCTCATCCCCCCCACCCCCTTTGCTTGGCATGATTTTTGGCTTATGTTTATGGTCAGCCTCTGTTAGTGATCTTTGTCTGAGTTCAGAATCTTGTTGGTGTTTATTTTCTTCTTCTTTTGTTGGTTAACTTCACCATGCCTAAGTATTTTACTTGTCTCTTATGTAAGCCTTCTTTCCAAGTAGGGTTTATACTAGATTTAGGGCATTCTAGAATTTGTTTGGTGGTTGTATAGCATAGTTCATTTTGCTTTGTTCTTGTCATCTGCATACTTTAGTTTGTAGGTAATTTTTTCTTTTGCATTTATAAAAGAAAAAGAAAAAGAACATATAGTGTTTTAATATGCATGTAGATTAGGGTTTTGTCTTTAATGCATTGCATATCTTTATTCTTGAAAAAAATTAAAAGAAATTGTTCTTTTGTGACTTTCAAGTTTTTCTATTTGAAAAAGAAAGGGAATAGTTTTTGCTTTTTTCATTTAATTTCTCATTGTTTAGTCATTTTGTTTCAACTTTGAGTCAAAACACCATTGCTTTCACCCTCGCCACCCCCTTTGAGTAATCAACATCCATTTAAAATAAACGCTTAATATTTAAAATTTATTAGTAACTGTTTATTTATAGGGATGACACACACTAGACACACACTAGTCTAGGCTAGTGTTTTGGGTTAGGAATATCTTAACTGCCCAAAAATTCAAACTCTAACATAGTTTCCTATCTTTTAGGAAATACAACTTCATTGGGAAAGACACCAGAAATCTCCTCTCACACAAGAGTCAAGCATGAGGTCCTGCGATACTGAGTTGTTGGAGATACCCCTCCACTTCTCAGTAAAGCATACACCAGAGTTAGTGCACATTTGGGGATTTATCGATTACCGCCTCCCGACCCCGTGTGTTTCCTAGTACTATTTGGGTTTCTGTATTTTCTACCCTACCCATGTGCATCAGTTGGATTGACGACTATTCCGCCGGACTTTCTCCACGATTTTGGTAGCCTTAGTATCTTGTCTGCTAGGATATTACATATGTGGCATTGGAAGGCTATTTCCAGTGCACCTAGGGTAGACTTAGAAGGTAACCTCGATAGAAAATCTAGGAGGGTAGTTGGGTGATCCCAGTGCTTTCACTCGAAGGGCTCTTCACAATACGCCAAGTAACTACTCCCCTTCCTTCACTGGTTAGTTCTGGGCCCTCATCATCCCATACTTTCCTTTGGAAGGAATCTTTGTTTGTCTAGCTTAATACTTAGGTATTTTTCTAGTGATGTGTTCTTTGTACTATTGTTTGCATGTCAACCTCAGACTTTATCTCCTTGTTTGAAACTATAGCTAACACCCCTTTGAAGACCAACCAAAAGATCCCCATGCTGAGAACTCCTTATACTATTCCTCTCACAGGGAATGATGGTGTTCCTTTGATGGCCACCTTAAATCTTTCTGGATTCACCCTAGAGATACCAGTGTGGTTGTTTTCCACTCCAACTGTCCTAAATGTTTCTCATGCTTCTCAAGTAAGCTCTTTATATCAAGAGCATCAAAACATTGCTTCCCCTTCACTTGTAGCTGCTTCTCCTCCTCCTTCTACCTCATGCCGTGAAAGCACTGATACTAGTAACCGACAGTATAAAAGGAGTAAAACAAGGAAAAATAGGAAGAAGAGACATAAGCAAGGGGGCACCCGTTCAACTTCTGTAGGTCAAGTTGAACCTCACTACCCAACCTCCATTGTTCATGCTGGGGGCACCTATCCAACCTATGTAGGTCATGTTGGATCTGAGCACTCAACCTTTGCAAGTCCAGTCGATCCTCACCATCCAGCCTCTGTGGTTCATGTTGGTGGTGCCCATCCAACCTTTGGAGGTCATGTTGGACCCAGTCTCTCAGCCTCTGTAGGTCATGCTGGGGGCAGTCTCTCAGCCTCTGTGGTTCATGATGAGGGAAATCAGTCAACCACTAGAAGTCATGTTGACATTTTTGAAAAGACTAACCATTCATACATAATCCCAAGTTTCCTTGTAAGCTTTTTGAGGGATACCACCTTACTTATAAATGCCCTTCCATCGCGGAGGTGTACAGAGTTTGGTTTAATGGTCATCTCGTTTATGAACAATCTGAAGTATCTCAATAACTAACCTCTCTTAGTCAGGTTAGACCCAGTCACCCAGCCTTTGGTGGTCATGCTGGGGGGAAACTATCAGCCTCTGTAGGATGCTGAGAGTAAATAGTTAGCCACTACTAGTCATGTTGACATCGTTGAGACAACTATTCATTCGAAGTGAAAACTTAAGTTTCGTTGTAAGATATGCAAGGGAGATCATCTTACTCACCAGTGCCTTGATATTGCAGAGGTCCAAAGAGTGTGGTCTGAGACTCAAGGATTTCCTTCTCCTAAACAACCTATAGTTTCTCAACAACCTACTCAACCTTTGGTTGATCTAGTGGTTGAACCTTCCCAGTATTTGGTTCACCCTACTCTTATTTCATAGAGTTATCCTTATGTGATTGAACCAATGCCACATTTGGTCAATCCCACTCTCCCTTCGGAGAGTGACTTTCACAAAGCGGTTGAATCGATTCCATTTTTAATCAATGCCACTCTTCCATTGGAAAGTGAAGTGTTTGCTAGTCACATTTTCTTCACTACCAGTTCAGAACTTACTGAACAAGGGGACACCAAACTTACTTCAGATCAACCCCCACTAAGCTCTCGGATTGCTTCCTTTGATTAGGATATCCTTGTTGAGCCGCACCTTCCTTTTGATGCACCTTTCCAGATAAAGGTCAAAGTTGGATAGTACATGATTGCTAGTTGTAATGTTGATGAAGGATCCTCAGTTAGTATATTTTCTGCTCGTTCTTGGTGAGACATGGGATCTCCCAACCTTGTGTCGACTACAAGTCATTTACTAGCGTTTGATAGAAGAACTAGTATAGCCTTGGGAATTCTTTCTCAAACACGTTACTTTGGGTGGGAATACCATCTTAGTTGACTTCATGGTGATAGAAGACCTTTTGGACTTCAATATGCTCCTTGGGTGTGATTATGTATATTCCATGCAAGTTGTGGTGTATGTTAACACTCAAAATATACCCAGGTTGTGGAAAATTAGATCCAGAGGTAACATCAAAACCAATTTAGACTGTATTTATGACCTAATATAGTCACAGAGGGATCTCTCACTATTTAAAAAGTTTTTATACTCAAGATATTCAATCAAAGACAATCAGAAGGTAATGTTGATGAAGGAGCCTCGGTTAGTATATTTTCTGCTCGTTCTTGGCGAGGCATGGGATCTCCCAGCCTTGTGTCGACTACAAGTCATTTACTGGCGTTTGATAGAAGAACTAGTATAGCCTTGGGAATTCTTTCTCAAACACCTGTTACTTTGGGTGGGAATACCATCTTAGTTGACTTCATGGTGATAGAAGACCCTTTGGACTTCAATATGCTCCTTGGGTGTGATTATGTATATTCCATGCAAGTTGTGGTGTATGTTAACACTCAAAATATACCTAGGTTGTGGAAAATTAGATCCCGAGGTAACATCAAAACCAATTTAGACTGTATTTATGACCTAATATAGCCACAAAGGGATCTCTCACTATTTAAAAAGTTTTTATACTCAAGATATTCAATCAAGGACAATCAGAAGGTCATATTTCTGATAGAACAAGTTTGTTTTTATAAATCTTCGTGGGACAATCATGAAGGAGACCATTGGGAAATTGAGTCAACAATCAGTTCTGAAGTAGGTTGCAGGAGGTAGGGGTTTGAAATTTTATGGACAGAGGCAAGGTAGACACCATTTCCTCAGTCTTTGAGGTTTTAGCAGGTTAATTAGTAGAAGAAGGGAGACATCCCATCAAATAGAGCACCTAACTAGAGTGAATTCTACAAGACTTTAGAAGAAAAATGTTGTGAAAATGCTTGAACAATGGACCTAGAGCATGCAAGATGAATTCTATCCCATAAACAATAATTCTTAAACATGAAAGAAACTACAAAATGGAGTGGAAAACATGATAAACAGTCACATAAATAAATTACTTACTGAAGAAAAAGATGGCACATGAATCTCTGCCATGAAAAGGCTTAACATTCATTCTCTGCAAATTTTTATTCATCTACTGAAAACTTGAAGCCATTACAATGAATAGCCTCTCTGCTCTTGAAACTCCAACCCTAAAACTATCAATTACATTTCAATTTATAGAAAAATAACTTCTACCTAACCTTGAATTCGAAACCTAACTGAACTCTGAAAATAGAAACAGTTACAACAAATTTCCTTCATTTCACGATGTGGACTGCTGAATAATAGCTTTCAAAGTCACTCCTGCATATCTCTAATAGTGACAGCCATGTAAATGCAAATTTTATTTTTTTTAATTGGCTATGTTCCCGACAAAACCCATGTCTTTGTTTCTCCAAATTCACCTCGAGATTCTCGAAATATGCCTTTGAAACTGATGACTCAGATAGTAAACTTGTAAATTTCTAGAAAAATACCCGGTGAATATCTTTTAAATTATCACAACATGTGATACCTGTGTAAACACTGAAGGTGGTTTTTGAGTATAGGCCTGTGATGAAGAAAAACATCTCTCAGTTTCTTGAAATTCAGCTCCATTTGGTTGAAACAATTCTTGGACTTTGATAGCTAAAATAGTCTTTTAAAAACTTGAAAATTTCCCTGTAAATATCAGTTTGTTTCTTCCAATCCATAATAGTTGTGTAAAGAATAACATAGGTTATTGTATAATGCTATGTTACAAGGAAAAGCCTCTTTCAGTTTTGGTTTTCTGAAAACAGTTCTCTGAAGATAATGACCAGAACGGTCATTTGAAAATCTGAAGGTTATACCCTCTGAACATGGATTCGATTCTCTCAAACCTTAGAACGTGTATGAAAAATGAGAGAGGTTACTGTAGATAAGAATCTTAGGAATACAAATTTTTCTCATTTTCTATAAATTCTTCTTCATTCGATAGAAACTGGCGTTTGAAGTAAATGACTCAAATAATCATTTTAATTAAAAACTTGAACAACATCTTTTATTATATTTATACAATTGGAAACTACGGTAGTAACTCCAAATCTGAAACTTTTCCTTTGTTCCATTTCTTAATCAATGAAATCCATGCATTGAGCTTAGTTCTTTCACCATTGACCGCACACCAGTTTTATCAATGGGCTACTCAACCGCCATCGATTTGTTTACTAGGAAAATAGATGCTCAACCCGTGTTTCAAAACCACATGCATCGCAAAACTTCTGCGGAGCATTGAAAAATTAGACATCCAATATTTTTAATCTGCGGAATAAATTTAAACGGTTGATTAGGATTATTCTTGACTCTGAGCTGTCAAAATATTTGACCCATACCCAATTCCGCTAATTTTAAAACTTCATTCCTCCTTTGCATGTTGTCAATGCAGAATTTATTTTATTTTGGCGGTCGATTAAATATGCCTTGAAATCTACACCCTTACTTCATTCCTCCTTGCATGTTGTCAATGCGGAATTTATTTTGGCCGTCGATTAAATATGCCTTGAAATCTACACCCTTCCAATTTGTGAGGCGTACCGTATTCATGACGTTGGATGTTTTGGAATTTTACCTGTGGCGTTGATCATTTTTCGATTTGCAAAAGTTTTAAACAGACACCAATCAACTTTCAACGTAAACGGTTGATTGGGATTATTCTTGACTTTGAGGCATCAAAATATTTGACCCATACCCAATTCCATGAATTTTAAAACTTCATTCCTCCTTGCATGTTGTCAATGAGGAATTTATTTTGGCCGCCGATTAAATATGCCTTCAAATCTCCACCCTTCCAATTTGTGAGGCGTACCTTATTCCGCAAATATTAAAAAATAATTTCTCCTGAGCTTGTTGATATTGCGAAATAAATGCATGTCATTGGATGTGTTGGAATTTTACCTGTGGCGTTGATCATTTTTCCATTTGCAAGAGCTTTAAACACATACCAATAAACTTTCAAACTTCTTCCGGATTCTTCTGCATCCTGTCCAATAGTCTTCTGTAATTGAAATCCTAACACAATGGAATCTATTGATGATGCGTTGATCCCCACACAGCCATGTTTCTTTCGTATCAGTCAACATAATCAATTGAACAGCCTTACGGTAGATATTTTGGGCACAAAAATGTATGAAGTTTTGTCAGGCGGTAGCAATTTCAATGATTGTTTCTTTTATAAGCTGATGATCAGTCCTTGGGTCATTGTTGATAACGATTTTGCTTCTTTCACGAGAGTTTAATATCTTGTGCAGCTTGAACTTCTTCAGGGATCATCCTCCGTTTCTGTAATTTGCCCTGATATTGTTGAATGTGACCGCTAAAAATATGCATGCTCAACACCACAACAAGAATCAGCGGTGTCGCTGCTACCTATATCCCACTGGTCATTCCCTTGGGATTATCCACGAGTTTGATTAAGGCCTTTCTCAAAACCGGCAATCAAAAACATCATCAATACGTGCGCGACCCTCACCAATGTATTTCTGGACAGGCTCCCTTCCAACAGATCGTTTTCTGCAATCATATAACTAAGGCTCCACATATCATAAAATAATCATAATCTTGAAAATCGACATGACGTTGAATACTTCTAAAGTATCTTAATGCCACCCGAAAATTTGCATCTGCATTCTCACATGCAAGACTTCATTTACAACGTTGTTGTATTTATTTTTATTTGTTTTGCTGTGCTCTTATATTTCGCCCCTTTTCATGGGGATATTATCCCACATGCAAAGGTGAGTGTGCAAAGGTGAACTCAGTATTAAATTCCTTATAAACCCCAACGTTTCCATTGTATGTTAATGAACAGCAAAGTACTACTTTGCAGTAAAGTACTACCTTGAATCTCGGCGTTTGGTCGTGTTTGGCTTGTTGGACTGCGGACTTGGTTAGCGCATTACCTCCGTTGTGGCCATTGGCTTGTCAAAGTTTTCTTTATAGAAGTAAACTTTAGTTCTATCATATAAAAAAAACTTTATTTCTATTAAAAAAAAAAAAAAACTTTATTTCTATAAAAAAAAAAAATTTAGTTCTATCATATAAAATAAACTTTATTTCTATAAAAAATAAAAAAAAAAACTTAGGCCCAACTTTATTTCTATAAAAAAAAAAAACTTAGGCCCAAATGTATAAAGCCAAGATTGTTTATTTCTATCATATAAAATAAACTTTATTTCTATAAAAAAAATAAACTTAGGCCCAAATGTAACTATTTCTAAGTAACTTTATTTCTATGGAGGTAACTATCGCGCTATATTATGAATAGGACTATACATAATATGCTATGGTAGGATACTTACTGGATGATGATGATAATATGTAATTTTAGGGGAAAATGGTTTACTATGATCTGTCACTTGACTTAATGCTGTGAGGTCCATATATGGAATTGTAATAACGGATGACATGGTTATATCCTATATTGGTGATACCTTTTTTATATATAATATATATAAGATCTATTTTTATGAAAAAAAAAAAAAAACTTAGGCCCAAATGTATAGAGCCAAGATTGTTTATTTCTATCATATAAAANTAGGCCCAAATGTATAAAGCCAAGATTGTTTGCCCAAGTTTGGTTTATAAAAATAAACTTTATTTCTATAAAAAAAAAACTTAAGATTGTTTGCCCAAGTTTGTTTTATAAAAATAAACTTTATTTCTATCATATAAAGTAAACTTTATTTCTATAAAAAAATGTAAACTTAGACCCAAATGTATAAAGCCAAGATTGTTTATTTCTATCATATAAAATAAACTTTATTTCTATAAAAAATTAACTTAGGCCCAAATGTATAAAGCCAAGATTGTTTGGCGAATACCTTTTGGTTTGTTTTATAAAAGTAAACTTTATTTCTATCATATAAAATAAACTTTATTTCTATAAAAAATAAACATAGGCTCAAATGTATAAAGCCAAGATTGTTTTATAAAACCAATATATTTGCACCAAATTATAAAACTCTTTTTATTTTGCTTCAAATAACCATTAACCTTTTCTTTTGCAAACCTTCCAATCTAACAAAATATCTGAGATATGTACGGTCATAACGCCAACTCCAACTAAAAAAAACAAAAATATTTCCTCTAAACTCTTCAAATCCATCTAGAACAAAACCTGTGCTAACAGTGTCAACATTCTTTTGTGTGATGTAATTTAATCATGGAAAAGAAATTATCACTATCGATCAGTTGGATTTTCTTGATCCATCACCTAACCCAACCAGAGACCAGGTCTTTCCTTTATTGATTCCTGGTGTTTCTATAGACACTACCCTGCCACGGGTGAGCTATGTGGCCTCATGTCCTTCGCGTTCAATTACTACTAAGAAGAAGCCTCTGTTTTCATGCTTACCTTCTCGGGACTTGGTCCCAAAAGTTGACCAAGTGAGTCATCCTATACAAACTATGGATCTTTCTCTCCACTCTGTCAATCCATTTGAAAGTTTAGAAATGTGTCCTATCTCGGATGATGTCCTTCCTTCGGATGAAGCCTTCCTAGAGTCTTTGATACAGTCTGACCTTCTTTTGGATGTTGGTTAGTTGTGACTAAGTCTAACTCTGATTTTCTTAGTAAGCCTAACCTTCCCATGGATCAGTCTTCTTACGTTGGTCTTTTTGAGTATTTTCACTCTCCCATCAAACAGCGAGCCAATGATCCTAATGAGTTTGATTTTTCTTATAGATTTCTTAACTCCTGTGATACTGAGTTTGTTCCTGCAGACTCTATCTCCCTTGTTGATTTTTTCTTTTCTTTTGAGGTTGATCTTATTGATTGTAAACCCTCGGATATTGGTAATATAGAGTCCTCTTTTATTTATTATTCCTTGACTACCTCTTTTGTAGAAGATAGCAAAGTCACATGTATTTCTGCGAAAGTGACCCGCATCAGATATTTTCTTCTGAATGTGATTCTGATATTGTTATTTCTTGGAAACGTGATTTGTAGTTGGATACACAACTGTATACTGACCTCACCTTATTGTTCAAGCTGTAACTGCATTTGCATGTTATTCCCTACTCGCGCTTATGAGCTTGATGTCAACTTCCTTTCTTTTAGCTTGTTATATAAGTCCTCATTTGTTCTCTCATCATCGTTCATCCTTGTACCATTTTGACTTCGCAACTTGACACCCTTTACCTTGAGGAGATCACGTTCCCTGAGTGTCTTTATCCTGCTCATGTTCCTTGCATTATGCATAGGTTTGTTTCTTGCACTTGGAACTAGTTTCGTCTCCCTATGACACTCATCTCCTCGCATGTAGAGCATTCTTTCTACTCCCCTTTGAGCTCGTTAAAAACAGTAAGGAGGTCATGAGTTGAATTTTATGGACTCGTTACAAATTCACTAGAAAGATACGGAGTTATCTTTAAGCCCTGGTCTGACTGCTTAAAATAGACTAGATTGTCGAGTTAACTTGTTTGTTCAGACTCGTTAAGGTAAATTAAACAATCATCTACATAGGTATAAGTTTACCACTTTTCCCGTCCTTGTGGATTACTTAGGAAAAATGAATACTCTATTTTATTCGGAATCTAGAAGAGTATCTTTAGGCATAGGTTTATCTCTTTTTCGTACCTGAAGAACTAAACTTACAGAAAATGAACCTTTTCGAGCTTAGTTTTCTCTTTTTCGTGCTCTGGACCTAAACATTAAAAATATTGACTGTACTTTATGTCTTTTTCATGCTCGCTAAAACCTAAAGAACAAAGCATCAAGTTTACTATCGTAAGCCCCATTTCTCGTAATCAAATGGATCTTTTCGAGTGATATTCCCTTCCTTCACACTCGCTAAACTGAGGCTACCTGTTGCTTCTGAAGGTGCGTCAGTCTGGTGATAGTCTGCCCCTTTTCGGACCTTGCAGACTAACTACGAAAAAGGCATACCTTAGTTCACCTGGGCTAAGAGATTTCTCCTCTGTATTGTTTTACACTTTTTTGGACTTAGGAGACTAACTTTACCAAAAATCACCCCCCTAGAGTCTTCTTTGAAGTTTTGAGAATCTCAAAACTATGAAAAAACCATCAAGTACCCACTGATTCAGGCTCGTAAAATCCATGAATCAGTTCTTTATCAAGCATTCTTATGTCTCTTCTTTGAGCTAGCAAAAAATGAAGAAGGTCCTAAGTTGGATTTCTTGGACTCGTTAAACCTTTACAAGAAAGAGGGAAGGGAAGTTCATTCACATGTATTTTACATCATGGCAGCAAGTATTGTCTCCTTGAACAAAGCATCAGTTTTGAGTCTATCAACAGTTGGGTCTCAGGTTTTGACCTTATCTCGATTCATAGTTTTGACTCCTCCAGTTGGTCTCTTTTCCAATTATATAGGGAATCTATCAATGTCTTACATTACAAATTTATGTCATTGGTCATTTTCGTGTCAAAAGCTACCTAAGTCACTTTTCTATCATTCTCACTATTCAAGGATTAAACCTTTGTCGGTGATTCTGCAGTTTCCTTGACCTTTTGTGTCATCCATTCCCTAATATCAGTTCATTACACCATGTATTTGGTGGTCCTTGTCGTGAAAGTATGTACCAGTTCCAGATCCATTAGTCTTTGACTTACCTCATGTTGGATGATGGAGGATTCCTTAATGCCTTCCTTCCAACAGATCTCTTCCTATCGACTACAACTCATCTTTCTCTGGGAATGAGATTTAGAGTTTATGACAGTACCTTGGGGATTGTAATCATCAGTGACAATTTCCCTCGCTATTGGGTAGTAGGAATACCTTACTATCTCCTACTCGATGGACTCTTCAAGTGTTCGACTTCAAGTCCTTGTATTCACACTTGTTAGAATGTACTAGGTACCTCGGGGACCATTTTAATTAAGGGTGGCTTCCCTCATGTTTGTTAATGGTTCTCATCATTGACTGGTAATCAAATGACTTCCTCCATGTTTGACTTTAGGTCCTTTATTTGCATGGCTAGAATTCGTACCTTTTTGGGAAGTTTGGATTGAAGACCTTGGGCCGATAGTAGCATCCTCATTTTTTTCTATTTCCCGAGTTGTGCAAAACCTTGTTACACTTCATATGACATTTTGCTGAGACATAGATCCACCTTGTATTCTTGTGGCCATGATCTATTGTTGAGCATGGATCCACCTTGTTCATTTGTGTCCATGACTCGTTTAGATTTGATATGGCACCTTTTTGCATATTGAGCAACCATGATAGTTTCATCAGTTATACATATGTTGGACCCGCCTGTATCTTTATGGCGATTGTTTGTATATGGACTTGTATGTCCCATAGATCAGTTTTGTATGACATTTATCTCTCTTTCAGGTACCTCTATTCGAGCCTTTCGATCTTGTATTCTCTGCTCTCTCCATACTCATTTGTTTCCTTTATAATGTATTCCGGTTGTCGTCTTCCGCTATAACCTCATCCATTAGGGGGCCTCTATTATAGCTCAAAATGACACATCTCTTCCTATGACCACTTTCCCATGATTTGGTCACATGTCGACACTTCCATGACGAAACTTCAAGAAAGTCACTGAAAAAACACCTAACTTGCAGGACCCATATCCATAGTTCCGTAACTTCGTTTGACCTTTTCTCTGCACCATTGGAAAGGTATCTGAGTCAACTAAAACTTTTTAGAAGACACCAAAGTCTGAATATTCCTAGAATTACCCAACACTAGTACAAAATGAGGAATTAGTGACTACGTGACTGAAAATTCTAGTCACCACAGGTTTTTCAAGTGATTTACTACTAAATATGAGCAATTTTGAATGACCCAACTATAAACGAGGAAAATTAACGACTAATTTAATTAACAGTTAACAAATATGACTAGATAATAAGTGACAGAGTTAAAAGTGACTAAAATAAATGACTAAGCTAGTCATGACATAAAAAATGACTAGCTAGAAGAATATTAATTAGTCATTTATGTTAGTAATTTTTAATTATGCAAGTTATATTTCATGTGTTTTCATGGCATGGTCAAGTTGAATTGGTAGATTAAAGGTTTTTTCATTATGCATATTCATGTCTCCATTTTGGTATAACTCAGTTTACCTAATCTCATCGATTGTGCTCATATTTCGTTTTCCAAATTTCGAGTCTGTTTGACCCTCTCTCCAATCAGTTAAAATTTCGACAAAATAAAGTATTTTGATCTTGACAATGAAATCTATAAAATTTGTGTCCACCAATAAATCATCATTGACACCTACCCATCAGTTTCATCATCACGCCTATTCTCAAAAAGTTAAAAAGTCCCCCCTTGATGCCCCTAGTTACGAAAACGACACTATATTTTATTTTAATAAAAAAAATCCTCCCTCTCATTTTAATGATCTCTTATCATTTTTAAATTTAAAACAATAATAATAATAATAATAATAATAATTCATCTAATTCAATAGGTTTTTAACATATAATAATTAATATAACATGCTTTTCATATATAAATATATTATAGTTAAACATTATATAATATATTAATATTAAACAATTAAATTTCTATTCATTTATTTTGATAGAAATATAAATTAATTAAAAATGTATGAAATTTTTTTGGGTAAAATGAAAATTAAGAAGACTAGATTCTAATTATGATCTTTACTAATAATAGCTTCCATTTTAAATTCCATGGTTGCAATAGCCTAATCTTCAATAGTTGGAGATAAAGATAAGACATTACCTTCTTTCATGGTTAAAATTGATTGCATTTAGTGGTTATAATGAACGGAGGGGAGAAAAGAATGCAAATCCTAGTTCGCCATGGACGTTCAGCAGGCCGAACATGAAACTAGCAGGGAAGGGCCCAAAAGCGCATTAACTAAGACCTTCAACCCCTCTGGGCACAAATCCGGGCACCGAACTGGGCCGAATCCATTGCCATACCCAAATACCCTCTCTGGACCTAGGCTTTGAACGAACTATGGATAACTGGCAGGGACGGTGGTGTTGGAACAAATAAAAAGCAGCATAGGGGAATGATTGGATGAACTAGGATTGTTAGGATTGCTTGCTAGTGAGAAATTTTTTTGCATACGATTCATGAGCACATGGATAAATCTCTCCTCCACCTATCCAAGGTGCTTCACATTACGATTCCTTAGCACATGGAGAAAGATATTCTTGACCTATCCAAGGTGCTTCACATTCTCTATTTTTATTTTTTATTTTGAGACTTTAACTAAATAATTTTCATTAAAACCCATCAGTCGCGTCCTGCCTTCGAAACCCTATGTAAAGTATTTTCATTGTAAAATTTTGGTTGTAAGATCGATTGTTTTTAGCAATTGTGTGGTTTCTTTAGTTTTCAGTTCCTTCTTTGTATTAGGACTAATATTTTTTGGAATATTAGGGCTAGGAAATTGATTGTCTTGGGAATTTTTTGTATCATTAGACTTCCTGCTGGTCTCAACCTACAAATTCTAGTTGTAAGGAAACAATATTACAGGAGCTTACTTACTTTGTCCCTCAAGATTAGTGTGATGTAGTTGTATACAATTTAGATACTAAGGATTTCTATACATGAGCTCTAATAACCTTTGATGGTAGCATACATTTGAGGGAAACAAGGCCATTGTCTCATCTCCAAGGAAAAGTGTTTTCTGTCTATATGCCTTGGAAAAATATTACCTGTCAACAAACATATTACATGACAGTTTTATGTCTTGCCCCAATCTACTCTGTACTAAATACCAATTTACTGAGCCTGATTGATTCTTTTCAACAACAAAATGCAGTTAATGGTACCGATACCACACACAATGGTATACAGTGGTACACAAGGGAATAGAATGGTGTATATTAGAGTTTCAGAGTGTTTCCTCGAGGGAGACCTCCTGACAGAGTCCTTAACTTTGGATAGGTCAGGACTTGATATTTCGTCAAACACTTGTGTGGAATGTCACTGACTACCGTAGACTTCCTGTAGGTGTCTTAAAACCAGATCTAATTTCTTGTATGCTTATTTTGGGATGTTAATGGTACATTCCAGAATTCAAATAGATTCCATATTAATATGGACATAAATCTTAAAACACATGCAACTGAGTTTGTAACATCCCCTCTTATTCTTCAGCAATAAAAAATACAAGGTAAATGTAAAGGTGTAACTTTTCAGCCAGAAACTCAAGGTTGGTAAAATCATTGTAAGTAATGTCATGTTAATTTCTTAAGTTGTAAATTGCTTTAGTAGACGTAGGAGACTGAGGGTTTGACTCAACTGAATGAATTGGGCATGAATCCACTAGGGAGAGGTTGAATGATTGAGAACCATGAGTTGGATGACCAGTGTCATCTTGGTGTTTCAAGCACTAGAAGAAGACTTAACCAATCTTGATGATCTAAAGACTTGTAAGCTTTCTTATAAGTTGAGAGAGATCTTGAGTAGACCAATTTACTAATTGGTGGCAAGCATATAAGGGACCCTATTATATTGTTAGTTAGAATAAAAAGTTAATTATTATTAGATTAAATTATTTTCTTATTGTGATAACTCTCATCTTATGGAATGAAGTCTCCAAGCAGTATTCTAAAAACTTTTGATAAGAATCCAACAAAATAGAAGGAATATTTTATGTAATTATAATTATATATATTGTTTATTTTAATTAAATTGCGTTATCTCTATAAAAATAAATTGTATTATAAGTTATATGTCACAAGAGTGTTTTCAATAGATTACCATATTAAGAGCCACAATTACTAAATACATATAAGTAAATATGTAAACATATTAAAAGAGTAATTGTTTAATTAACTATTGAAACCATTATACACATGTGTATATATTATAAATGATGAATGAGATGTTGGGTATAATATACATCCTTATGAGATCATAGAGTGGCTTTAGATAGGTAATGTATATCTTTTAATATTATAAATTAAAGAAAAGGGGAAAATGGCTAAGAAACCGTTAGGATTTGTCTCTTTGGAAGAATAGGGCATGAGGGAGGCGGTAGCAATTTTGTCTGGGGAGTTATTTCTCCTTCACATTTTTGCGATCTGTGTGGAGTCAAGGGACTCATAGATAATGTGTAAGAGGATTCTAATACAAAAACAAAAATAGTAGAAAGAAGATAAGCGTTTTCAAAGAATGGGACAATATAACCTCTACAGTGAAGAAGAGCTAGACTCCACTCCTTGCGTTTGATCGAATCCAGTGGGATGGATAGGCTCAAACTTTGTCGAACCTCACATAAGTAATATACAAATTTTTGTTTTGTTAAATGCATAAGTAAAAAGAGTCCAACTAAAATATGTTTATATTCTCTGATTCATACATTTTGAGGGGGAAAATATTTGACATAAAGGTGTATTTTTCTTTGGTGTAGATCCATATGTCTTTGCGAGTTTGTATAGAACCCCTCCGATCTCACTCCCCTTTTTCTTCATTAGGCACTTGTTCAGTAAAAGACGAATTCTCCAATTATAAGTGTCGAATCTCTTTCTTTGGGAAGTTTTATTATTTCATTGAGTTTTTTTTCTTCAGAAACCCTCATGAACTCATGAAGTTATTAGTATTCCTTTCTTCTGCACGATTTTCTTGATAAAATATTCTGTATGTGCTAAGATTGAAGGTCAAACTATTGAAGAGGGACAGATTTTCCATAGAAGTTTCACTGAAAATTCAAACTAATTTTTAAGATGAATCGAGTTAATCTTTCCATAAATAAGCTTGTTTTGGTTTCAATGAGTTTGATTTGGTTGCTAGGGTAAAATCCTACATTAGGAATCGTAATTTGGCTATATTCTTGTAAGGCTTAGATATAACTATATCATCTAGAAATAAACTTTGTGATTGGAGTTGATTTTTGTAGGAAGCCTCAAACCATTAATTTGACTCCTTTTTCCCATTAAAAGCATTGGTGGCCTCTATGAGAGTTTACTGTGTCCAAAAATATTTAGTTAATATATATAATATATTACCCTGAGGGACAACAACTTCTATGGGAAGGTCAACTTGTTCTTTGTATGTTCTATTTACTAAACTTCTTCATGGATAGATTGTCTTTAGCAAGAGTATTGGTTTGAACCAAAACTAAGAAACTATCTTTTTTTAAAGAAACTAAGTGGTTAAATGATAAAAATAGAACCTAGGGGAAGATGCAGTAATGTTAAATTGGTTTTCAATCAGTAGATAACTCCACCCTTGCGTTAATTTATTATGAAATGCCATAAAAACAATTATACGATTTCCTATTCCTAGAAAAGTAAGTATTTATGAAATGAGCTAAATATATTGTATTAGCTTAGTATAATACATTTAAGGAAATCCAACTTAATGATTGTTATTTTTAAACTAGGAAAATCTATTGCTTTTGGAAAAAGGTCAAAATGAGACATAGAGCATGGTGAAACCTTTCTCCTATTTTTTCACAAGATCGATGAAATAAGACTCTTACCTAGTGGATTCATGTCAGCTCAGGGGTGGCCTCTTGGCGAGACTTACGCCGGATAGAGAGCCAAATGGTTGGGAGGAAATTTGAAGTCAAACCTTCATTCGCCTTCAGTAGGTTGAGTTACCCAGGTTCAAGTAGATATTCAATTTTGGTTGTAATGTTAACATTAATCAATAGACTACATGGAACCACTCGGACTGCATGTGTCATTAATGTATATGATTATGAGAATTTAAAGAATATCACCACTAGTTAATGCTTGAGATGTTGTAGTCATGTTTATGGTGTGACATTGAGTTTCTATGAACAAAGACTCTTTTAGGTGTGATAAATCTTGTTGATTAAGTATTTTACATTTCCATTGTCATGAATAACCTTGGGATGAATAAGAGATGTAATATTATTCATATCTTCATAGTCTTAAGACTTTGGAGGAGTTACGAGTGTTACTCTTGTCTAACGCATGAGTGAATATTTATACGTTTTTAGATACTTGAATGTGTTTTCTTTGTATTAAGAAGGAATAGATTCAGGATAACATAAGTATAGTTTATTGAGAGGTTTTAGGAAACAATATGTAACTAGGATTTAATATATTCTTGAAGGGGATGTATTGTACTTATGTTATTTAATATTCAATATAACTAACATGTTTAAACATTTGGGTAAGATTAAAAAAAAATTTACTCCATCTTCCTGAAAGTCATTCTAGGTTTTCAGGATTGTTACAGAGTTCTTTCATTCACCATTCATATATCCATAAAATGGAGAATTTAACAAGCTTTTGGATAGGCTACTTATGATTCTCAAATTTTAATAACACAATAACCCTCTACAATATTGAACACAAACATAGAAAATATTTTCATAGATACAAAGGAAAAATGACTGATGTTTATTTACGCAGCTAATAGTGGTAAGTACAGCTGGAAAATACAATTTCAAACTGAAATAAAGAGGTCTGGTATTTCTTTTTCCCTGACCTGTGTATTTCCTCTAGCTTGCTTCCCTTTTTGAATAGTGAAAAAACCCTTCAAATGGTCACGTTTTTAGCCAAGGAGCAATGTAGATGACTAGTAAAAGAGATAAATGATGTCCCTGTATGGTACGACCTCCTCAAGCTAGGAAATGGCAGTAAATACCAGAATATTTTCACATCCAATGCATGTGCTCTTCTTCACTACCTGGTCATGCCCCCTTTGCAACTGGAAGTAACTGGTAATGGAGGGGTTCGACCTCCCAAAGTAGTAGATATAGAATTGTGCCCTCTAAAATCAGCAGAACAACCTCATAGCAGTCACAAAATTTCCTTAGAATGGAGTCAACTTCACAAAGATTAGATGACAGGAAGTTTGGTTTCATTGCTTGAATTGTGTGTTTCCTTTTCAGGCTGTGAGTGCACTCCTTCCTCATTGGTCTACCTCCTTCTAATCCCACAATTTTAGATCTGAAGATAAAGGTGAGTGGGAAGTAGAAATATGGAGTAGTGTGCCCTTCCTTCTTGGGTGCAGTATCTAGCAGACTCGGGCTTTGCCATAAAGGTTGAAACTGAAATAAAGAGGTATGATATTTCCTTTTCCCTTACCTATGTATTTCCTCTAGTTTGCTGCCCTTTTTTAATAGTGAAACAACCCTTCAAATGGTCACATTTTGAGCCAAGGAGCAATGTAGATGACTGGTAAAAGAAATAAATTATTTCCCTGTATGGAACGACCTCCTCAAGCTAGGAAATAGCAGTAAATACCAGTAGATTTTCACATCCAATACATGCCCTCTTCTTCACTTGCTGGTCACACCCCCTTTGCAACTGAAATTAACTGGTAATGGAGGGGTTTGACCTCCCAAAGCAGTATATATAGAAATTTTCCCTCTGAAATCAACAGAATAGCCTCATAGAAGCCACACAATTGCCTTAGAATGGAATCGATTTCACAAATATTGGAAGACATGAAGTTTGGTTTGTTTGCTTGACTTGTGTGTTTCCCTTCCAGGATGTGAGTACACTCCTTCCTCAGTGGTCTGCATCTTTCTAAGCCCATAATTTCAGATATGAAGATAAAGGTGAGTGGGAAGTAGAAATATGGATCAGTGTGCCCTTCCTTCTTTGGTGCAGTATCTAGCAGAATCAAACTTTTCCATTAAAGGTTCCTTGGTATGCACACAACCCAGGAAAGTCACCGCAATGTCTCTACAACAAAGAGTTGTGGGAGAATGAAAAGGATGTTATGGAGGAATACAGTTTGTTAATTGTTTCACTACATACACTCCCAGAGAGCGTTCATTAGTGAAGGTTAACTATATGACTGGCCATGTACTGCTTTAATTGTGTATATCAGATTCAGTGTTGGAAGTTATCAAATACATCATAGTAGATGAAGCATATGAGCAGAGCTTAAGCACATACCTTCTTTTAGCATTGCTTAAAAGAAGCTTGTTCAAGAGGCCATAATTGAGGCTTATCATAGTGTCTGCAAGAACAGATTCACATACATTATCATATTATTTTGGTGGTTGCAGCATTTTCCATGTAACTGGAAGAAGTTTCATGTAGATACTAAGTACATTGCAAGGGATGATTCAGAAGCTTCACAAAACTCTGCCATGAAGCATGCCCAATTGAGTGTTCCTTCACATGTCACTCAAGTGATAAAGGTTGTTGTTGAGATTCATTCCAGAGAAGAATAGGGAGCCATTCTTGAATTTTTAACTTCCCAAGTAGAAGTACAGTGGGTTCGAGAACAATTTCAGAAACCTTCGGCATTGACACTTGCTTTGCATGGAAATATTTCAATGGAAGAATAGAGGCTTGCATTTGAATATGCATTTGCAGGTTTAAGGAAAGTTAATTTCGCGACAAATTTGGCAGAGACATATCTAAACATTCATGGGGTCAGATTTGTTGTGGACTTTGGCATGGCAAAAGAGAGCATTTTTGAACCCAAAACTAGTACTAATGTGCCGAGGGTGGGCCAAATCAACTAGAGTGCATCTGCTCAATGATATGGTCATGTAGGCTGCACCCGACAGGGGATATGCTATCGTATTTACGCATAAGAAGAATTTAATTCTATGGAACCCCATAGAGATCGAAATATCCCTGCGCGTTCATCTATGCATTTCCCTTCTAAAAATTCTTACTTTGTGTATCGAGGGCCTTAAATCCTTTGATTTTGTTCAAGACCCAAACCATGAGGCAATAATTGTAGCCATTTGTGTAGGATCTCAGGATCAGTATCTTGAAATGGAGGGAAAAGTGCTGCCATTTGTGAGTGGCAAGGCCAGTGTACTGCTTATGAATCCTAGAACTTAGAAGGTTGGATATGCAAAGCATCTTGTTTTGGAAGATTGAAATATGTAACCTTTGTTTCTGAATATTGGCTGTTAGTTTTTTATTAGTACAAAAGTAATGAAGGAATCCTAGTTTCTTCTGCAACTATAAGCCCTCAAGTGTATGATGTAGAAGCCCCAAATCATCAGAATATAGGAAGCTGTGAATAATTATATTAAGAAGGAAACAACCATAGTTTGGTCCTATATTGGCCTGACTATAATCCTCTTGCTGAATTGGGTAAGCTAGATCAAGGAGGGGAGATGGGACACCTATGTTTCTGTCCAATGGTGCTGAAAATGCTATTTGTCAGCCTTCTTGTTTTGTGAATCTGCACCATTAGTTGTGTAGAGTGACATGAGAACAATCTGAACCCTGTCTTGAATCCCATTAATGGTTTACTTGGGATTATGTTAGGTTTCACAAAGGACAATGACACAGAAGGCTAGGGCCTTGTTGAATAGAGCTTTCTTAAATAATGGCTCCTAACTTGAATCCCATTAATGGCATGATAGCTTCTGCAGAAGCTTGCTTGTCCTTTTTGCCAAAATATTTATTTATGTAGTAAATTTCTAATGTAACTGGATGAGTATATTTTTATGCTAAATAATGGAATAAACTATGTTATACACACACACACACACACACACACACACACACACACATATATATNGTTGACCTACATTAAGAAATATAAGAGTTTGTTTTATTTTATTTTACTAGTAAGTATTTTAGAAACTTATTTGAATATGATATTGACAGTGAGTGCGAAGCAGTGCACATAATGAATACATGAAATAAATTGCCCTCAACAATTCTTGGTGTTCATGAGCATGTATTCACTGGAAGGTATACTTAACTTTTAGCATCCTTGATTTCAAGATTCCCATATCCATATCATATTTTTGATTTCTTTGTTTGCTTGGAACAAAGGAATTAAAATTTTATGATCAACCAAAGTCTAATATTGGGTAACTACATATGCAATGTGTCATGTCTAACAAGGAAACAAGTTTCGTGACTTTGGGTCAACGTGTCCTGGAAAATCCTCTAAAGTAAGTTAAAATTTGACTGTGCTTTCCTGTTTTCCCTCTTCTAATACTGCTTATATTTCTGTTTCCAGTTAAAAGGTATTGTTGTGACTGAATGGTTAAGCCTGATCTGGAATTTCATTCTTTGGTTTTATGTGGATTCTTGGTATTTCAGGGTTCGTATGCATTATGGACATCCAGATGTTTTTGAAAGGATTTTTCATATCACACAAGGAGGCATAAGCAAGGCATCTTGGGTCATTAATATCAGTGAACATATTTATGCAGTACTGTTGAGTTTTTTGTAGAAAGTCATTTCCTATGCTTTCAAATTTTAACATGTTACTACAAAATGCATTTTCCAGGAAGGATTCATTTTGATTATAGAAATATCTCATCAATAATCTTACAAACCTATCAGAATGTAGCAAAAATTACACAAGAAGCAGTCTGCATATCCTTTGAGCAACTATATGAAGTTAGGGGTCTTCAATATATGCTTTCTTGGACTATACCTCTTTGATGTAGAGTGATATGGATAAGCTTCGTATTTTTGGTCTATCCAAAGGGATCCACATTTTATGCATTCTAAAGAATAAGTGAAAATTGTTCTAATGTTTTTTAAAATAGTAAGGGTATTTAACAAATAAATACTATATATATTGATATACTCCTTACATAAAGTAACTTTGTTAACCCCACTTTATTTTGTTACCACTCTAATATATGTCTCTGAGTAGGTGGCTAGTCTTTTATTTGTAGCCAGGGTTCAAATGCATGAAATATTTAACTTTGGATTTGTCTGACTTTGACATCCATGTTTCCACATTTTATAAGCTATCTTCAGCCACTCCAATAGATCTAATATTGTTGTACTCAAGTAGATTGTGCTCTTATGGAAACAATTCTATCTTAAATTGGATGGAATCATTTGCATTATGAATCATCTTTAACAACGTGATGCTTGTTTTATGTGTTCTTGACCAATTTTGATCTAGCAACAGCCACTTTTATTGTTTTTTCTATATAAAAGTCAATACATGAAAACTTCTGTCTTTATTTTTATTTCAGTATAAGAGTCAATACATGAAAACTCCTTTTGTTTGTTAATTCAATGCTGTATCCTTTTCGAGTTCATGAGCTTTCTCTTATCATATCTTTGTAATTTTCCTATCCCTAACACAATTCTTAGAAATGTCTTAACTCTTTACAGATTTGTTAAAGTCATAAGAGGACCTTGTCCATTATTTTGTTGTAGTTTTAGATCTTAATAAAAAAATAATCAAGAGAGTCAATTTCTTGTAGTAGACCTCATATGTGAGTATTCAAAATATTATTATTGGCCATTCATGAAAGTAGACATGGCATATATATCTAAATACATAATACCAAAATGTGGTTTCTTGTGATTGTGATAAACCTATTTCATAAACTTGTCTCTAAAGTTGTTGTATTGTAAACTACAGAAGCATCTTTATCAGGTGTAGAGTCTATGATGCAAAATATTTGAAGTGATCAGAGTCGACATGTGGATGCACAAATTTTGGCAGCAGTTCGCCAATAGGTTTGTATGGTCTTTCAATGGAATTTAGTACATTTTGAGTGACTTCCTATTCTTAAATTCTCTTACTCTCTTTTCACTTCATATGAACCTGCAACATGTCACGAGAACCTTTTTTTGTTGTTCAAGTACGGCTCCATAGATATTTTCTTATATGGAGTCTCTCAAATTTTTTTAACTCATAGTAAATAGATTTTGCACTGTAATACAATTCCTACAGAAAAAAAGAAAGAAGAAGAACTAAGAACATATCAAAATAGCTCTCTAATAAATTCTAGAATCTATAAACACATGCTGTAGAAAACAATAAACAGAATTCAATAGACGACTACCAGAAATTGTCACTATTTTTATTAATTATGAACATGAAAAAATATGCTACAAGGAAATACCTTTAAACTGCTAGCTGTTAGAGTCAAGAATCGATGAATGAATCCATACCCCTTCCCTCTCTCTTATATATCTGAGAAGGGAATAATAGGGTTTACAAAAAAAGAGTTGCATGTCACTCAAACTCATAAATATATTTTCCTTGATCCTAAGTCAAACTCAGAAAAATAATTTGCTTTATCCTAAGTCAAACTTAGAAATAGAATTTCCTAAAAATAAAACCAAAATAAATTTTAATTTATGGTGATTCCTATATATGTTCCACTGGTGGAACTGGAACATGCCTCTAATATTATTTTATGGTGGCATATGCCTCATTTAAGGCTTGCGGGAATGTGCATGCATGCGCCCTATCCCTCTATAACTGAGTGATGTGAATCCTCCTTAAGAACTGTCATTCACCCTATCTATCTCCTACGGTGCTGCTGAACAGGTGCCCAGATCTGCTGCTACGATTGTCAGTGATACACTCACTAAAAATATGGACCAGTGGTAATCTTTCTTCCATGTCACTTTATAAGCCTTCCACTGTCTACATGGAACCATCAAAGCATCTACTAGAGAAAGTAGAAATACAAGAACTGTTTTAGAGTTCTTAAAAAAGAGGAGAAAATAATAAAGCAATTCCAAACCTAAACACATTAAAGAAGTAGTTCAAGGCAAATCAAACAACACTAGTCTAATATATAAGGACATTGGGAGTAGAGCTTCATGGTTTTGATGTCACATACATAGAGATGTTTCAACGAAACATATGTCTCACTTCATATGAATCTACAACATTTAGCTAAAACATTATTTTTCTTGTTCACAAGAACACCTAGTCCTCTATAGATTTTCTTATATGAACTAGCATAAATATTAGTTCATTTTAAGCCTTCCATTCTATACATGGAGCTAGCATGTACAAAATAAATTAGAAATACAAGAACTGTCCAGCACTTATTAAAAATGGGGAGAAAATTACGAAACAATTCCAAAATTAGAAGCAATAAATAAATAGTTCATGACAAATCAAACAACACTGTTCATTAATATATGGACATTGAGATGATTAATGATTCTGATTCTGATGTCACAATAAATTCTACAATAATTATCCGCAAGAAATTCATTGATCCCATGATTTGATAAAAAAGGTTTGTTAGTAGTTACTGTTGGACATCTTTTTCCAAGGATAGGAGGAAATACACTAGTGCTAGTAAAATGTTGTATCAGAGTTTGCAAGAAAATGCATACATTTCAAATAGGAAATCTAGCAAAAATATGCCTGTTAGATATGTGTTACTAACACATCATGCAATATGGAGGGTTCAACTTGAATTTACGACAGAAAAACATCACTCATCATGAATACATTCAGGTAGTTGTTTATTTGCAATATTTTATTGTTTTCATTTCCATTTATGCACATTTTCCTTTGTTAAGAATGAAACTATAAATTTGACATTGCAACAGGCTGGAAAGGGATGAATGTCGGACTAAACTAGATTGATTTGTTTGAGGGTAAAGTATCCTAGTTGAAATGGAGAACAGGTTCTCAGCAGTGATATGTATAGACTTGGACAACTCCTTTCCTTTTTCAGAATGTTGTCCTTCTACTTCACTAATGTTGGATTTTATGTTTGTATGATGGCTAGTAATGAGTTATTTTCTGTAACAGATTACTTTTGCAAGTGTTTATGGTTTCATGAGCAAGGTCTATGAAGAAGGACTTCTAATTAGTAAACCAATTGGTAATGGAACATATTAAGTGTTTGTTGTACCACTTTGAAAATTTTATTTGATTTGCACAAAAGAATATGCTAATCATTGTTGCATTACTTTTGGTTCATATAGGCCAGGAATATGCCAAGTTCATGGATTTTCTTGCTCGAAGAAATTCATTCGTAAGTTTTTTTCTTGGGCATTAATGACCGTGTGTTTTCTTGTACAAGAAAGATATTTTCATGGGGTAAAATCATTGCCATAATTTCTGCAAGTAAAGAATTAAGAAATTGATTTCATGGGGATAAATTGTAGTGCATAATGCCTACAATACAACCCAACAAGCAAGTGGTCTCACGGAGGAAGAAACTTTGCCTGTATTGATTAAGAATGTAGCCTCCCATGCAACCAGTCAAAGTGTTTGAAGAAATGCTTCAACCAACCAACACATTATTGCAAAATTTTTTAGGCATAAAATACAATCCTTTGTTTCCATTGTGAATGGTGCATTTCCTTTGCCAACATAAATTTGGGTGGGAAATGGTTGTGGGGTTAATTCGAAACATTTTTGGGCATGGAGTCTCTTGACCTTGGATGCACTTACCTTTTTTCCTATAGATAATTGTGACATCAATCCCTTTATATGGGAAAATCACTCCCCATAAAAAATTCATAACATTGATGGTTATGATCTTATGAAAATGTTTTTGGTTGTGAGATGAAATCAATCTTATTCATATCCTTTCATTGCAAAAAATCTTGCTTATAGTGGCACTGAAATAGTACATGCATTCCAGTATCTTCCCCTTGTCTTCTTTGAAGTATTTTTTCTACATTTTTTTGTTATATATGTTGGATTTGAAAATATTTCTGTTAGCATCATTTGATTTTAAGAAATATTACTTAGAGTGGCACTCAAATAACAAAAGCATGCCAATATTTTATGTGAGTATTCTTATATAATTTTTGTATATGTTGGATTTTGGTTGAAATACATTGTTGGGGACAACTTGAAAGTTTAAAAACTTGATCATTGCATGGATAGTAGCTATAACAATGCAATTAAATTGTTTACTCGAGGGGTATTTTGTATTGTTAAACACACGAAGGCTTGGATTGGTTATCATTGAAAATATTTGTTTGTGTAGAATGTGATGAATTAACATACAAAATAATGATTATCAAGTTACTATAGATATATAATGGCTTACCTTGAAATAGTCCTTATAGTATTTCAAATGCATTTATTAAGTGCAAAAATGACTTGAAGGACAAGTACAGGGTAAGCCATTATGGATCTATAGTAACTTGATAATCATTACTGTGTATGTTTAAATGATGCAAAATTTGTTTGAATATCATCATTATCAAGCAATAACAACTTCTTAAAGGGTGCTAGCTTAATGGTAGAGTACCTTCCTAATTATAGGCAGGAGGTTGGTGGTTCAATTCCTCCGTACCCTGTCATAAATTTGTGACTACAAAAATGACTAAATTCTCATATATATGACTATTAGTAGATAATTTCCTATATCTTATAGCACAACTAATGTTTAGTCATATTTAGCTTAGTCATTAATGTGTTATCATCTAGTAGTTTATTTAGTCGTATATTTAGTCATTAATTGCTGCAATCAGTGACTAAATCCATGATTAATTCAATGACTAAATCATTGACTATCAATGACTAAATCAATGACAATAAGTCAAACTATTAATGACTAAGTGAAATACGACTAAGTTAGGAAAGCTATAAGATAGTGGAAGTTAGCTACTATTAGTCGCCGACTTAAAAACAGTCATTTATAGCCGGATTTTAGTCTTTAATTTCTCATTTTGTATTGGTGCAAAAAATGAGATTTTTGATGTACACGCGAGTTTCCTTAAGGAAACCATGTTTTGCACGTGACTTGTTCTACATAATACCCGCGTGTTCCCTGAAAACGTGACTATTTACATTGCAACCCGTGTATCATATGCGATTATTTTTACTGAAACTCGCGTGTGTCCCTTGAATACATGACCGTCGTCTCTGAAACCTGCGTGTTTTTCTTGTAGATGTCAAAAAAAGATGTTTCTCGAAGTTCGGGTAGTTTGGGTGGTTATGTAATTGACTCCTTCGGTTGTAACTACTTTGTCTTCGACCCTATATCTTTAGAAAAGGTATAAATAGAGGTAGGGAGGTCCATGAGAGGAGACTTGAATATTTGCATTGTTATGCTGGAGGAATTGGGACTCTCTTTTCCCACACCTTTTCCCTAGAAGCTATCTCCTTGTGTTGCAGATCTTGGAGTTTGAGTTCCTTGGATAAGAGAAGCAACAAAACTAGATCAAGGTTTCATGAGGTTCCCAACTTGAAGAGAAGGTATGTTTGTACTTCATTTCATGATTAATAAAGATGTGATGTCCTTCTTCTTCCCAAATAATTATTCAATGTATGATTGAATCTCTGTTTATGATCATATGATGATGTTAATCATATTAGTATTTCATGTTTCTTTTATTATCATTGATTTACATATGTTAATATTGGTTTGAGGAAGGTATAACTCGTTTTGAAAGTCTCTTGAAGCAAGAGTAGCAAGAGGAAGATTGAATGGCTGCTTGGATCAACCTTCATTTGGATAAGGTATGAACCATTCCAATCTCTGAAATTGTTTATATATACTTGCAGAACCATATGCATCTCTCTTTCAACCCGAGTATATTGATGGCCTCTTAAACCCTATCCATAGGAAACTTTCCTCTACAACAATGAGACTTCCAACTAGTCACTTATAAATGTTGGATCGACTTTTGAGCCATCATCATCCTTACTGAATTTTGTGCCAGTTGCAATTGGAGTTACTGATGGCTTACAATTCATCATTTTGAATCTTTTCAATACATCGTTTGCATATTTGGATTGATTAATAAAAATACCATCTTTAGATTGTGTTACTTCAATACCAAGGAAATATTTCATCATTCCTAAATCAGTCATCTCAAATTATGTTTTCATGGATTTCTTGAATTCATCTACTGAAAGATCTCCAATGAACATTAAATCAACCACATATAAGAAAACAATTCGTATTTTGCCTTCTTGGTTTACCTTTGTATAAAATGTTGGCTCACTTGGACTTCCACTGAATCCTTCACTATTCAAGTATTCATCGATCGTGTTGTACCATACTCTCGGTTCCTACTTCAATCGATATAATACTTTCTTTAATTTGTAGATCTTGTCTTTTTGTCCATCAATTTCATATCCAAGAGGTTGTCTCACATAGACTTCTTCTTCGAAAGATCCATTTAAAAATGCAGACATTACATCCATTTGATGTAAATAACATTTATTATGAGCAACAATAGCTAATATCATTCTTACCATATCAAGTCTAGCCACTGGTGCAAAGGTCTCATTATAATCAATACCAGGTTGTTGACTAAACCCCTGAGCTACAACTCTTGATTTATATTTTTCAACATCACCATTAGCATTTAAGTTAGTCTTATAAATCCATTTGACACCAATAGAATTTTTATTATCACACAAATCTATAACATCCCAAGTTTTATTTCTTTCTATGGCATCAATTTCTTCATCCATTGCTTTTATCCAAAAATCCTTTTTAATAGCCTCATCAAAATCTACAGGATCACATGCTTTAAATGCAAAATTTGAAACTTGATGTACTTCTTCATTTTGATCATACAGTTCTCTTAAACTTCTAGCCTTCTGACCTCTAACTATGTTTCTTAATGATGCTAATGTAGGATTTGATTCATTACTTAGCTCTGATCCTATTCCTTTTCATCCACCAATATTTGATGGTTCACCATGTTCATGAGCTCTGGGCATTCTGACAGGTGTTCTTACTGCTGGTGTATTTGGAGTTAATTTTCCTCTATGTATTCCCTATTCATCTTCTTCATCTTCTCCATGAGATGTAACAACGCCCTCTTCAACCAACTTATCAATGCTCCCATCCCATGATTCTTCTTCCTTAAACACCACATCTCTGTTAATGACATACTTCTTCATGATGGGATTATAGAGTCTATATGCTTTATATTATTCACTATATCTAACAAAACTACATTTTTTACGTCTTTCATTTAACTTTCTCCTCATCTCTTCAGGTACAAGTGCATAAGCTACACACCCAAAAAAAAAATTAAATGAGATATGTTGCTACAATTACCACTCCATGCTTGCTAGGGAACTAGATATTTCATGCTCTTAGTTGGGATTCTATTTAGAATGTATATTGAACAAGTAATAACATCTCCCCAATATTAATTTGGAATATGCTTTTCCTTCATCATACTTCAAGCCATGTTCATAAACACGTTGATTCTTTCTTTTTGCTACACCATTTTGCTGTGGAGTGTAGCGAGCAGTAAATTATATTTTAATTCCATAATATTGACAAAATTCCATAAATTCATTTGACATATACTCACCTCCTCTATCTGATCTCAAGACTTTAATAAATCTGTCACTCTCCTGTTCAAACATAGCTTTAAAACTTTTAAACACATCAAAAGCTTGAGATTTCTATTTCTACAAATACACCCAAGTTTTTCAACTGTAATCATCAATGAAAGTCATAAAATAAACATTACCAGTCAAAGAAGGTGTTTACATCGGTCCACACAAATCTATGTGTACCAGCTCTATTGTAAAGGTAAGTTTCCTATGGCTAGGGTTTAAGAGCACATCAATGTACTGGGGTTGAAAGAGAGATGCATATGGTTTTGCAAGTATATATAAACAAGTTCAGATATTGGAATGGTTCATACCTTACCCAAATGAAGGTTGATCCAAGGATCCCTTCAATCCTCCTCTTGTTCCAAGAGACCTGCAAAATGAATTACACCTTCCTCAAACAAATATAACCACATATAAAGCAACGATAATCAAAGAAACGTGAAATAATAATTTGATTAACATCAACAACTGATCATAAATAGAGATTCAATCACACATTGAACAATGATTTGGGAAGAAAAAGAACATCACATCTTTATTAATCATGAAAAGAAGTACAAATATACCTTCTCTTCAAGTTGGGCACCTCATGAAACCTTGATTTGATTCTACTACTTCTCTTCTCCAAGGAACTCAGCCTCCAAGATATGCAACACAAGGAGATGGCTTCTAGGGAAAAGGTGTGGGAAAAGAGAGTCCCAATTCCTCTAGCATAACAATGCAAAGGTTCCAATCCCCTCTCATGGACCTCCCTACCTCTATTTATACCTTTCTGAAGAGATAGGATCAAAGACAAAGTAGTTACAACTGAAGGAGTCAATTGTATAACTACCTGAATTTCGAAAAATGTCTTTTTTTTTTTACATCTACAGGAAAAACACATGGGTTTTAGAGACTACAGTCGCGTATTCAAGGGACAAAAATGGGTTGCAGTAAAGATACTTGCGTATGATACACAGCTTGAAATGTAAATAATCATGTTTTTAGGGAACACACAGGTATTATGTAGAACAAGTCACGCGCAACACGTAGGTTTCCTTAAGGAAACTCACGTGTACATAAAAAAAAATCTCATTTTTAGGGTACTTATGGGGATTTTCAGACTTTGGTGTCTTATGGAAAGTTTTAGGTGACTCAGATACCTTTCCAACGATGGAGAGAAGAGGTATAATAGAGGTACATAACGATGGATATGGGTCCTCCACATTAAGTGTTTTTTTTCACTGACTTCCATGAAGTGTCATCATGGAAGTGTCGACATGCAACAGAATCATGGGAAAGTGGTCACAGGAAGAGATGTATCATTTTGAGCTATAACAAGCTCTAATGGTTCTTTTTATCTGTATGAGACTACAGAAATAAATTTCTCTCTATGATGCGTTCCGAATATGCAGCGCTCACATGACCCTGCTCACTACTCAATATTATGCAACCCTTTTACCATCTGCTTCTTCTGTAGCAAATCTAAGCCACCAAAATTTAAATGGACATACCTCAAATGCCATATCCATGATTGATCTAAACTCTTAGTTTTATACTCATTTAAAGATTTAGTCAAATCATTTCTCGTAATCAGTAGAAACATTCTATTATTTTTCATCTCTACTCTAGCTCTCAACTACTTACTTGGATATTTGTCAGAAATAGTGCATACCTTGTTTCTAAAGAACACTATGTATTCTTTCTTGAGCATTGTCCAACACTTAATAAATTACACATTAAACCAAGAACATAATAAACATCATGAATAGTTCTTCTTAAACCATTCTATGCATAGACAACAATCACACCTTTACCATTAACTTTTACCTTACTATCATTACCTAACTTCACTTCATTGAAAATAATTTTGTATTTCCATTCATGTGGTTGCTGCATGCGCTCTCCAATAACCATATATATTTTGAACTTTCCTTGGTGACGTTACAAGTCAAAAACATAGGATTCTCTTCATTTTCAGTCTCCTTTGTAATGTGTGTAGACAGCTTACTAGTATCTGTTTGCTTCTTCCAACACTTGTTAGCAAAATGCCCAAATTTCTTACAATAGAAACATTAAACTTTAGATCTGTCATAACTTTGATTTCTTGGCTTCCATGCTCTCCTGCTACTTCCCCTTAAGCTAAGAGTATTCTGCTGTAAATTTTCTTCAGATTCTGAATTATTTCTGATGTCACTATGATCATCACTTCGACCTCCTCTTCCTCTGCTACTAGCTCTTCCTTTGCCTCTACCTCTAGTAACATGTAACTCGAATTTAAAATCATTTTCTAATGGAGTATCATAATACATGTTCATTCTTGATTCATAAGCAATCAAAGAACCAATCATCTCATCAATGTGCATTTGACTGAAATCCTTACACTCTTCAATTGGAACAACCACTGCTTCAAACTTCTTTGGCAAACATCTCAGGAATTTTTCAATCACACTCTAATTTGAGAGGTCTTCACCATACTATCCTAGTTGGTTCACAACATTCACGACTTGTGCCATAAAACTATCTACAGGCTTGTTGTCCTTCATCTTGAGATTCTCAAAGTCTTTTCTCAAGTTCTGCAACTTAACATTCTTCACCTTGGTCACACCTTGATAACAAGTTTCAAGAGTGTCCCAAGCTTTCTTTGAAGACTCAACACTTGATATCTTTGGAAAAATAGATTCACTCAAGCCTTGCTAAATAAGACCAAGAGCTTTATTATCCTTCTTCATGTTTTCTTTTAACAGAACACGCTCAGCATTTGACAGAGGTAATTCAGCATTTGACAGAGGTAATTCAGGAGCTTGATGAGCTGGTTTCGGATATTCAATCGTAACAAACTCCCAAAGATCCTGAGCATGCAGGATAGTTCTCATCTTAATAAACCATGTATCATAATTCCTTTCAGACAACACATGAATTTGTGGCTGCACCACATTGTTGTTAGCTATGTTACGAGAAACAAGAAATATGAAATGAAATGAGAAGTTTACAAGTTTCGCATATAGAGAGAGAAAAACAATAATACTAAAAGTTCCTAGAATTCTAATAAACAAAACTATTTTTTCATATACCCATGTTTTCATATTTCGGTTTAGGACAATGATTTTGCCAAATACACTGTTTTGTTTTATTTTCAGAAATTTTTATTACTTAAGTTAATTTTAACCTCCAAACCCAAAAAGAACAAAAATACAAGACCAGCAGCGCAAGATCTTCAAGAAAAAATATATTTTAACCTTCAAAAAATCTTGAATTGCACTTCAAATGAACAAAATAAAAAATTAAAATATGATATGAATGCAAATTTGACCATTCTTGCCACTTCAGCAAGAATACAACAATAATAAAAATAAAATAAAATTAATTAAAGCTAGTAGTATTTACACTATAAATGTGGAAAAGGTTTTGAGACTTCTACAGGTTGAATTGCATAAAGATTAACATGAACAAGATATAAAATCTTACAAAGATATTTATTCACTCCTAAAAATATGGAAAAGCATAAAACTCAAAGGGAGCGACTTTTATAAAAGCAGTAGTGTCTGGTATATGATACAACTGGTAACATATTCTTTTAATGAAAAGTATGGTGTCCAGCAAACTTTGATGAGGCAAATAATCCATTCAACTTGGGAGAAGTTTTAACTTTTAAATCCTAACAGCTTATAGAGATCTAAACCAACACTGAAGAACATATTGAGGAAAGACGTAACACTATTGAGGTCGGAGCAAAAGCAAACATCCTAGCTTTCCTTGATTTTTTATGTAGAGTGGGCGAACTTATGTGACCACCTTATGGTTCCATGGTATATCAGTCTTGACGTAAGTTTATAAGAAAACCTAACGAAATTGCATTTTCCAAACAAAAATGATGGCTGAATGTTTGCAAATTATCAAAGTCTTAAAAATGATATGGAATATACTAAAATACATACTGATTTCAGCCTATCTGTGCCACATATAGTGATAACTTCATTCCTTAATATTTCTTGTCATTCCTATAGCGAGTAACAATACTCCCCCACTTAACAGATTGGAAGTTGTCTCATGGCCTGCAAAGAAGAATGTCTTGTATTCATCCATGATTTTGTCAATAATCATGCTTAGAGTGTTTTCAGACCCGCCCAATTCCTTCTGGTTGGCAGTCATCATGATTCCAAGCAGATCAGTCCGGTAGCCAGCATTAAATCTTGTTGTTGTTCTGGGTTCTAACCTAGTTTGAATTATAGAATTCAAGAGTTCTTTATTGTAGGAATATATCTGCCAAATTGCCCAACAGTAAAGTCTTGCCCATACCTGACTAATAATTTGCAAACTAGCTGTCTCGAGATTCTTCAAAGTAGTCTTCACTTTCACTACTCAAGAACTATTAAAGGCTCTCCTCTGTTTTTGGCTTTACAGCATATCAACCGAAGTAGTTTACCCAGCACCCAATAAATCTGCAGTTTCTTCACTTGTTTCAGCAGCACCTAAGTTTACTGAGTATCCTATTAGCACCAGTATCAATAGGGTAAGGAGTTTATATAGTGGTTTCTTGAGGACAGGGATACAGAAACAACAGGATCGGTGGTTCTCCATTTCCCTTGCTGTCTTTGATGGCCGCTATTACAGATTTACATTTCTATTAGGACACACCTTCCGATATTTCATGAGACATCACTCTATTCGCCCTATCAACCAAAGCATACTTATCACTTAACTGAAGGCGAAAGCATAACCTTTCAATGCACTGTACCGGAGGTGGTCAGAGCCGCTGAAGGCAGCTGGATTCACACTCATCCTCTATTAATTTTGTATTTAGGTTGATAGATGACTTCCCACCAATCAAAGTCACCTATCAGCTCAACCATGAGAATTGACTCAGAAACGATTAGAAACGGACCACGCTTCCTGAGAAACGGAAAATCAGCTTCTGCTTCGGAGAAACGATTTTTGGCAGAAACGACCAATGCTATCGTTTCTATCAATTTTTTTAGTTATCAAGACCTATGCTTTCGACAATTACAATCTTAATAATGAAATTACAGAGTCAAGATCGGGACTCTGCTTGTAAGAATACTCTGTTCATATATTGTGGTCCCTCCATCTACAATCCCCACGATCATTCGATCATCTTCTCTAAATTCTCTTCTCTGATATTTTCAACGATCAATATTCGATCATGTTCTGTGAATTCTCTGCTTTGATATTTTCAACGAACGACCCTTCAGCACTCCTTTCTCTTCAGAATTTCGTTGTCGTTTAACACATATGGAGGGTGGCTGATTCAGTTGTTGGCGGCGGTTTAACTGTTTCTAGACCAGTTTACAATCTGCAATGGCAGGTTCCTGCACTTCCAACCAATCAGACCAATACGCGGCCTCGGTTTCTTTGCCCTAAGTTTATTATTAAACGCTTCTACAAAATACATCCAAAATAAATGGTACAAGATTGGTGGGTAACCTTCGGTAATCCTGTGTGTGGAATCATATAAATTCAGTGTATGAGACATGGAATTATATGTTTGACACTATGGTTATATATGGAGCCATTAATGTTAGAACAAATACCCGTCGTAGATTGTGGTGATATGAATGCATGAAGTGTTTTCAAAGGGTTTTAATACTAACAAAATAAGCATGAAGTATAGAAAAATTCAATAGTTTATCAAGTTACCTCACTGTAAAAAGTTTGTTGAAACCTTGAAACAAGATGACAATTATATACACAAAGTAATTCGAAGCCACATATCAGGTAAATAACAATGAATTAGGGTAAGTCCTGTGAATTCGCCTCGGCGTGCTTGAAAGAGAAAAATCTATACGAGAGACTGTAATCCGTCAAAACATAGTACAACTTTTATACGCTTGGGTTCCTCGTAATTCATATAAAAACTGTACAATTGTTGCGAAGTAGTGATGGAATAATATTCACTATGGCAATCAATAAATTACATGAAGATATCTTGAACAAAATACCAGAACGACAAAAATACTAACATGAAACATAGAAATAACAGTAATAGGTTTCACCTTAGACAGAATAAGATGAGCTGAATGAGATAATGCGGAGTTCAACGATTCCCAGAGTCCTCCCAAACACTTCTGGGAATTGCCGTAGTGAGCTGTCCCAGAAGTGCTTGAGAGAACTCCAGGAACGTTAAACAAGTTATGAGAATATCCGAGTTTCTCTCTTCGGAGCTTATTCTATTCATCCTTCATCTACGATTACAATTCATGGCATAATCAATATGGACAGTACACACTGGTTTTATAACGGGAAATGCAGACTAAGGAATCCAAGTGAGATTGAAATAAGATTCTTCAGGTGCGGGTCATGTCCGGCATATTCTAGTTTGCTTGGCAAGAATTTATCCTAGGAAAATGAACAAACCTGATATGGAATCAGAACCTCATGATTTTTTTTCTTCAGGCTTATCAATTTATCGAAATGTAATGAACCTGCAATGACGGGTCTTATCCTACGATCTACGATACGCGACAATATCAAGATGCCCTTGTTACTCTTGCCGGGAAGATGCTGTGATTCAGGGGCAGTGCATTCACCTCAAAAATGTTAAAATACAGGAAGTTCGCAGTTTTTGTATTAATGTCAATGAACATTTTCAAGTATTAAAGCAAAGATTACACGCACAAACTATGATAAAAAAGAAGTTAACATAATAAATTATGGGATTAAGAGTCTCCATACAGTAACGTCAAACCAAGTTTGTTTGTTTAATAGTATATAACTAAGAAATAAATATTAAGATCAAACACAAACACACTTCGCTACAGCTGATTCAAATATTGATCCAACAGGATTTACTCTATTCGAAAAAACATTAACCTACATGATAGTTTCTTGTAATAAACTTCAATTGCAACTATTAAACAAAGCCTTTTCATATAATTACTCACCCTGCAAACCCTTTTAACTCTAAAAATATTCTCAAATAATACCATTAAAACAAATATGATCCATATTTGTCCGTTCAAATTTGTTTCAAACAAAAATATAGTTGACCCTCTTCACTAATGCCTTTTAAAAAACAAATCTGATCCATATTTGTTGGTTCAAATTTGTTTCAAACAAAAATATGGAGCCGTCTAACTAATCCATATTTATCGGTTCAAATTTGTTTCAAACAAAAATATGGAGCTGTCTAACTACGGAAGTTTTTTACTTTCGGGTTGATTTTCAGCCTGAATCAGTTCAGTGAAGAATTTAACTCGTAAAATTTTGTATTTTCTGTTATTTGTTGGGTCGTTCTAAATACAGAAATGAAATCACCTGGCACGAAAAACCCCAAACACCCACATCTAGTCTCTAAGATTTATTAATGTTTTTGTAAGTTTCGAAAATTCAGTGAAGATTCATGGCCAGAAAAGTTAAATTAGGTAATTATGATGTTTAGTTGACAAAATTTAAATGCTTATGTTGTCATGAAAGTGTTATGCTATTCTAGATTTTAAAAGGCCTTGGTTTCAGCTGGAATATGGTGAATTTAACTCACAAAATTTTGTATTTTTTGTTGTTTGTTGGGTTTCTGTTTGTTGTTTGTTGGGTGATTTTAAGTACAGAAATGAAATCATGTGACAAGAAAAACCCCAGACACCCACACTCTGTAAGATCTACTAATGTTTTTGTAAGTTTTGAAATTTTCCTCAAGAATCATGGCCAGAAAAAGGTAAAAACCAACAAGAAATAGAGGGAAAAATGTCCCCTAGTTAGACAACTCTATACGATAAAGGAGTTGTCTAACTAGGGTACTATTTTGACTTTAGGGTTGATTTTCAGCCTGAATAGATGGATTTAACTCACAAAATCTTGTAATTTTTGTTGTTTGTTGGGTGATTTTAAGTGCACATATGAAATCATGTGACACAAAAACCCCCCAAACACCCACACTATGTAAGATGTCACAATGTTTTTGCAAGTTTTGAAAATTTAGTGAAGATTCATGACCAGAAAAAGGGTAAAAACCAACAGGAAATAGAAGGAAAATCGTCCCCTAATTAGACAACATGAAACAAAAAAAAAATATCCGTGCATTTAACTCACAAAATCTTGTAATTTATGTTGTTTGTTGGGTGATTTTAAGTGTAAAAATAAAATCAAGTGACACAAAAACCCCAAACACCCACACTCTATAAGATCTAGCTATCCACAAGAAGAATTTGGTGAAGGCCAAGAGAATCATTGCATATTCTATTAAGGATCATCTCATCCTTCATGTGTCATCCTTAAATACACCTAAGGAAGTGTTCAATGCTTTGACAAAGTTATTCGAAGGAAAGAACATCAATAAGAAGATGACATTAAGGAACCATGTTAAGAATGTGAATATACAAATCTTAGAAAGGTACACATAGTCGTACTTCACAAGGGATGACCAAATCAAAAAACAACTTGAAGCATTCAAAGAGAAGGTAGAAGAAGGAGAGATTGTTATGAACACCTTGAATGGTCTACCAAGATCATGGGTTTCATTCATTCAAGAAATATGTGCCATAAAGAAGTGGATCACTTTCAACAAACTTTGGGAAGAATGCACACAATAAGAAGCTCGTCTTATAACAAGAGAAGAGAAGATGGGAGAAATTGATGATCAAGCTCTCACAGTTCACATGAGAAGAAATCATAGAAAGAAGGAGGACCACCATCACTACAAAATTGAGTACCCTCATCACAAAATACAAAAGAAATTAGAAAAAATTTATACGCTACTCTAGAGACTGTCCCTAAAACAAAGGATCCTCCAACATAAAGTCGAACAAGAAACGAAATGATGCTCACACCACTGAAGATGATGAACCAACAACGAAAAGAATCAAAGAACAAAGAGTTGATTCATTAGAGGAATTTTGGGGTCTAAAATGGGCCTCCTAAGGAAAATAATAAAATAATAGTTAAAATAATAAAATAATAGTTAAAATAATAAAATAATATTGATTAATTTTGGAGGAAGAAAGAAAAAAACTACTTTTTGTGTTCGTATTTTCGACATATCTCCCTGTGTTTTTACTCAAATTTCGATCGGGAGAGCTCGTTGGATGCGGAATTTGATTCCGCATCCAACTAGCTCTCCCGATCGAAATTTGAGTAAAAACACAATGAGATATGTCGAAAATACGAAAAAAAAAGGTAGTTTTTTTTAATGACAAATATGTCAATTCAACCATTATGGTTGACTTATTTTATTGAAATTCTATTGGTTCTTGAATTCCAACTCACAAAAACTTATTTTGGCACGTTTTCTTATAAGGCCCATTTTAGACCCCAAATTTCCTCTAATGCCTCATGTGATGAGTAATATATACTTTAATCCATAAGGATACAACCCATGATATCGAACATCTCAATATTTGGATAAGAAGGGATGCAGTTGTGAATGAAGAAGTGACACTGAGATTTAGAACCAGCATATAGTCCCATGTAATCCATGGTATAGAGGACTTGCTCAAACATGAGGAAGATAGACACAAGTCCTTAGAATTAGATGATGAAGGAGAGCACATTTTCAACAACTCTAGTAATTCCTTCAAGAAGACAACGATCAAAAGCGAGTGCGCCAACCAAACAAACAAAGATAAGTGCATAAATTGTCATTTCCTATATATCTAGTTAGTTAAATAATATAGTTTAGTTGTGGATTTAATTATATTGGGTTGATCTATTACACATAATTGAGTGTCTGCATTTATGAACATTATACTACTAACTTGCATGTGATGGGTAAGTAGCTTATGGTGCTATACAACTTTCCATTGCAACTTATCTAGAATGGAACCTCTTTGTTGAAATATTGGGAGAAGTGCACTCTCTTAATAATGTTCTAGTAGAGATGGAAGTGATCTATAAAGTTACTGTATGTATGTAGGATATGGACAAAAGTGGCATGGGATAAGATAGTTGCGTGACTGTGCAACATATACATAAGAATTTGTTGCTATTAAAAATATGTTTTGGAAACTATAAAATGTTTCTAATCATGCAACTAAATTTGACTTGTAGGAAATATCACATAAAATAACCTACAAGAAAAGAAGGATGATACTTATTTTGAAGAAAAAGTGACGATGGTTCAACTAGAAAATTCAATCCAAAAAAATGAAGAAGAACATGAAGCTCCCAAGGACAAAGACACCATGAAGAAAGAAAGAGATTCAAAGAAATCGTGATATGACCAAGCCACAGAGTGGTAGATCCACCTAGAGATATGAATACCATCTTGGGAATGAGAGATCATCAAAGATGAGGAAAAGTATGATAGGAATTCCATAGAAAATAAGATGCCTCAGACACACTCTAGTTATGTGATACTATTGTGTGACATCATTGATACATATCTATCCCTCTATGAAGAAGCATCCAGATGAAATGAGACTATGACCAAAGAGTATTAGTTTATCATGAATAATGATGTCTAGGTTGAGGCTCCGAGACATAAATAAAAATCCGTAGTGTCTTCCATGTGGATGTACAACATCAAGCATGCAATAGATGGCGACATCAAAAAATACAAAGCAAGGTTAGTGGCTTCTCTCACAAAGAAGCAGTAGATTATGGCATGACGTACTCCACTCACCATACACACTTCTCTAGTAAATTAGAAGTATCAAGTAGAGAACCACATTTTTATAGAATGATTTGTATAGGCACCCATAGGAAAACACATACAGTTTCTTCAAAATCACCTAGAGTGATGGAGATATAAAACTTTTCTACAAGGTTGATGATGGAAGCTTACAGAGGACGAGAAGCTCATAGATGGGTGTGTTTGTGCCAGAAATTGTTTCCAGACTACAAAGAAACAAGCCAACACAATCTCAAATATTCAATCAAACAAAACTAGGATTTTAGGGTTTTTGAAAGGTTTTTCTGGTTGTGAAATTTGGTGACAAAAGGGAATACACTCATAAGCCAAATAGGAACTAAATCACAAGTAAAGAAAAATAGAGATGCATAATATAATAACCATGTATCCAATAGAACATAACATTGAAGTTCATCCACAACTGACAAGCACTACAAGCATAAAGACTATAAACCAGCAATGAAATTATCAATTATGTAGCTAAACAAGCTAGAAATGAAGCCAAAACACAGACTGAAGGGTAAAATGAAGCATATATCTCATAATCTGTTCATCAAATACACATGAGAGTCAAGTACTTAGCTTATCGATAAGTCCAGAGACCTCCTCTAGCCATAAAAAAATCGAACCTTTTGTTCTCTTTTTGACCTTCCTAAATATTGTTTTTTCAAAATTGAGTTAGATTCTAAACCCTAACTGTTTTTAGCCTACTCATCGATAGGTGTTGATTGCATGGGCAGACCCGGGTTTACTATAATTAATCAACAACACCCCTAACTCACTGGCCCTTTCGGCGACAGACCGTGAAGCGATCTGAAGTCTCACCCGAAGTGAATCTAATGGGTTGGCCAAGACTCAAGTGTCTTGGACCAGGTTCTGCGCATCTTACTTTTCTTCTCTTAAACTTATGAGTCACAAGGTCAGCTATAGCTGCGCATCGCACATCCCCTTCTACTCGCAGCCCTTTTCGCCGTGCGATTCTTACCCACATGCAAGTTGCACGGATTCTTCCCACGTTGCGCAACTTCCACTTACTCACAATATCTCCAACCGTATCGCATCTCCGCACACCATGAGACACCCACCCTCTCCTCAACGCTAAGCCCTCAGCTCGCAGTTTCACGCACCACAGCTCCTCTACCGGTGCGATATCGCCTCTCTGCGATATCCTACCACTACGACTTTGCACTCTTAGCGTTGACTATGTCACGGTGCGAAACTCTACTTCTCAGAAGTTATATTGTGAGTAAACGGTCATTAGAAACAGACGTAAAGGAGTCTTTAAAAAGCTTACTAAAATACTTCAACTTATCTCTATCCTCTTGCATTATCTTGAGCTGAGCAATACATACATTCACTTACCGCAACTAACATCATATGCATAATAACCAGTAACAGTAAGCAAATACAATCACATTCATACAACACATAACACGCAGATTTAACGTGGTTCACCCCCAGGATGGGAGTTACGTCCACCAAACTGTGCTTCTATTATATATCTTGAGGGAAGTTAGCACAGTCTGTTGCACTGCACATGCAGCACGAGATCTCTTCTAGATCTCTGGTCTATCTCTATCTCTATATTTCCTTTCTTTCAATAGATCCTTCCCTCTCTTTCCTCTCTGTGGATGGTTACATACAGACTCAACTGACTCACAGACAAGCTAGGTGTCTCGATCGTTACAACACAGTCTCTCTGACTAACTCCTGAGTCTACTCAAAAATACTCCACTGACCAACTAACGACTCATCCTACGAGCCAACCAACTGGCTAACTGACTGATTAGCTAACCCTTTACAATACAAAATGAAAGCTTTTATAGGTGGCCCGAAGGTCTCGCCATTACAACACTGTGGGCCTGTCCCAACAGTAAACCCATACCCTAATTAGTGACAGTTGGTCCTCTCTGTCCTTGAGGTAGCCGCTTCCCGTCACACCACATCTCTCTGCAGTCTTCCATGCTTCCCGGTACTGACCATGAGTACTATGCACCGCTTCTCTGCTTTCTGTCCTTCGCCTTCAATGCTTGAGCCTCGTTTCTCCTTCTTCTTTATGAGGGTCGCTAAGCCCTCCTGTCTTCCACCGCTGCCTTCAATGCAGTGGTTGAGCTTTCTTCTCTCGGCCGCTCAGGTACCGTTGCCTTCTTGACTTTTCTATCCCAAAAGTCATGGTTTCTAGCTCTTCTCTCCAGCTGGAAACATGCTACGGCGTCGTAGCTCTGCCTTGTCTTCTTTCCGCCAAAACTAGCAGCTTCTTCTGTAGCTGCGGGACCCTGCTCCAACAATAGGGTGTTATCAAAATGATAATTACAAAAATAAAGTATTTATCAAAAACATAACAAGTAACTGCATTAGTTAACAACGCTCATAGGTCTTTAGCAGCTTCTGCTAACAGAGCTATCCCATCTAAGGCTTGGGCCTTTTTCGTAGCTTTCTGCTGCTCAGCTTCCATCTCTGTTATTCTTTTAGTAAGCTCCTCATTCTATTGCTGTAGGCTTCTGACAGTCTGTTTCAATTCTACACACTATAAATCTGTACTTCGTTTCCTTTTTAGGGCCTCTTTGGAAACTGCAATAAGCTCTTGGTAGTGATCATTCACTTCTTCTAGGTTTTCCCTGAGTCTTTTATTAGCTGTAATTAAACCATAATTTGTTTCTTGCATATACTCTATTTGATGTTTATACTACTTGGCGGCTCTTTGCAAATTCTCCTTTTCTGAGTCAAATGCCTTGCTTCCTGTTGTATTCTGTAGCTCACTAGGCAGCCATGGGATGTTCAGCTTTCTGAAGATTTCCTCATCCTCAGGCAGCAGCTCTGTGGGAATATCATGAACACTTGGGTTTTCTTGATTATCTGTTTCAGCAGGAGCATTTTCATCCCTCAACAGCTTATTTTATGAATAAGACATCTTTGTTTCATCTTTTTGCAGCTCCTTCAATAGTTTACCTCGTATCTCTAAAAACACAGCAGATAACTTAGTCTGAGGGAGTCTAGATTCTTCTTATGTCTTCAATGGTTTCTTCCCTTTCCTGTTAGCTTTGCTAGATTCTAGCTTTTCATCTGAGGAAGAATTATCAAGCATAGTTACCTCTTCTGTGTTTAACTTAGGGTTTAGTAGCTTTTTCATGTTCATCCTCAATTTGTTTTTGGATCTAGTTTTGGGTCTCTAGCCTGGGGCAAACTCTCCTATCATCTTTAAACTTTTTCCTTGATGCATGATAGAGGCAAATTATTTAACCTTGATCTTCTTTTTCTTTGGTATTACTGTCTTATCGTCCTGACTGTAGAACTTCCTGTGTGTGCCAACCCTAGTCTCAGCATTGACAGTCAACTCATCTCCTTCCAACAAGTAAGCTTCATCTTCAGATAAGATGGTAATTGGGCTTTGTTGTTGGACCTTAGTATTTTCTTCATCTCTTAAAACCTTTTCTATAAAAACAATTTTTTCATCAATGAGTGCTTCTGCTGGTGTTTCATTTTTAACAAGCTGGGCTTCCTTATGAATAAACAACAATTTTTGGTTCTCACTGTCAACTGAAGGTTGCTGAGATTCATAATCTCCTTTTGAATGTTCTTCCACTTCTTCTAACTTGACATATTTTTCATCTTCAGCCTTCACCTTTTGTCTTAATTTTCTAATTAGGGTTTGTCCCTTATCAACCTGCTTTCTGGTAGGCTATCCTTCCTGGTTATTGTGGAACCCAGACCAAAAGAGAAAGTAGTCTCAAGTCTTTCCTTCTTTTTGCAGAACAGTGTTAATAATAAGTTTAATTAACCCATGAAGAAAGATGGATTGACTTGTGTGATTCTGATGCTCTTTGATCCTGCTTGACATTTTCTGCAAACTCTTTAACAGGAAGAAAGGGAGATTCATCCTTGATTCACCAGCAAGGTGTTGAAGGAACCTGAAATGATACTTGAAGACAAAAGCATACCTCCCTTCACATGTAATGTATCTTTGTAGAACCTTGATAGGCTCTACCCTGTCAGCTCTGAAATTATGGATAAGCACTCCCTTCCTCCTATCTGGAACAATGCCAGACAATAGATACCTTTGGGCATTGAAGGTAAATGGCACCTTTTTGAACCAAAGTTCTCATTCATTCTTGACCCCTATTGCTTCATCCACCAACTCTACAGTTAATTTGAATTTCAGAGTATCAAATGATACTATATCTTGGTTATAACATTCAACAAATTTATGAGAAACCTCGGTATTATATCCATCAATATTTTTAAAGAAGTTCAACCATCCAGCATTCTCAAAGAGTTCAGCACACCCTGGAAACTTGTCTATCCAATTCAGCTCAGTGGGCTCAGCCCTGTCGGTCTTCCCACTCTTCTTCATCTGCTTTCCCAAGGCTTGATGATGCTTTTGTGTGATTTTTAGAACCTGTTAGTGACCTAACAACCTTTTTTCCTCAAGTTTTTAGAGTTTTGACAGTCAGTTCTCCTTTGGATTTTCCCTAGCTATTTTTCCTTGATTTTTTAATAGTCAGTTCTATTGTTAATGCAGGGAATGTTTTGTACCGAGCTTGGTTAATTTAGGTCAAACAGAGCACCAAACGTCTTTAAACAGAGCTGCTACTGAACTTTACTAATATCAAATATGTTCATTTAGAGCTTTTGGATTGATCTCTCACCATTGGGAGCTTGTTGAATACATGAGTTTATGTTTTCTTTAATCAATTTAACCTTATAAGCCTTAATAGAAAAATTCCCAATTTAAAAGGCCATGACCAAGGTCACGTGGAATACCTCACTCCCAGCTTGCTGCAGGTGTTAAAAGTTGATTCTTGGACTATTTGAATGTCGAATTTAACCATCCAGGTGTCTTCAAGTCTTCATCTTACTTTCAACTGTTGCGTTAAGAAAACCCTAAATTCCTTCCTCAACTACAAATTCCTGATTCTTAGCAATGTGTCTTCATTCCACTTCTCCACCAGCTTCGTAATGCTTAATTGGAGAACCTCTTTCCCGTCAATCTCGCCTCATTTCACTGTCTATCATGATTTGCCAAGCCTTAACTTCTGACTGCCACGATCTCCCTCATGTCATAGACAACACCTATTTGCATGATTATCTTTGATGAAACACGTATTAAACCTTCCTACACATGTGATTAGTCATCCCAGGAGGGAAAATATTGGAGAATTCGGTGTAAAAACTGACAAATTTTGCACCCACAATTTTCTTGTAGCGCGGCAGTGTAAAATTTTAACTGTTGCGCTACAAGAAAGTTTGAAAATCAAATTTTGTGCTTTTTGACCACTAATTCAACTTTAACATAGGTTTAAATGACTAAAACTTGGTCTTAGTGCTTATTTATGAAACTATTACTCAACATATATCCTATAGAACCCTTCAGGACATAAGAAAAACAAAAATAATTAAATCCTAAAGGCAAAAAATCCAAATTTCACTCTAAACCAAAATTTCCTAGAAGTAAGCAAATGAGCAAGCTTAAAACAAAAAATCACAAGCAAAATATAAGACTGAAGAAAACAAATTCATGACTTAACAGGGTGCAAGAGGAACTTTCAACAAAGTTCAGGATAGATGATATTGGTATCGAGTGGCCTTTAGAGATGGCATAGATGTATACATAGAATATTTGTAGAAGAGATGCATACCTATCACTCAAGTACAAGATGACCCGATGCAAAAAGTACAAGATGCAGAGGGAGGATGGTGCTCCACTTCAGAGGGAGTGACTATAGAATATATCAAAGTTCGTGAAATGGTACAATAGGATGGAAAACTTCCTAATAATCTTAGGCTTTGCCAAGAGTAAAGAAGATTTCAACCTTTACTTCAAGGTTGAAGGTATAATTTCAGTGATACTCCTCCTATATGTCCATGACCTGTTTCTTATAGGTACAAATGAACTCATTGCAAATGAAAAGAGGACGCTTACTGTTGAGTTCGATATGAAATACCTAGGGAGGATGCATTAGTTCTTAGGGATGGAGGTGTGACAGAATGAAGATGAAATATTCCTTAGTCAAGGAAAGTATGCCATGGATATTTTGAAGAGATTCGAAATGCTAAACTACAGGAAATGGCCACACCGATGAAATCAAGCTTAAACCTACCATGTGATGCTTAATGATAGCGAGTTGATGCCATTATGTATCATGACATCATTGGTTCGTTGATGTACCTAACGAACATGAGACCAAATACATGCTTTGCTATGAACACCCTAAGCCAGATCCTGATGGATTTGAGACATGTTCACCTGATTGTTGCAAAGGATGTAATGAGGAACCTGAAGGATACTATTGACTATGGGTTCATGTATGAAACGAATCAAAGGATTAACCTGCACGATTATGTTGATTCAGATAGGGAATGAAACACCACTAATAGAAATGAACTCCATGATGCTGCTTCAGTTTGGGATCTGGTACTATCTCCTGGTTTAGCAAGAAGAAGTCATGCATGACAGTGGGTAGAACCGAAGTAGAGTATGTTGCATCCAGTTTTCTGAGTTGTTAGGTAGTATGGTTTCGGAAGATACTATCTGATTTGTTTGATCTTGATTTACAGTCAACTTGGATCTTTTGCGATAACCATAAGTGCGTGAATTTGTCATAGAAACTGGTGTTCCATGACAAGTTGAAGAACATTGGCATCAAGTATCACTATATATGGGATATGGTGCAAAGAGGAGCAGTGAAGCTCCAGTACATGGTGACAAATGAGGAGATAGCCGATATGTTGACCAATTCGTTAGCCATAGTGAATTTTGAGTACTTCAGTGAGAGACTTGGTGTCATCGAGATCGAGGTATCTAGAAAGAGACTTGGTGGAATACGTAGGTAGTCCTTTAGACGTAATATGTCCTAGCGTGCTCCCATGCTAGAGATGAAACGATATTGAAAGACGCAGATGCACTAGAGAGAGATATTGCATGGTAGTAGATGTAGGTTTTCCTTAGATTTAATAAGTCATGGCATGCTCCCATGCTTGATATGGGTCTCAGACGGTGGTAGACACAGGTTATCCCTCGACGTAATAATTCTTGGCATGATCGCATGCTAGAGATGGTTCTCACATGGTGGTATAGCTAGGTTGTCCCTAGATGTAATAAGTCCTAGTGTGCTCCCATGCTGGAGATGATGATATTTCCACTCCTCACAAGACACTTGGTGTGTTCCTAGGTGATTCTAGCATAGTGGTAGATGCAGGTTTTCCTTGAGACATAAAAAATCCCGATGTTCTCCTAACTCGGTGGATGACCATGGAGAGACGTAATGCACTTGGTATTCTCCTAGGTGATTCTTGTTAGTATTTAAGCATATATGAAGAAACTTGAAATTTAAATCTTTAATCCTCAATTATAGTGGAGATAGATATCATTGATAATACAAAGACATAAATAAATAAAACCATAGAACATAGGATATACTGTGGGAAAACCCTCCACTGATTCGAAGCATTAAAAACCTATCAAATAATCTTAGATTATGATTGATAATCGATAGACAATAATTACAACACAATAGCAGATTGCTTGATCAGATAGCACAAGAGAGGAGAGAGCAAATGGAACATTGTATTAGTCTTTCCAAGAGCATAACACCTTAATAACAAGCCAAATTCATTCATACAAAGAAGGTAGAAAATATTTGCATGCTTCACTAACGTTTTAACACTGAGAACATTGTCTCATCTTCAACTATGCACCCCCCAAAGGCTAGGTTCCAAGTTGGCACTTCATACTTAACTCCCACAATGAATATATGTGTCCTCGATTAATTCGGTGAGTTTAAGTGCCTCTAACATAGTTCTTAACTAATTGAAGTGAACTGAACTAAATGGAACTAAATGCAACTAAATAGAGCTGAATGCAACTAAATAGAATTGAATGCAACTCAACATAACTGAATGCAAATCAACAGAACTGAATATAACTGAATAGAAATGAATGTAACTCCATCAGTTCCATCTTCAACAACCACTTGCATAAATTAAGGAGTTTATTCCTTAATTAACTGAAACTTATTTATCACCACTAAGACTCAACCGATGTCTTATCAATTTGAGTTCTCTTAGTGGCATACATGGGAACATAAAATTGTCTCCCCATCTCTGTGCTCATATTAATTTTCTTTGCATAGTCCATATGTGTTTTCATTGATTCTATATCATATGATACTCATAAGATTGTTTCCAAATCTATCATCATGAGTATTACCCCGGGTCATATGGTCACATGCTCATGTAAATCACTCTAGGGGTAGCTAATCCCTAAAGGAGACTTGTAGCACATGTTTACCATGACTAGCCATACATCACATAGTATATCCACTTTACATAGAAAAGTACACCACCTCACAACATGAAGATATTTGTAGAACTTTATATTACTTACAAGTCTACTGTATTGATATTACTCACAAGACTCGCCTTGATTATACGCACAATATTTACAACATCACCACCTCAATCATATGAGGATATTTGTAGGACTTGATATTACTCACAAGTATATTGTCATGATATTACTCACAAGTCTGGAGAATCAATCCTGATTCTGTAATCTCAACACTCCCTCTCAGAGAGGGAGCCATTCTCTACCATACTAGGAATTTCCTGCCATACCAAGCTTGTATCGGAAGTGTCAGAACACTATCACAGATGGAGGCTTGTTATAAATTTGCAATCTCTTGATCAGTAGATATGTAATGGAATTCATTTTACATGACCATGACTTCAATGAAGTAAAACTTCATCTCAATGTGTTTTATAATAACACATGTATAGGGTTTTCTATAAATCTTAACTATTAACACCTAATGACTATAGGCTCAAGTATTTTACCCTAACTTAGGTAGCTTCTCAAGATACAATAATCCTTAGAAGGTAGTACTATCCACAAAACACATTTTTCTTCAGAAGTACTCTGAGATATACATCTTTCTTATGTAGTACTAGCTTCAATACACTTAATTTTTGTAGTACTAGACATAATATACCACTTATCTCAGGATAAAACAATAGTTGGATAGAACAATAAAAATAGGCCTTCCATGTATCAAATAAAATAAAGATCCTATTATAATGTACCTCAAATATAATCAAACATATGCTTAGTAGTAAGCATAAAATACAACAGGTATAAACAAAGAACAACCAACTACTTACACATAGCATCATCATCTGGATTTAGTCCATATTAAAGTTTCTCTAACTAGAAACCATGGATTTTAAATCCATCACATACATCATTATAAAACAAATGTGTAATTACATGCAAAAATAAAGTCTTATCTTTTCTTTCACTCTTCAACATTTGTTAACTTGTTGAATCTCCTTCTATATGGAAAATTTATGTACGAGCTTTCCATTCTCTATGATGTTATTCAAGTCATGATCACTTTCTCAGCGTTCCTTCTCTTTAAATTGCAACACCCCAACTAGCTCTCTAAGAGGTTTAACTGTTCTCTAACAGTCCACACTATCACTCTTATTGAGTATCAATAGTCTCTGAGACTTTGACCATGTCTATGCTCATGTGGATTCTCCCCACAAGATATCACAACCCCTAGCTCCTGAGTCATGTACCATGATGAACTAGTGGGGAATTTATCTACTACTTCCTGTGAAGACACATCAATACCCCCTCTTCAACTAGAGGAATTTTTATGTACTATACCAAGATTTCCCCAGACATAATATTTAGTAAGACTGCTAGAAATGATGCTCATATTTGGATATATACAATCTCTTGGATATAACTAACTAGAAACCTCATCATGTTTTACTGCTTTTCAACATTATTTATCTAGGGAAAAATCTGTGATATTTCCTCCGTCACTATGCTAGTCATATTTCATATATATCTTTGAAACTCTATTTCACTGACCAAGACTAATACGAGTCCACATACACTTGCAAAAATTAGATACCACAACACATGCTATGTACATGTCTATGTACACACTGTAAAACACACGACTGATACTGGGACTTGTGAATGACTAGGTTCATCTCAAGTAACTTTTGATATCTTGTAGACCTAATCTAAACTTCATATTTCTATTCATATAGATGGCCATGGACTTTTAATCCATCATCTTGAAACTCTTCAATATATCAGTTGCACATTTTACTTAACTAAGAAAATTCATATCTGGTGGCTTCCACACCTCTAATCATAAGAATCATAACAATATTCTTGAATAATGATATGAGCTTCCTTCTGAATTATGAGCATCATGTTGGTTTCCCTTTTATAGGATGTACATCAACTAGTTACACTAGTTCTTCAGAAGCTAGCAAGACTAGCAACTCCATCTCACCATGTAAATGTGAGAATCATAATCTCGATGCTCCATCATGGATACTTATGCTCATCTATATCTGGAGCTCTTCTTTGTCACATGAATGTAAATAAGATAGAATATCTTTAGGATTATTCACATCTATCAGAATAGAACTAATCCATATATTATGTTTGCTTCTCAAGAGGTATAGGAACCTCATGAATTGTTGTCTTTCAGGATCAACCATCGGAATGAATCCACATTCATGTACTTATTTACTTATATGTAAGTTCATATTAACTTTCCCTACGATACAAATTGTTCAAAAGGTTAGAACCATTTCATAGTCATGAATTTTATTCAAATGAAATACTCTTAATATATTGATAATGATTTACATGGTTATGTACATATATTAACCAACCGGTTAATCATAACCCATTATAATCTTATGTATTGATATGAATCCCTATATAAGTCTTATATCAGTCTTATATCATTCCAGAAAAAACATTTACGAATTAAATATACAACCCCATGTTCATATCTTATGAGGTAAACATGTAACCCTATATCTAGCCAATCATGTAGTACTTTGTACACTGTTTATGAAGAAATGATGCAGCCCTACATCTCATGTCTTATGAAGGATTATTTCATCCTTATATCAGTCCTATATGAGTATATATCAGTCCTACCTAAGTATTATATTAGTCCTATATCATCTTGCAGAATATGGACTCATGAGATTGATAGCATGACAATAAAGATAAAAAAAAATGTATATGCTAAACACAATTCCAAGTCCAGGAATATAGATTGTAATAAAACAAAATATGAATTTATAAAATCATATAATCAAATAATCATGCAACCCAATGGAATAATCACGCAACTCTATATACATATCTTTATGAATAATCATAACAATCATATCTCATGAATCGATAGTGCATCTCTATATTCATATCTTTATGAACAATCCTGCAGTCCAATATTCATATCTTATGAAACAATCATTCAGCTCTATGTTCATATCTTGTGAAGCAATCATGCATTCTCTATATTCATATCTTATGAATTTTTTTTATTTCAAATAAAAGAAAGACAATCAACATATATGCTCACAATTCATAATCTTAGGAATATGAATCTTGATATGAATATAATGAAAACTTTCAAAAGAATATAGATATAAATAACATATAATAAAAATGACAATACCTATCTTTTACTGTTTTGCATGCTCCCACTTGATCTCTCCTTCCTTGTGGGGATTACTCGAGTACCTCAATATCGATCTCTTTGAAAATTTGAGTGCATGTAGGAGGTAGAAAATATTTTCATGGAGAAATTGGATAACATGCAACCGAGAGTGAATGCGCTTATTGAAGGAAAATTCTTCCAATGACCATCATCATGTTCTTTGAATGAGTTAGTATCTAATTACACACAAGACATATTGTAGAAGGATATTATCCAATCCATAAACCCCTCAGTCGTTCAACCAATTCTTCTAGTTTTGGAAAAATGGCCATAACACAAATTCTGAAAATTTCTTATTCAAATACCTGATCGTATCTCTTAAGAAATTCCAAATTTTTAAATCCTCTTGCTACCAAGTTCAATTATCCCATTTGTGAAGTGGGTTTTAAAATTGTTTTCTCGTATTCCTCATGGATTTATCAGAGTGTCTCCATGAAATTTGTCTCATGAAAAGTGACAGAAATGGTGAATATTGACTTGCTCTTTAATTCTCCCTTTCATATTTTGAAGTTAGATGTTCCTTCGAGTCAATCTTCTGGTCGCATGAATATTGATGCCATCCCTTCTAGCTCTTTGTTCAATACTTTAAGATCATGTATTGTTTATCTTGCGCAGGAAATATTAAGCTCCTTCATGCCCTTGCTTTGATACCATGTTAGTGTTTGTGAAAATGTGAATAAACTTGAAATTTAAAACTTTAATCAACAATTACAGTGCATATAGATCTCATCAATAATTCAAATACATAAATAAATTAAACCATATAACACAAGATATACCCTAGGAAAACCTTACACTAATTCGGAGGATAAAAAACCCAATAAACAATCTTAGAGTATGATTGATAATCGATGAAGAATGGTTACAACACAATAGAAGATTCCTTAATCAGAGAGTACAAGAGAAGAGAGGTCAAATGGAACATTATATTGTTATTTCCAAGTGCATATAACTTTAATAACAAGACAAATTCAGTCATACAAATGAGGTAGCGGATATTTTCATGTTTCAGTAACTTGTTAACACTAAGAAATTTGTCTCATATTCAACCATGTGCCCCCCACATACTAGGTTCTAAGTTGGCACTTCATATTTCACTCCTAGAATGAAGATATGCGACCTCCATTAATTCACTAAGTTTAATTGCCTCTAACTAAGTTGTTAACTGATTGAACTGAACTGAACTAAATGGAACTACATGTAACTAAATGGAACTAAATGTAAATAAACATAACTGAATGTAAGTGAACAGAACTAAATGCAATTGAACAAAATTGAATGCAACTAAATAGCAATGAATGTAACTGAACAGAACGCACTGTAACTCCATCAGTATCGTCTTCAACAACCAATTGCATTAATTAATGATTTTATTCCTTAATTAACTGAAACTTATTTATAACCACTAAGACTCAACTAATGTCTTATCAATTCAAGTTATCTTGGTGGCATACATGGGAAATTCGAATTCACTCTCCATCTCTGTGCTTAGAGTAATTCTCTCTACATTTTCCATATGTGTTTTCATTAATTCTATATCATATCATACTCATGAGATTGTTTCTGAATATATGATCGTATGTATTACCATGGGTCATATAGTCACATGCTAAAGTAAATCAATCTGGAGTTATCTAGTCCCTAAAGAATACTTGTATCAGTTATTTACCACGACTAGCCATACATCACATAGTATATCTAGTTTACATAGTAAAGTACACTACCTCACAACATGAGGATATTTGTAGAAGTTAATATTACTCACAATTCTAGTCTCTTGATATTACTCATAGGACTCAGCTTGATATTACTCACAAGACTGGAGAATAACACCTGATGCTGTAATCTCAACAATTCTCAGATAGTGGTAGATGTAGGTTGTCCTTGATACGTAATAAGTCCTGACATGCTCCTAGGCTAGTAGAATGCTCATGGTTTGTTGGACATGTAGTGTGCATATGGGCTATTATTCGTGTGTGATGATGAGATGATCCAGATACAATGAGACGATCATAGGAGACACGAGTGATTGAAGTGGCAATGTAATGTATCTTCCTAGGCTATACCTACGTGGTGGCTTACTGATGGATATGATGAAGACCTAGATGAGAAATAGGACTACATAAAACATGAAACATGGATGGATCTTTAGAAAAATCCTATGATAGATAGAGCCAACATATGTCACTAATCAACGATCGACAATATGAGGAATAAAAAAGAAGCAACGATGATGACCTAACCAGAAGTGTGACTATTGTGGCATGAGAATACCTTCTTAGATAAGAGGTAGTGTTGTTGTAATTGTAACTTTGAAAGATATTATGTTGTATATTATTATTGTATTTTTTGTACCACCATTAGAGATGTTTCTCCTCCATTCAGGATGTCATTATTATGATTGTTCATTGAAGTAAACCCTCCATCATATGTTAGGGAAATAGTCCCGAAGATAAATAAAGTAATATGTATTTTTGAGTCTTCCTAGGTAGGACAACCCCAAAGAGATAACCTAGATGACCTAGTTAGTTAAGTGAGTAAGACAACTGTAGAATAAAAATAAGGATGAGCCCTCCCTATTCGAACACATGCTCATTCACTCTCAAGTGAACATTAGGAGAGAGAGGATAAATTTGCTAGAGGAGAAAGAGAGAGAGTTGCAAAAGACTTCTTATTCTTGGGTTTTTCCATCTTCTGATATTGTTTGAGTGACAGAGCTATGCTAATGATGTTTGTAGGGTTTTATCCTTTATGGGTTATCCGTGGAAAACATGTGTTTCTTGTGTATATTGTGCATCTTTTTTTGCTTGTTATTCTTTTAGATAAAGGTCCTAACCATTTTGAATTATAGTAGAAAAATTAACATTATGAACTCCACAAATCTAACTCGCAGTATACTATTCTAAATTGAAGGAAAGAATCCATTAATGATGGAATTGATCCTCAATAGCCAGAAATAGATGATGATGACAAATAGGATCAGTTCAATGTTATATAAATAGTATATTTCTCCCATGAACCTACAGAGGAATATCTTGGGTAGCTCATATGGTCAAATTGACTATAATTTGGAACAAGGGAATCATGAGACTAACATCATAGTTCCTTGATGAGAGACTAATGGTATGGAGAGGGTAGATACTCTCTAACACCCCCAATGGTCCAAAATTGGTAATGCTAATGAGAAAAAGAAATGGGTCTCCAGTTTCTTGCCATGTTAGCTACGCATGCATATAAAATATTTTATTAATGAATGGGGAAAGAGAGAAAACCATATGGGAAAACCCCCCTGCCCCTTCCCCGAAACAACAAATGTTGGTTGAGTAGACTAAGTAGATTTCTCTGAAGATTCGTTGAATCTCAAGAAATCTTGCAACAATGTGAACTTGTTCTTAGTTAAGGACTTTCTGAATATGTTTTTCTTGAAGTTCACAAAAAAATTCTAGCATATTCAGGATTGATCAAATTTTAGTTCTCAAGAACTCGAAGCATTGAACGGAGGAACTCATTTCAATCTTGTATTAGGAACTCTATGAAATGTTGGAGCAAAATATGTAGAAGGTGAGGTAATTGAATAGATTTTTTTGAGATCTTTCTCAATAAGAAACTGATTTGTGAAAAGTTATCCCTCAATTGAGAAATAGATTTGAACCAATGTATTATCTCTAAGATATTGATCTACAATAAGTTTTCCAATACAAAGTAAAAATAAATTGATTGCCTCTTCATCTAGATCTTTAAAACATAATTTATTCAAGCTTAATGGATGATTTGAACTTGTCCATCTCCCAAGATGGTAGGGTCTGTGGATAGCTTTATGGAAGAAAACATGTCCTCAGATGAGTCCATGTGTTTGGAATATTTAATGTTTAAGATCCATGAGGATGGTGTTGAATCAGAATTTTTTAGAATTGCATGGAATATTCCATTCTAGCATGTGTTAAAGGTAACTTGTTGAACTTATCTTCTTCTTATTATTCTTCATTGAAACTGCTGATGGCTGGAAAAATCCCAAATACCACCAGTAGGGATTTTCCCTGATAAACAATCCCAATTAGATCGTCCAGTGTTTGGTGTGAGGAATCCGTCGAGTTAATGGTCTGGCTTGCATGGATTAAGTTGTTTAAATCTTTACCGGTTATGACTCGATCCACCATTTATGTGATTTTCTTTTTTAAGATGAGATGCAAGTTCCTAAATGGATATAATTGATAAAAAAAAACCTCACAAGTGATGTGCATGCTCTTACCTATTGTATTATTATTCCTTCCTTCTCAATTATTCTTCTAAATCTAATACTAATCTAATCTATCCTATTTTAATTTATCCTATCCCTGCAGGGAGAAAATTTAGAATTAGAGTAATATATCGTAACTTCTCATACTAATTTCATAGGTAGTTGTTTCAATGTAATATTCACATTCAAAGTAGAAATAATACCAAAGATAGATATGATATAATGAAACTATTAATTACTCATTTATTACACAAACATTTACATAGACAATGAATCCATTCATAACCAAATAATTACTTCCAAGAAGTTAGAATAATCTCACTGTATAATGTACATAAGCAAGAAGAAACAATTCCACATGATGCATTCCACACATTCCAAGCAATTTTTTGTGCAGCCTTTGTTCTAGCAAATCGATCTTTCTTATTAGAAAAGAATTAGTTCTATTACAAAATAGTCCATCCTCTCTTATGCCAACCAAAAGTATTTCTATTGTACTTTCTACCCCTATTTATTACAATTTGAATTTGTCATTTTGTGACTCTTTGTTGACCCTAACTCTAGAATTTCCCAAAATTTGTCTTTTAGTGCTTTACATGGGAAAATACAAACAGTTCTATAAGGGACAAAATTTAGATGGGCCCTCCCATGTTGGAGACAAATGTTTCCCATGTGCAGCCTCCTCAGAAATGGATTTGTATTTCATTGGCGCCAGTACTTTCAAGGTCAATTCATGTATTGACAGTTGTGCCTCCATGCATTCCACTTCTTATTCATTTTTAAAAATACGTTTATTTTGTGCCTATTTCATGTTCTTATTAAGGGGATAATCCGACTTGGTTAAAAATATACCTGTGATACATAAATGCAAAATGAGAAGTAAACTAGTAATACCACATTTTTTTTAATAACAAAACATACATTATTGCACTGAAGTATCCTATAATGAAAATAATCGGCTACCATCTATATGCATAACTGTTCATTAGAATTTGAGATTGCAAACATTGCCATTGTTAGAATAACGAAGAAAACTATAGCTACCAATCCATTGCTATCCATTCAATAGTCCAGTTGTGTAATATGGAGAGAAGTGTTCCATCGAAGTGGCCTGAAAATTCACGATGTAATAGAAGGATGTGTGATTACAAAGTTCAAAAGTAACCTATCAGTACATATGCATATGCTATTGTGTGAGTTATGAGCATTTAATTCTCATTAGAACAAAAAAACCGAGCTATTTTATGTAACATCCCCAATATTATATCTACTCCGTTGAGTTTATGGGGTGTTCGTTGTCCTTCATCTGGGGTCATCAGTGTGATAATGCAGGGTAAAAAGCATTGAAAATGGTGGTTATCGCAATGCCTTTGGCATGAAACTCAATCAATCACTATGAAGGAAAAAGTAACGCCGATGTGTGTCGACGATTATCTTAAAAATCATTTGATACTATAGACGGTTATTTGTGAGTTCTCACGACCATTTTGATGGAACAAAAGAGTCCTCTTCGACAGTGTCGAAGAGAACTCACCGAAAACCTCCATTTGGTTTTCTCGGTTCTTAGTACATCAATTTTTTTTTTACTTTGGATGCGACCGTATCGGCAAGAAAAATTGAGTTTCCACAAAACCCTCAGAACCTTCCTACATTCGAAATGTTCACTGATATCTCTGGTCGTTTCAGAGGTTATTCAGTGAGTTACTCTCGACCGTGTCGGTGCATTTCGTAGAGTTATGTCGAAACAGTGCTTTACAAAAAAAAAAATTCCCAAGTCGATCGTGTCTGAGAAACTATCTAAGTTCCTCTGCTACGTCAGAGAAATTGGCCAATTTACTCTGATATGTCAGTGGTAAAAAATGAGTTTTAACTTAACCAAAAATTTCTTTGTTCAACTTTTTGGAAAAAACATAAGTGTAACATGGACTCCCTTGAGCTGGAAAACTAGCCTAAGTAAGTTTAAAACAACAAAGACAGAAGGAGGGGCCCTAAGATACACAGATTTTGGTGAACACAAATCTCTGAAAAAATTATCTTTGGAAAACAAGACTACTACACGGTACTAGATGTGAATATACAATAATTTCTTCAATGTATTCCCCGAGATTATTTAAAATACTAAATTTATCCACGGGTGTAACTTTTGTGCGTCACTTTGGTTGTCATCCTTTTGGGAGTAAGGTAACCAGAACCAGGAGTCTTGATAACTCTCCTGGGGCCAAAATATGAAATTCATTTTTCCTCTGTCTTTCGGTTGCCACATATATGACTCCATAGGATCATAACAAGGTTAGAGAGATGTATTGGTTTTTTCCTCATTCCCATGCTATTAGCATTATTTTGATGCTTTTCATTTTGAATGGCATTTGTCTTATGAGTCTTCTTTGATTGCTTATTCCACTTTGATAATTTTGGTATGTGTTCTTCCATCCATGGTGTCCTTTTGTGTGAGTGATATTTTTGTTTCAAACTCATAGATGGAGAAGAACCTTCCTTAAATTTTTTTTTAAGCAATCTTTTGATCTGATGGTTTCATCCTTTAGTATTGTTTCTTTGATGGAGATTGTATGTATCCTAATTTTTACTCCTTAATATAAGCCTTTTGGATTTTGGTGTGTAGCATGGGATTATTTTGAATGCCATACATCCGTGAGACCCGCTTAATTTCTGTGGGTCTATCATGGTAGACTTCCTAAGACAAATATTAGTGTGAGAATGGATGGAGCCCCAAGATAGTACTCTAGAACTCATGACTCTTATTTATTTTACAGGCTTTATAATGAATCTAATGTGTAATTGAAATTAACTTCCCTTTCTACAGTATGCCAATTATTAAATAATCTCATATTTGATCAAATTTCACCACACATGTTTTCCTATAAGCAATTCTTGGATTTCAAAGGCTTGAGAGATTATTCAGATTCCTATATTTCCAAGCATCCAATATTGATCTAGTTTATTATAAGCAAATAAAAATAAAAAAACAAATCAAAGTAAATCAGAAAAGAAAATCTAACTAAAGAAAAATCAAGAAAATAAAAGAAAGGTTTATTTATGTACAAAAATGTTCCAAACTCCTAGGTAAATTAATGTTTGAGAACAAGGTCGTTTATAGGAAGATTTCTTCCTACCCTTGTAAATATTGTAGTTTGAAAGGCCAAGGTTCTTCAACTACTTTTGGATCAAAGGATCCAACTTAAGGTATGTTTCTCAAAGTTGTTGCTGAAAGGGACTTTGTCTAGAGTAACCAAAAACTTTCATTTTTTTTACATTTAACTCAATGGCTTTCTTCATACCTTGAACTAGAGCTTCTATAGTTTTATTTATACATTCGAAGTCTAGCCTACAAGAGAGGTAATGTTTATTTCTTTCAGGATCAACAAGGACACAATAGGCCCTTGATCCCTCTTGTGTTTTAGAACCATCAAAATATAAAATCCAAAAGCTATCTTCTAAAACTACTTGGTTAGTATCATTCTGTGCATTAGTAACTAAATTTACTATGTTACAATGAATATCTTCAACCCATGAAAATCGAAGGAGATCGAGCTGTGTATCTGATTCGTGACTAAATTCCTCAGCTTAGTAATTTCTTGGTTCTAACTCTAAAAAATAGTTTCCTAAAACTTAAGATGACAAATTCACCGGTTTGTTCTTTCCATCCAACTAAGTCACATTCTATTTCATATGCAGTTCCCTCGGTATCTTAATCTGATTTTGACTGTTTTGGTATGGAAGCCACTTGTGAGACCAATCAGTTGCAAAATAACCATTAAGTTTTGCTGAACAGTCCCTGCTCAATATTAATCCATAATCCTCAAGCATATCTACCACGAGGATGTATATGAATTGACACACTCTAGGATCTGCTGACAGTCTAATTAACAGATCTTTCATCTCCCCTATAACATTAACAACATACCTATCCAGTTTATTGATCTGAGAGGGGGATGGTATTGGTTGGCCATTAATCTTCTTACAAATAGAAAGAGGCATAACATTGGACGAGTCTCCATAACCTACCAAAAAAATATGAACATTATGATTAAAAATGTCAAATGTTAACATGAAAGGAAAAGTATGGCATTTTGATTTACCACCAATGCTTGCTTCATTAATCTTAGTATCTGATTTGATGGCTTATAAAGTACTTTTTTCTTGTGGGTTAAAAGCTTCCAGTAGTTTCTTTCTTTGCTGAGGAAGATTACATCATTCAAATAAATATATATTTGCTTTGGTTTTCTTGATATCTTCCACAATATCATATCCCATGTTATACTCTTCGGTTTTTTTATATTTTTTTTACCACAGTTCTCACAGGTTTATCAATTACTGGGCTATTTTCTTTCATTCTTTCCAGATTAAATTTATGTTGTGTTTGAGTTGTCCTGATAATTTTCTTCAATATTTCCTTTATTTTCTTTGTTTTAGGAAACACTAAGATTTGATCCACCACAGGTCCTTTACTCCTAGTTGTAACATTAACTGATGATATTTGGACTTCCTCATTCAGCTCATATTCATTCAATCCCGATGTGGGTGTCCAATCCCATAATACCATTGTGCTCTCTTCTGTTGTTTCTTCTTGTTCATTAGTTTGGTATTCTTCTTCTAATAGATCTGCAAGTTGAGCATCTAATAATTGATTCATAACAAAAGTCATCAAATTTATCCATTGTGGACAACTTTTGTCAGAATGGTGTTCTTGATGTAAAGTACAGAAAATGATCCATGCCCACTCATTAAAATTTAAAAGAACGGAACTAATTACAGGCAATTGAGCTGTCCACTTTCTTCTATTTTCTCTTAGTAAGATTTGAATGGCTTTCTCGATGAACTAGATCCCTTCTCCTTTTCCAAAGCTACTATCTTGTTCAATAATTTCTGCACCATTTTCACCACATTTTCTAGCTCATTCGAATATTCTTCTTTTGGCCTATTTAACAACAATTTTTTTTTACTGGTTGTTGTTTTCACTTCTTGTTCTGAAGTATGTCTTGCAATAATATCAAGATTAGTTTCCACCCTTTTGGATTATTCATAATTTTCTACCAGTGTGCACTTAACTGTCCTTTTCACAAACATTGCTACAGGTGGGTATAGTGTTGTAGTATAATATTATACCAAAGACTCTTTAGCTCGTTTTGTTGCAGCACTAAAACTGTTTAAAAGAGTAGGAAATCTTTTGTTCAAATACTGAACCTTCTCTTTCTTTTCCATATTCATATAAAATAACAATTTCATGAGTGTGGCTACGGTTTTCTGGTCACCGAATTTACTTATAAACATTCTCTCAAATGTATCCTAGTTTCCTATTGAATTATCTTGTAGACTGAAATACCATGAAGACGCTCTGGGCTTGAAACTATATGGAAATAGTCTAGAGAAAACGTCTTTGTGCTCAACATTAAGAAGACTTAATGCGAGATAAAAAAATTTCAAATGATCTTCAGCAGAGATACCCTTTCCAGGATCAAACTTTGGTAGCACTCGTTCTGGGTACTTAGGTAAATTGTGTAAAGGTGCATCCATGTTGAGTGGTATCCTGTCTCTCCATGCGAGTTGTTTAATCATTAGAGGAAATTTGGGGTCTAAAATGGGCCTTATAAGAAAACGTGCCAAAATAAGTTTTTGTGAGTTGGAATTCAAGAACCAATAGAATTTCAATAAAATAAGTCAACCATAATGGTTGAATTGACATATTTGTCATTAAAAAAAACTACTTTTTTTGTTCATATTTTCGACATATCTCATTGTGTTTTTACTCAAATTTCCATCGGGAGAGCTTGTTGGATGCGGAATTTGATTCCGCATCCAACGAGTACCCACACTGCATACTTTTGATGGACCCCGCTACCCCAAAAACAAGAAATACCTGAAAAAACGTGATGATGACATCATCATCACATTTTTTCAGGTATTTCTTGTTTTTGGGGTAGTAGGGTCCGTTAAAAGTATGCAGTGTGGGTACTCGTTGGATGCGGAATCAAATTCTGCATCCAACGAGCTCTCCCGATCGAAATTTGAGTAAAAACACAGGGAGATATGTCAAAAATACGAACACAAAAAGTAGTTTTTTTCTTTCTTCCTCCAAAATTAATCAATATTATTTTATTATTTTAACTATTATTTTATTATTTTCCTTAGGAGGCCCATTTTAGACCCCAAAATTCCTCTAATGAGTTGTAGCCATAATTTAAGGTGGATATTGTAGTGGAGAATGTGGGAAAACTTGAGCTATAGGGGACTCTTGTCCTAATTGATTGAGAGGTTGGGTGATTTCTTGGAGAGAAAAATTTACGAATTCTTCCAAATTTTCCACAAGCACTGAATCTCGAGTGTATGAGACTGCTTTCTTGGGATCTTTCCTTTTGGGTAACACATGAAATAATTTCAACCCACCAATATTCTTAATGTACGATCGTGTATGCCTCCGAGAATGATCAACTTCTTCAAATGGGACAGCGTATAAAAATTCTAAATCTTCTTTTTCAGAAATTAACCTTTCTTGTTCTTCATATTTAGGAAAAAAATATTCTAGGAAAGTCGTTTCATATATAGTTCCAGTGGAATATTTTCTCACAAATGGATTTCCTCTTCCAGCCATGCACTGGCTTCCCTCCTTCCAATGCCAAATCTATTGATGACTGAAAAAATCCCAGGTACCAACAGTAGCGACTCTCCCTGATAAACAATCCCAATTATATCGTCCACAGTTTGGTGTGGGGAACCCATCCGATTAACCGTCCAGCTACCATAGATTAAGTTGTTTAAAACTTTACTAGTTACGACCCGGTCTACCTTTTATGTAATTTTATTTTTAAACATGAGATGCAAGTTCCTAAATGCATATAATTGATAAGCATAAACCTCACAAGTGATGCATGGGTTCTTAACTCTCGTCTTACTGTTCCCTCCTTCTCAATTATTCTTCTAAATATAAGACTAAGATAATCTATCCTGTTCTAATTTATTCTATTCCTGTAGGGAGAAAATTTAGAATTAGAGTAATATACTGTAACTGCTCATACTAATTTCACAGGTAGCTGTTTCAATATAATATTCACATTCATAGTAGAAATAATAACAAAGATAACTCAGATATAATGAAACCATTTATTACTCGTTCATTACATAGACATTTACATAGACAACAAATCCATTCATAAACAAAGAATTAGTTCCAAGAAGTTCGAACAACCTCACTGTATAATGTACGGAAGAAAGAAGAAGCAATTCCACATGATGCATTCCATATATTCCAAGAAATATTCTATGCGTATTTTGGTCCAACAAATCTATCTTTCTTATTAGCAAAGAATTAGTTCTTTTACAAAATAGTCCAGCCTCTCTTATGCCAACCAAAATCCCTTCTATTGTACTTTCTACCCCTATTTATTACAATCTGAATTTGTCATTTTGTCACTCTTTGTTTACCCTAAGTCTAGAAATTCCCAAAATTTGTCTTTTAGTGCTTTACATGGGAAAATACAAACGGTTCTATAAGAGACAAAATTTAGGTGGTCCCTACCATGGTGGAGACAAATGTTTCCTATGCTCTATCCTCCTCACCAATGGATTTGTATTTCATTGGCTCCAGTACTTATAAGGTCAATTCATGTATTGTCAACTGCATCTCCATGCATGCCAGTTCTTAGTCATTTTTAAAAATCCCTTGCTTCTGTGTATGTTTCACGTTTTTCTTAATGGGATAATATGTCTTGCTGAAAAATACACCTGTGATACAAAATGCAAAATGAGAAGTAAATTAGTAATACCACAGTTATTTTGAATAGAAAAACATACATTATTGCATTGAAGTATCCTATAATGAAAAGAAAAGATACCAGTTGTATGCATCATTGTTCCTAAGAATTGGAGAGTGAAAACCTTGTCCAGTGTTAGAATAATGAAGAAAACTAAAGTTACCAATCCAATTCTATCCATTCAATAGTGCATTTATGTAATACGGAGAGAAGTTGATCCAGGAGGATATTGGTGGCCACCCACCTATTCCACTTGGACCCCCATAATTGTTTCTTTCAGTTTTCTAGTTTCCTTAATTGTAGCACAATTCACTATTTTTTGGCAGTTTTCGGGTCCTAAACTTCCGGAGACGTTTTGAGGCCCTAAACGACAATTTTTCAGCATCGAATGGTTGGGAAAATATGAGTCCATTTCAAACTTCATATTTATTTTTCATGGATGTAGTCCTTAAACAGATCTTTCTAATGATATATCATGCGCATCAAACGGAGGTAGTATGCTAAAGTTACGACCCCGAGAAATCGATGTACCAAGTTACCCAATGGGGCCCACATTCTGGCCTTTCACCTCCTAGGGTTAGGTTTTTGGACGTGTAGGGTTTCCATTGTTTCTCAATAATATTTGGGCCTTCAAGCCTTATTGTAACAAAGAGTTCAGAGGAATGTAGCTGCCACATCTCTTCTCAGAGATAAGCTACCAACACTCTAGCTAGTTTATTTCCATTCTATATGTAAACCAATTTCAGTTATTGATTAATGAAATGAAGTGTTATTTCCACTGCATATTTGTTTCTATGGTTATTTGTGTATTCTGTTGCATTCCCGCATAAATCCAGATCAATGTTATCAGAGCAATCTGCTCTTTCTCGATCCTTCTTTGCATGTCCCCAATGAGGGCGGGGTATAAAGAGTGTAGCCACCACATCTCTTCTCAGAGATAAGCTACCAACACTCTAGCTAGTTTATTTCCATTCTGTATGTAAACCAATTTCAGTTATTGATTAATGAAATGAAGTGTTATTTCCACTGCATATTTGTTTCTATGGTTATTTGTGTATTCTGTTGCATTCCCGCATAAATCCAGATCAATGTTATCAGAGCAATCTGCTCTTTCTCGATCCTTCTTTGCATGTCCCCAATGAGGGCGGGGTATAAAGAGTGTAGCCACCACATCTCTTCTCAGAGATAAGCTACCAACACTCTAGCTAGTTTATTTCCATTCTGTATGTAAACCAATTTCAGTTATTGATTAATGAAATGAAGTGTTATTTCCACTGCATATTTGTTTCTATGGTTATTTGTGTATTCTGTTGCATTCCCGCATAAATCCAGATCAATGTTATCAGAGCAATCTGCTCTTTCTCGATCCTTCTTTGCATGTCCCCAATGAGGGCGGGGTATAAAGAGTGTAGCCACCACATCTCTTCTCAGAGATAAGCTACCAACACTCTAGCTAGTTTATTTCCATTCTGTATGTAAACCAATTTCAGTTATTGATTAATGAAATGAAGTGTTATTTCCACTGCATATTTGTTTCTATGGTTATTTGTGTATTCTGTTGCATTCCCGCATAAATCCAGATCAGTGTTATCAGAGCAATCTGCTCTTTCTCGATCCTTCTTTGCATGTCCCCAATGAGGGCAGGGTATAAGGAGTTAGGGCTCGATCTAGTTGAAACTTTGCAAGATCAGCCTCGCAAATCCTGACGACCACCCATGGGGGATGAAAAGAAAGACAAGGGCATAGAAGATCCTATCAAAATGTTTCTTGAGAAGGCCCTTGAAAAACAAAGGAACGCGATGATGGATAACTTCTCCTAGATCCTTCAACGACTTCCCACTAGTGGGGCATCTGCATCTAGCAGCCACTCTGGAGGCACAACCCCTTTTAGGGTACAAGTAAACTTCGACATTCCCATATTTGATGGCCAAATAGATGCATACGTCATAGATAGATGGTTGAATCTATTAGAAGGATATTTCTCGGTTCATGACTTTTTAGACCGAGAAAAGTTTACTTTTTCTCTACTCGAAGTCGCCCCCCATGTCAAGGATAGGTGGGAAACCTACTATGATAGAAAGGATGAGGAGTAACCCTCTCTGTTCTTGGCTGTACCCACTTGGAATTCTTTTTGAGATGCCATAAAGGGACAATATTATCCGGTGGGGAGCTATGAGGACAAGTACATACAATGGACTACACTGCGGCAGCAAAGAGATCAAGATGTGCATGAACTGACGAATTTGTTCCATACCCTGCACACCAAGTTGGGTATCAAAGATTTAGAGAAACATTTGATACTGAAGTACCTAGGTTGTCTGCATAGATACATTCAGGAGGAAATGGATTTCCTTGACATCTCCTCACTTGGTACGGCATATAGGTATGTTGCCAAAATTGAGCAAAAATTCAAATAGAAAAAGCGAGACTTTGGATCTATGAATCAAAAGCAAGGGAAAGGTGCCCCCAAACTGCAGAACCAAGGACACAGTGAAGGCATGGAGACTCAAGAAAACTTTCCAAAGCCACAAGAAAAGAGCAACACTGCAAAGCTGAAGAAGGAAGTCGAAAAGTGGTGCGAGTTCTATAAGAGCCCCACTCACAACACAAGTGAGTGTTGGGAAAAGTAGTCACTGGTGGCCGAGATAAAGGCTTCTGAATCAGATGCATACTCTCACACTAAATCAGAACCCGAGAAGGGGAATGATAGAGGGAAGAAGATTATCGATGCAGATCCCAATGCCACCGTTTCCACCACGAAGATCCAAAAGGAAGAACCAGAATATTCATAGGAGGAGGAGCATCTTTTCCACTCCCAGATGTGGGTAAAGGGTTCCCTGCTACAATTCATTGTCAACAATGGGAGCCAAAAGAACCTAATTTCAATAGAGGTCGTGAAGCGGTTAGGTTTGCCGACCATAGCACACTTGCAGTCATACACCATCGGGTGGCTTCACCAAGGATGGGATCTCCGCATCAGCCAGCAGTGCCACCTTCCCTACAGCATCAAGCCCTTCACTGATGAGGTATTATGTCATATTTCTCCTCTTGATGTTTGCAATGTATTATTAGGTCAACCATACTTATGGAAGCGACATGCTGTATATGAGTCAGAGCCTCACGCTCTTATTATTACGTTGGGAAATAATTTGTATAGGATACCAGAGGTACCACCTCCTACTGCTATCTCTTTGGTTACTGCAAAACAATGCAATAAGATCATTTCCAAAACTGGGAAGTTTGTTTTCTTGATGATATACCCTCAAGGAAAGAAGAATATCATGGCCACGACCTCTAGACAAGGCCCCTCTGCACGCCAACAACAAATGGACAAGGTCATGGAGGAGTATTGAGACATATTCACCACACCCACTGGGGTGCCTCTCCATTGTCCGGTCAAGCACCCCATTGATCTGACCCCAGGTGCACCACTTCCCAATGGACCGATCTATCGATGCTCTATTCTGGAGAATGATGAAATAAATAGGCAAATTTAAGAGATTTTGCAAAATGGTCACATCCATCCAATTTCATCTCCCTGTGGGAGCCCGATTGTGTTGGTACAGAAGAAGGATGGGACTTGGAGACTTTGTATTGACTACTGGGCACTGAACAAGATCACTGTCCAGAATAGGTACCCGATCCCATGGATTGATGACCTCTTGAACCAGCTTAAGCAGGAGAAATATTTTAGCAAGATCGACTTAAAGTCTGGGTATCACCAGGTACTGATCGAACCGACCAATGTGTGGAAGACTGCCTTCAAATCCAAGGAGGGCCTTTTCGAATGGTTGTTCATGCCTTTTGGTCTGACAAATGCTCCTACAACCTTTATGAGACTGATGGATGACATATTGTGGCCATTCACAACCTCATTTCTAGTTGTGTACTTGGATGACATCCTGATATTCAACCATACTTGGGAAGAACACCTTCACCACATCCGACAGGTCCTCCAAACACTGCGGAAGCACAAGTTGTGTGCCAATTTGGACAGGTGCACTTTTGGCATGACCTAGGTTCAGTATCTGGGATACATTATTGATGAGTGTGGGGTACATGTGGATCCAACCAAGATCCAAGTCATTTGGGATTGGCCAGCCCCAACTACTCTAACAGAGCTTCGCAGCTTTTTGGGCCTTGCTAATTTCTACCGCAGATTCGTGTTGGGATTCTCTCATATCACATGGCCCTTGAGTCAAGTCACCAAGGGAGGAGCGAAAGCAAAATACTTTTTTTCAAAAACTCAACAGAAGGCATTTGCATAATTGAAACATCACCTCTGCTGTGCCCCATTGCTCACATTACCAAACTTGCAACAACCATTTGAGATCGAGACAGATGCCTCTGACTATGCTATTGGGGCAGTCCTTACTCAACAAGGGCATCCAATTTCATATCATAGTGAGACACTGTCCAACACATTCCACAAATATCCCACTTATGACAAAGAGATGTATTCCATTGTACAGGATTTCTGACAATGGAAGCATGACATTTTGGGGAAGGAAACAATCATCCACATAGACCACTGACCCCTGTAGTTCATATAGACACAAGGGAAGTTACAGAATCATCGCCATCAGAAGTGGTCCACATATCTACAATAGTTTCATTTGAACATCAAGTACAAGAAAGGAATCACCAATAATGTTGCAGACTGCCTCAGCCGACCACTGATCATGGCGATAACCACCGTGCTCAACTCTTGTGGGCATGAGACTTCTGATTGGCTGCTTCTCTAGAAGAGTGATCCAGAATTCAGCCACACATACTAGACACCCTTGGAGGGAAACCAAGTTCCAAAATTTCACCTCCAGGATGTACTACTATGTCACATGGGATACCTTTGTGTTCCTTCAAGCAAGCGTGCCAAGATGATCTGGGAAGCACACTATAGTTGGGTTGCTGGGCATTTCGGGGTCGAGAAAATAGTGGCAGTACTACAAAAGTATTTCTATTGGCCAAACCTTCGACAAGACGTTGGGAAGTACATTTGATCCTGCACTGCTTGTGCCATTGCCAAACCATCCATCAAGAAGCAATGCCTCTATACTTCGTTTCCTACCCCTAGTCGATCTTGGGAATCCATCTCCATGGATTACATGTCGGGCCTTCCTTCTACTAAGCACGACAACGATTGTGTGTTTTTGGTCATTGACAGATTCTCAAAGATGGCCATAATGGTGGCCTGCAAGAAGAATATCACAGTAGAAGCCATTGCTAAACTCTTCTTTGAACGAGTGTGGGTACACTTTGGGATCCCATAGTCTATAATCTTATATTGGCATAATAGGTTCCTTAGTACATTTTGGTCTAGCCTATGGTCAATGCTAGACACCAAGCTCACAAACTCCACATCTTTCCATCCCGAGACTGATGGCTAGACAAAGGTCGTCAACATGATGATCGTACACATTTTACGCATGTACAACTCAAAGCATCCACGGACATGGGATGTGAGCCTCCCCTATGTACAACATAGCTATAACCGATCCCTCCATAGCTCAACCAACCACAACCCCTTTCAGGTGGGCTTGGGATTCCAGCCACTATGTCCCATTGACATAGCCATGCCATTTGCAACTACTCAAGCTGATTCAACTCATATCCAGTCTGAAGTTTCCAAGGAAAACAACTTCATTGAGCGCATTCAGGACATTCACCAACATGTTCATGACATATTGGACAGATCTAATGCTAAGTACAAGCAGTGACATGATCAGCATCGGGTGCAACACATATTCCAGGTGGGTGACAAAGTGTGGCTACATTTGCAGAAGGAGCACCTCACTAGACCCCACCGCAAGCTTCACCCGCTCCGATATGGGCCATACACCATCACCAAGGCTGTCAAGGACAATGCCTTTGAGCTTAGTATTCCACCATTCCTTGTTCTGCACCCAGTGTTCAATGTGGACCGCCTTCGGCCTTACTTTCCACCCCTACTGGACACATCAGACGTGGTAGAACAACTCACACCAACAGAGTTAGACCCCGACTGCATGGAACAAGCCACAATTGATCGGATTATGGACACATAGATCAAGAACACCCACCAGCAGAAGATCCATCTATATCGAGTTGTCAAAGCAGGCCAACTCCTTCACCAGGGAAAGTGGCTCACCAGGGACCAAGTTCAGCAGAAGTTTCCTCATCTCATGAAGGAACTCAACGCAATGGGGACCATTGCTTCCTAAGGGGGGAGGAATGATCTAGGAGGATATTGGTGGCCACCCACCTATTCAACTTCGACCCCCACCATTGTTTCTTTCAGTTTTCCACTTTCCTTAATTGTAGCACAATTTACTATGTTTAGGCAGTTTTTGGGTCCTAAACTTCTGTAGCTGTTTTGAGGCCCTAAATGACGTTTTTTCAGCATCATGGTCAGGTAAATATGATTTTGTTTCAGACTGGATATTTTCCATTTATTGATGTATTCCTTAAATAGATCTTTCTAATGATGTATCATGCACGTCAAATGGAGGTAGTATGCTAAAGTTACGACCCCAAGAAATTGATGTAACAAGTTACCCAACCGGGCCCACATTTTGGCCTTTCACCTCCTAGGGTTAGGATTTTGGATGTGTAGGGTTTCCATTGTTTCTCAATAATATATAGGCCTTCAAGCCTCATTGTAATAGAGAGTTGATAGGCATGTAGTCGCCGCATCTCTTCTCAGAGATAAGCTACCAACACTCTAGCTAGTTTATTTCAATTCTGTATGTAAACCAATTTCAGTTATTGATTAATGAAATGAAGTGTGATTTCCACTACATATTTGTTTCTATGGTTATTTGTGTATTCGGTTGCATTCCTACATAAATCTGGAGTAGAAGTGTTCCATTCGGAGTGGCCTGATCATTCACGATGTAATAGAAGGATGTGTGATTACAAAGTTCAAAAGAAACCTATCAGTACATATACATATGTTGGAGTGTGAGTTATGAGCTTGTTATTCTCATTTAAACAAAAAAACGAGCGGTTTTATGTAACATCCCCAATATTCTATCTACTCCATTGAGTTTATGGGGTGTTCGTTTTCCTTCATCTAGGGTCCTCAGCATGATAATGTGAGGTAAAAATCATTGAAAATGGTGGTTTTTGCAACTCCATTGGCGCGAAACAAAATCATTCGTTGAGAAGGAAAAAGTAATGCCAATGTATGTTGACGATATTCTTAAAAATCCTCCGATACTATTGATAGTGATTTGTGAGTTCTCGCGACCATTTTAGCAGAACAAAAGAGAATTCTACAATTGTGTCAGCGAGAAATTGCTGAAAACCTCCGATTGGTTTTGTTGGTGCTTAGTCCATCGATATTTTTTTACATTGGATGTGACTGTATCAGCGGAAAACATCACATTTCCATGAAACAATCGACAAATTCTTGCATTGGCAACATTCACTAATCTCTCCGATCATTTTAGAGGTGACTCGTGAGTTACTCTGGACAATGTCGACGATTTTTCATAGAGTTGTGTCAAAACGATGCTTTACGGAAAACTTTTTTTCCCAAGTTGACCGTGTCAGAGAAACTAGATTAGTTCCTCTGATATGCTGGAGAAATTAGCCAAGTTACTCCGATATGTCAACGGTAAAATATGAGTTTTAACTTAGCCAAAAATCCTTTGTTCAACTTTTTGGAAAAATCCCAAGTGTAGGATGGACTCCCTTGAGCTGGAAAACTAGTCTAAGTAAGTTTAAAACAACAAAGTCAGAAGGAGGGGCCCTATAACACAAAATTTTTGGGGAAGTAGTTGCAGCAGCAACAAAAACTTTGGAACTTACAATAATGTTCTCTATGTGGTCCATTCCTATAGTATGCACATAATTGTTACACCTTCTTGGTCTTGACATCTTTGGAATTTGAATATTCGTGTGCAACTCTTGCATTGTGTTCCTTCTTTCCATTGAATTAGAGTTACACATTTCTCTTATTTGTATTTATCTGGTTCAGAACCAGGGAATTCCCCTTTGAGGACTTAGGAAATCCAAATCCCATTTTATTGATATTATCTTTTTCTTGTAAAAGTTAGATTGCAAAATTGTCCAATCTAGGAATCTTCCATGAGGCAACAAGGGCCAATATAATCGAATGGAAATGGGAGACAAAAACATCATTGGGTGGTCCCAATTTTAATAGAATTGAAAGCAATAAAGGATCATTGTATTTCTCTATCGCCACTAAAAATAGATTAAGTTAAGAAATTATTTTGATACGACAAAAGAGATGAATTTAAGACATTATTTCGATACCAACTTTTGACGTAAGAACGTTTGATCACCCCTTCCTTGAAAGTGTGATGTACAATATACTAACCGTTCCCTACTTAGAATTACAACGTCCCATAATAACTATGTGGCAAGTTTGTAAGAGGATAATTATTTATCCCTTGTGGGTATTCCAACGTCATCCCGATGTGGAAATCTCTCTAAAATCATCGGTTATGTGGAAAATGTTGATGTATTTCAAGCAACCCTCCATCATAAGAGAAATGTCAATGTTTAATGTTGGAATTCCGACATTTCTCATACATTTCCACATCATCAAAATGATTGTAAGGTCATCACACATATCTCAAAATTCTAAATCCCCCAACATGACCCATCATCAAATAGATTGCAAGATAGTCAAAGATGGGTTGAAATTTTGAACTAGATCTAACTTAACCCCTTAGTGAAAACCATTGCAATCTCATCATTTAGTGATTGGCAAGAAGGAATAAGGTGTTGGTGGTACCATGTACGTCCTATGGTAAGATATTGAACTGTCTTGACTACCATGTGTAAACACCATGATTGCATTAATTTAATGCATAGAGGTTGTGATACCAAATATCATAATTATGATTGTGGGTTCTACACCTGTCCTCTTGAAGCATAATGTTTAACATTATCAATATTTTACACAAAAGGTATTGAAAATTATTTGGAAGACCAGTAGCCAACATGATAAATATTTTTCAAAAATATACTGATCGAACAATCAACACCGTTGTACAAAATATGGATCATGTTGGGAAATAGGTTTCGAAAGGACGGGTTTAAATCCCACAAAAGCAATCAGGAGATTTGAGAGTTTTTTAGGGGACTCCCTAGAGATACATGATTCAGTTTTTATATGGCTTGAGTGAGGAAGTAGAGGGAATGGTAGGTAATTTTAACACCATGTCAATCCATCAAACAACTCAGAATGACATGGTATAAAATTGAGTAGTCATTCTCTCAACTTCCCTCAATCAAGCCATTTCCAAATTAAATCATGTAGTTCTATAAAGTCCCCTAACAACCTCTCAAAGATCATAATTGTTATTGTCAATTTTGCACCTTTCCATTGAAAGACTAGTGTCCAACATGATCCATTTTTTTCATAAAAGAACTAACAAAACAATCAGTACCTTTCTACAAAATATGGATCATTGTGGAAACTAGGCTTCCAAAGGACAAGTATAGAACTCATAAAAACAATTATGAGATTTTTTATGACAACCACAACAATAAAACTATGCATGATGTTTATGAAGGACATTCAATAGAAGTCAATATTTGACCACTTGGATATTGTGACAAGAAAGTACACAATAAGAATCAAGAAAAACATTGGTGGCTTGGAATTCAAATAAAAAATATATATTGAGAGCTAAAAACAGTAGAATTAGCATAAGGGTGGCCAATAAAAAATTATGGGGTATAAGGAATTGGAATATGTGGATTTTATTGTTTCATTCAATTTAGTTCAATCGTTGAAAAGTGATGCGAAAGAATCTTGATTATTCCCTTTTCATTGTTTTATTTATAAATAGGAACCACCCACTTTTATTTTGATTATTCCCTTTCTATTATTTTGGTTTGGTAATAAGGGGATATGCATATCAAGAAAATGACCATAACTAAGTTTTTGATATAAAATTGATATTAATCAGATAGCATATATTATGAATATTGAATACATTTTTAGTACATACATTCTCTAGCTACACTCCATTAACTAGTCTTGGATTGGACAATACCTTTACTTAATTGACTTAATTGAGGCACCACTTTGTAGTTTATTCAAGTGTAATCATTGTTATAGGGAATTTTCTTGTTTGTGATTTATGCTTGAGGTGGATTGCAATTGGTCTATGGATATAGGAATGAATTATTTTAATTGTTTCCATCTCACTAGTCAAAGGTATGGATATAGGTATATACTATTATTTTCTCATAGTATAATATTTTTACTACTCAAGTACATTTTGAACTAATTAATTAATCTAATAGGGTTTTGTTGGGGGAGCTTAATAGACTACTACTTTATAAACTCATTATTTTTGCATTAGGAATTCCACATGAGTGCTATGCTACATTTATCATAGTCTAAGTGAAGAAACAATACTCCCAATACAACATGGAGAACTAATTCCATTAATGCCAAGACCAAATTGGGACATATGTCCCAAAACCAAGGTGGAGCATTGGGACTCATAGTGGAGTACTAATTTTAAACATAGAGAAATAAAATGAACCTACAAATAAAGGGATATTAAAACCCTTCAAAATTGTGCCCATGCTATAAAATAAATTACCCCTAGTTTGGTCACACTTGCACCTCACTTCTTGAACATTTTTCTTGTTGTAAATTAAAACCTAATGAAATCCACCATGAACTTGCAAAGGAGAGGTAAAAACTTAAAACCCAACAAGCATAAGAACTAGTTAAGAAATGAGCAATAGTTTTAAGAACTTGAATAATTATGAAAACTTAAAAAATAGTTAGTATTAGTCTCATTCTTTCACTCCTATTTATCATATCCATTGCATGAATTCATGTGAGAAATTATATGTAGTTAAAAATAAAGTAAGGTATAAATAAAAAGATGTCACATCTAAACATCTGAACATCCAAACATCCATTGAGTGGACACAATGGTACATAAGGTGTACAATAGTCTTGGAATATCCAAATGTTTAATATGTAGAAGGGAACATAATATGTATAAGCAACTAACCAATATCCTATTTATTTAACAATTTTTAACATCTTATCAAAAAACTAAAACAAGAAGATCTATGCCAAAGTACATACCTACTCGATCTTTTCTTGGTTTCAATAATAATTTATTCTCTACTTAACCAGACCAACAACATGAAGGTGGAAGCTCATATGCACCTTCCATTCATCACAACACTCTCAATTTCCCATATCGCATCTATCTAGTGCAAAATAGATTAAATTAACATAAAATAATTAAGCATGTAGATTCCATAAGAAATTGTCTTACAAAATAATACTAAATATATTATATTAACAAAGTTCATTATGTTATCATTTTAGTAAGCCTTCTTTATGAGCTAGCATGAGTTGTCTCCTAATAACACTATTTTCATTTATAAGGATGTATTGCCTGTGTAATAATATCAATCCATAATTCATAAATCAATTATAATTTATTGAGCATTCATTAATGTGTGTTCATTAATTCATCTTCTTCTCTCCTTATGCTAATTCTCGATAATTCCCAGTGAGGTTAATTGTGTGCTTATATTCTTAGCTTGTTTATGGAATTCTTGTTGCCATCAAGGATTTATAATTCTAGCATGGAATGAGAGCTATATGATATCAAATCTATACATGACACTAGAGCTTTGAGAGCTAATTAATTAATCCTTTTTTTTTCCAGATTTACAGGATTATTTTGTAGGTTTTAAATTCAAATGTATTCAAGAGTATCAATTCCTCTTCTTGCTCCATTCACAAGCTATTCAGAGTGGAAATTCAAGATGATTTCATCTCTAAAGAGACAAAAGATCTATGCAATATCTATTGGAGCTGGTGAAGAGTCTTATGAAGAGTTAAGTGACTAGTTGAAAGACTGTGATAGATATTTTGGATCTATGTTTTTGGCCATTTCTCCAAGCATGCGCTACCTTATTGTTTCTTCTAAATATCCAAAGGTTCTCTAAAAAACATTGGATAGAGTGTTGGGAAAGCACAATGAGGATTATTCTAGATATTTGGAGAACGCCTCTAACTCTTGAATGCTTTATCTCTCTCAAGGTGTCTCGGTCTCTACATCCTCTAATTAAGTTGTTCATGATGAATAAGTTTCTCATACAGTTCTCGTTGCTACCGTTTCTATTTGATTCAAATGCTTCGTCGTTCAATCAAAAAAATAATAATGAAGAGCCATCTTTTCTGTATCTATTGAATTTGAAGATATTGATTCATATTCTTAGGATGCTAATGATGAAGAATAAGTGACTAATGGAGCTTCCATTTCCATTATTGGTGATTCTCTCACACATTTAGTGTTCTCTATGTCTTCTACCATGGATCCTAAGATCCATATGCTAGACCTTTCATACATGGTGCATATCTCTCTCCTTGATGTTGTGCAACTCAATGTCTTACTCGATGCTTGGTTAGCTATATCAAGTCCTATTTGTGTCATACAACTCATCATACTTGATCCCACACGCTTCTGCAGCTCCTCCTTTGTTCTTGGAAGTCATTCTCAAATCCTCCTTGAATATTTTGAACATGACTATCCTTCCTCCTTACATATTTCTACCATGGAGGATTATTTATTAGTTTATGCTCTAGAAGTTGATCTATTTTCTTCTCATCAGTATATTGATGTGAGAGTATGTGCTCCTTTGGATAACTTGGAAGCTATATCAATCTATGGAGTCTATGCATTTACACTCCCTGACTCTAATCTTTCTCCTTTTTCCTACATGATCACTTGCACACCTCCTCTTAGTGTAAATCAAATCAGAGATCTTATGCATTTGTTGGGACACTTATTTCACCTATCTGGAGCTGATTTCATCTCTACCGGTTTGAATTTCAAGTCATCAAACCATATTGGAGCTTATTACAACTCTTAATATCCTTCATATATTATTAGACATCATTGGATCTCAGTTGTTCTACATGGTCCTAGTTTCCATCCTATAGTTTATTTTTATATAGGTGAGCAGATTTCTCTTCTTCCCAAGAAGAAGACTCCTCCAGACATCATAATTTAGTTTGGAGCAGTAGCAACACCATTAGCTCAACATATTTGTTTTTCCTTTCAAGTTATTTCTTGAGGGAGGATTTTCCCCATGTGGTTTTGCATCTTTCCTCGGTTCTTTGGACAAGATAAATTGTAAAAGGGTGACCATATCCTTGTTGTTAGGACATATATGCATCTATATTTCTAATTATTTCAAAGATATCATCATAAATTCATACATAAGGAGGGGTGTTGGTATATAATAAAACCACTTCATACTTAGGATAAAATGCTTAATTATTATTTGATTAATTTCCTACCCACTAGCCTACATAGTTGGCATCCACTTGCACCACATGGTCAACACTTTCCATATATACCCTGGGAGCGCTTTTATCCTAATTCTGGTTTGATCCTATCCACTTTCTTGACTTCCAGAATTAGCAACTGCACTTTCTTGTAGATTCTTCCTTACACTGTTTTATTCCTTCTTTTCAGTGGATAAGGTAAATCTAGTCAACTAGGAAACTGCTTTATTCACCTATGGGGGTTTATCATATTTAGTAATCCTGCTTTATGATCTAGCATAAGTTGTATCCTAGAAAATCTATTTTCCTTTATAAGGATGTATTACCTATGTAATAAAATCAATCAGTCATTCATGAATCAATTACCATTTATTGATCATTCATTAATGCGTGTTCATTAATTCATCTTATTCTCTCCTTATGCTAATTCTCTGTGATTCCTAGTGAGTTTAATTTTGTGTTTAGATTCTTATCTTGTTTATGGAATTCTTGTTTCCATCAAGGATTTAGAATTGTGACACATTATACAAAAATTGTAGTAAAAAATGTAGTATATAAAAAATGTTAATTGGACATTACTTTCTATGAGGTTTCTTATTCTTAAATGAATTCATAAGAGGCATTCCATCTTGTTTTGTCTTTGTTGGTAGTTTCTCCAGATATTTTGATTCTTTATACTTATCATGTGAACAAAGCATATGTCTTATGTCTCATACGTATTCAGTAGGACCAACATATACTCTAAAATTGTTGAGTGGGACCAACATACATTATATAGTTAATATTCATGACTATATTTTAATATTTGTCCAATGTTTATTACCTTTTGATGTGGAAAGGCCACGGTCTGAGACACACTAACCTCCTCT